>CM076854.1:100839346-101369870 GCA_039519185.1 Astragalus membranaceus
TTTGGGGAGGTTTCACCAACCTTTTGCTTCTATCTTTAACTAAGTTGTAATCCGTGAGATCTTGATCACTGTCTTCACCATCTGTTTGATGTCCCGGATCCGGTTCCACTACCTCTTGAGTTTGGGGTGGGGCATTGTTAGTGGCTTCATGCTCCACCTCAAGCTCAAAACTCTCTAGCTCTTGCTTGTCTTCAACTAGCTCTTGATTGTCTCTAGTCCTCTTGAACAATTCTGCTTCTTGGAACTTCACATCTCTACTAATGATGCACTTTTTCTCTTCTTGGCTCCAAATCCTATAGTCTTTCACACCTGCAGGATAACCAACAAAATACCATTTTCTTTCCCTAGGGCTTAGCTTTCCTTCATTCACATGATAATAAGCAACACAACCAAAAACTTTCAAATGATCATAACTAGGAGTCCTATTTAACCAAATTTCTTGAGGTGTTTTTAGTTTGATAGCGGTGGAGGGGCTCAAATTAATCAAATAGCAAGTCGTATAGACGGCCTCGCCCCAAAATTTAGTAGGCATCCCAAAATTGGAGAGAAGGCACCTCATTCTCTCCAATATGGTCCTATTCATCCTCTCAGCAAGGCCATTTTGCTGAGGTGTGTGCCTAACAGTTCTATGCCTAGTGATTCCACGTTCTTTACAATAATTTGTAAACACATCATTACAATACTCTAAGCCATTATCTGTTCTTAGCACCTTAACCTTTCTATTGATTTTATTTTCAACTAAGCTTTTCCATTCCTTAAATGTTTTAAAGGCTTCATCCTTAGTTTTTAAAAGTAATGAAATACCTGTTTCCCCCAAGAGTGGGAATCCTTGCCGGTCCCCAAATGTCACTATGCACATAGTCCAGCAAGCCTTCCGTATTGTGTTGTCCCGTGTTGAACCTCACCTTATGCATCTGCCAAATACGCAATGTTCACAGAAAGTTAACCCTCCAAGCTTGTCCTTTCCGAACACACCAAGCTTTTCCAATATCTGCATACCCTTAGAACTCACATGCCCGAGTCTTTGATGCCACAATCTTGCCCTTTCGGAACTCACCGATTTCGTGCTTGAGGTAGCCACATCTACACTACCGGTAATTGTTGTACCTTTGAGAATGTATATGCCATGATCCCTATATCCTCTCATAACCACTAGAGAGCCTTTGACCACCTTCATAATACCATCTTCCCCCTTAAAAGAACAACCCGCCGCTTCAAGCATACCAAGAAAGATTAAATTTCTCTTTACACCAGGGACATGCTTCACCTCCGGAAGTATCTTTATAGAGCCATCATCCATTCTAAGTCTTACAGAACCTATCCCTTCAATCTTGTACACTGTGTTGTTTCCCATTACTACTTGTCCGCCATTCACTTGCCTATAGCCAATCAACCACTCCTTATTGGAGGTCATATGAAACGAACAACCTGTATCCAACACCCAGTGATCCTTGTTGATGGATGAAGAGGCCATCAACACATCACCATCACAATACCCTAAAACTTCGCTTCTTGAAGTTATATGTTGACCAAAGCCAGAGTCCAAAATCCATACCTCATTTGTGGAATTTGACCCAATGACTTCTTCCGCAATCAAAACGTCTCCTTCATAGTACTCGGAAGCAATTGAGACGCTTCCTTCATCATCAGTGGAATCACCCTTTTTCTTGGATTTCCATTTTGGACAATCCTTCTTCCAATGACCCTCTTTCTTACAAATGTAGCACTTGTTATCCTTCTTACCTTTTTTTTTATCCCATTTTTTGTTCTTCTTATTCTTGCCTTTCTTTTCAAAATTCCCTTTCACAAATAGACCTTCATTCTGTTCTTCCCTAGTCTCGGATTTCCTCTTAAGTTCCTTTGATATTAGTGCGGATTGCACATCATCAAGGGTTAATGTTTCCTTACCATAAAGTAGAGCATCGGTGAGATGTTCATACGTTTTTGGTAAAGAATTTACAATCCTCACCATCAATCTTGACATCAATATTTTCGAGGTCAAGAATGACTTTATTGAATTCGTCAATGTGCTCTTGTACGGACTTTCCCGGTTGCATCTTGAAGGTGTAAATCCTTTGCTTCAAGTACAAACGGTTGGCAATTGATTTTACCATATACAAGTCTTCCAATTTCTTCCAAATAGCTGCTGCCGTGGTTTCTTTTACCACTTCCCGGAGAGGCTTGTCACCAAGACTCAAGATTAGCGCATCGTGTGCCCTCTCTAAAGCCTCTGCCTTTTCTTCCGCGGACATCCTTGCTGGCAAGCCCATTTCTCCAAGTAGCGCACCCGCGAGACCTTGTTGGCCTAGCATTGCTTTCATCTTGACACGCCATAACCCGAAGTCGTTCTTCCCATTGAACTTCTCGACTTCGTACTTTGTTGAAACCATCGTTCTTGATCGCGAACCAAAGCTCTTGATACCAATTGTTGTTCCCTGAAACGATAAATCAACAACAATAGCCAGCAGCCAATTCCAGAAATTGCAAAACAGAAACCGAAATGCAAATTGACGAATAAAGCGAAAAACAGAATTAAAATTCGAAACAGAAAATTAAAGAAAGTGAAAACAGAAAATTAAGAACGTGAAACCGAAAAAGGATAAAAGAGAAAGGAAGAACACCAAGAATTGTTAACCCAGTTCGGATTTCTCCTACATCTGGGGGTCTGAATCCGAGCAAAATGATCCACTATGAATGAATGATGATTTACAACAGAGATTTGCGTTTCTTCTTCCTGGAAACCGATTCTGGTCTTCCACTGTCCAGCAAGAACAGAAATCGCAAATAAAGAAAGGAAATCAGTGTTTACAAAGATGAAACTTCACTCTGTTGATTCTCTCTCACTCCTCTCTCGCGATTCTCACTGTTTCCTCTCACTGTGTTTGTGATCTTCTTGGCTTTTGAGAGTTTCTGGAACGCGACTTTAAAACTGAAGAAGAAGGACGCGATGATTGATTATGTACCCAACTTCTGATTTACAAATAAAATGACCCGACCCACAATTAGAACAAACAGCGAGGCCCATACAATTTGAGAACAGCCCAAATAGCATTAACTTTCTATTTGCACCTCCAAACTACTATTTTGCACCACACCACAGAAATCATAAACTAACTATATTTCCATCTAACAACACTCATGAATCACAACGACAACACAAAACACAGCAAAACGACACCCGATATAGTAATCACTTTCACTCCTCGGCAAAACAAAGTCATTAGAATAAAGACAACAACTAATCTCAAAGGAGACATAAGCATCAAGAGTGGCACATACTGAACCTGATCGGCAGAGAGCCAGCGGCGAAAAAAAATTGCACTTACCGCCCTATATAAATAGCCCAAGTCTCCTGAAATTTTTATTTTGAACCCCCTTAAAATTTTAAATTGCACTAGTAGACCAAGTTTTGCACCCATTTGACACTGGCCTTAAAAAATTTGACACCCCTGACCCCGGGGTCCTGTTTCCGCCACTGCAGAGAGCCACACATTATCCCATCATCGTGATCCTCTGTGACTTCTCAAAATCCTTCTCAAGCATGTATTTCGCAGATTCCTTCAACCTAAAGCTCATCATCTAATGATCATTAAGGACATCAGAATCTAGTGAGCGAAGGTCGACGAAGTTGTTAACATGAATAGAGTAGTCTTCTAGAAGCTTCTGGACATCAGCTTTAATTCCAACACCAACAAACTTAAGATTAGGGTTATCGAGGAACTCTATGAGGAAACTAGAGATGTAAGGGGCGTGAATGATTCGAAAGACGAGGCAGCGGTTGTTGATGCAGAGTTGGAGAGTGGCGACGCGGTTGGTGACGCCGTGTTGTGTGTTTGGGAACCATTCGATGTCGAGGCCAACGAGGAAGTTGTTGGAGTAGGTGAGGTTGAGGGTTTGGACTAACCAGGCATCGAGGTGGGAAGAGGAGGAAGTGATGAGGGTTTGAACAGTGGTGTTGGAGTTGATGGTTACGTCTTAAATGTTGTATTCGAAATCGTAAAGGAGATTGTAGTCCACAATGCTAATGACTATTGGCAGTGGGGGATCTTGACTAAAATGCTCGGGAGGGCCGTCAATGAAAGAGACATGGAGGAACGACAAGGTAAAGACTGACGATGATGAGGAACGAAAAGCTTGAGAGAGGTTGAGAGGGAGAAGAAGGGTTGCCTGTGTGTGAGAGATTGAGAGAGGGAAGAGGGAAGGTCGCATAAGAACTGTAGTGAAGATTTTTTTTTACAAGAAGATACTCACATCATTTCATTAATAATAAAAGTCTCGATACAGGTTGGAATCAAATCATGAATACTCGAGCTAGCATAAAATCGGAACGCCCTAGCAAGATTATGAGTGACACGATTAGCTTGCCTCCTAACATAGCTAACCTTAAAGCTTTGATAATAATTCAAACGATGTTTACAACAAGAAATCAGCGTTCCAAACTCTGTGTTAGTATTGGGGTCTTTTTGCACTCCATTAACCACTAGTAAGCAATCCAGTTCTATAAAATTTGTAGATAGTCCCAATTCTCGCAACCAGTAGTGAAGCTTAAATACAATTAAAATAGGTAAATATAAATTAATAATTATTTATAAACAAAATTAAATGACTAAAAAATCAATTTTGATTTCACATAGAGATTGAAACTGTTTGTAAAAAGATGATTTAATATTAAGTTTGTTTTAGTTTTAAAATGCTAATTTTTTTTAAACTTATCAACTATTGATTCATAATTCATAATTTGTTACGGATAGGCCCAAGCCACAATAGTGAGGCCCATAAGCAAAAGCAGACCCACTCATCAATGGCCAAGATCGCAGCGCAAGATCGGACGGTCCTAATCTATCAGGTCAAACACCACCAAACTTTATAAATAAGCATTGAATGTTTCATTAAAGGTACACACTCTTTCCTACTCTTTACCTCTAATCAGTTTCCTAGCTGACTTGAGCGTCGGAGTGTCCCCGCAGGTGCCACCTGCCCCGGATCAGAAGCGGAGCTCGGTTGATCAAGACGAACCCCTACCAACTATCTCGGATCGGACCTTGTGTCTAAGATTTGATACAGGTCCAGAGATACGGTACAGAACATAGATTCCCCCAAGTCAGACCCCTGATGATTCTTATGGTCCTGAGGGTTCCCCTCGGCCTAGCTCGTTCCTGTTTTCCTCTTCTCCGAGGCGACGTTCCAGAAATCTGAAAAGGTCTCCTAGGCAGGAACGTCAGCGTCCTAACTCGCGGGGATCCCCCGACAAGTACGGCTACCGACGGTCTCCACCCCTTGAGAGGTCGGCAAAGCGTAAAGGACCTTTCACAGCTAAGATCGACTACTTCTCGGTGCCAAAGCACCTCGAGGAGCCGCCTGAGGGTTTGAAAATGCATGATGGGACTGGCGATCCGGATCGCCACCTCGACTACTTTGACACGGTTATGCAATACCGTAACGTTCCAAAGGAGATAAAGTGTCGAACCTTTCCCGTCACTCTAGAGAAGGCAGCTCTAGACTGGTTCAGGGCTCTTAGGTCAAATACGATCTCCTCTTGGGATCAGTTAGCCAAGCTCTTTTCTGCACACTTCGCCCACTAGAAGATGAAGCCTAAATCTCGGAAGGTATTACAGGCAATTCGACAAGGAGAAAATGAGTTCCTTCAGGACTACATAGAGAGACTCAATAGAGAAGCTGCTCAAGTCCGGAACCTCAACGACTCCTTCCGTCTTTACTTCATGGAGGCTGGTCTTCGTGAAGGAAGTCTATTTCAGATAGACGCCGGGGTCAACCAAGTTGAGTCGCTTGCCGAGTTCCTCCAGCGATCTCAGAAGCATATCGATCATGAAGAAGGGATTAACGCAGGAAGGTCACGTTTCACCTAGGCCTCGGAATGAGCCTACGGGCGTGATGTGATCCGATGTAAATGTTTAACCATCTAATATATATGGATCGACTACAATTTTCCTCACAGTGATTGCTTAGTAAAAGTGAATTCCGAGGTTGAAGGGAAGGATTTGGGATCGGTCGAACGATCGCCTTAAATTTCCACGCTAAAACCGGAACCCGAGACACCGAGCTCGACATCGCCAGAGGTTCGGGAGCTCCACCAGGTCGGACTCCGGATGATTCCTACTATCCTGAGGGTTCCCCTTGGCCCAGCTCGTGTCTGGCTTCCTCTTCTTCAAGGCGACATTAAACTGACACCTCGAGTCACTCGGTGGTCACATCATTTCCTGACACTCCGAGGCTGGGGGCAGGCGCCTTCGTAGCTATAAGTCCGGCCTTGTAGAAGGTCGCAATCTAAAGACTGAATCCCGGATGATCAGAGGAACCTTGAGTCACTCAACGGTCATCTCTGTCTCGTGAACACTAGCCCGTTTTCGTGGAGCTCAGACAAGGCTTACAAGTCAAGATCGCCTCACAGGCGACCCGACTTGGGGGGCAACTGTTACGGATTGGCCCAATCCACAATAGTGAGGCCCATAAGCAAAAGCAGATCCACTCATCAATGGCCAAGATCGTAGCGCAAGATCGGACGGTCCTGATCCATCAGGTCAAACACCACCAAACTCTATAAATAAGCATTGAATGCTTCATTAAAGGTACACACTCTTTCCTACTCTTTACCTCTAATCAGTTTCCTAGCTGACTTGAGCGTCGGAGTGTTCCCGTAGGTGCCACTTGCCCCGGATCAGAAGCGGAGCTCGGTTGATCAAGACCAACCCCTACCAACTATCTCGGATCGGACCTTGTGTCTAAGATCGGATACAGGTCCAGAGATACGGTACAGAACAATTTCTAATTCTAATATAAAAGATGTGAAAAAAATATGAGTAGATATAAGAATTATTATATGGCTAAAGTGTATATATATTAAATTTATTATCTTTGACATAAATTAAGACTATAGCCTATTTGTGAAATTTGTGAAAAAACAAACAAAATAGTCTCCACTAGGATGTATCGCTGGACGGATGAAAACTCAACCACTGTGGTGCAAACCTTATCGTGCATATACTTGCAAACATTATGTATATATTTAGTAGTTGTTTTTCAAAAAAAAATATATGGGTATTATAGTAATTTCACTTGAATTTTTTGGGCCGGCCGTGGCCCTGGCAGCCCATACAAATATCTCTACCATTGACTATTGGTGTGGGTATGGATGTTTTGCCATTGACTATTGGTGAGGGTATGGATGTTTTTGTAGTTTCAGTTCAGATGTCGAAGGGCATGCCATATTTGTCTACGACGAATGTCGGCATTTTTTATTAGAGAAAGAGTATAGTTAGAAAACCACAGACGGTTTGTTATGATTTTTTTATAGGCAATGTTAGTGGGGGTGGGAGAATGTTAGTTTTTGGGGCTTGAATCCGAGACCTTATTGGACTTCTTTGGTGCACTCTTTCGGTATCTTTAGTTTGCCAACAGAATTACCTACTTGAGATGATTTTTTCCCCTCTACTTCTCACACATATTTGTGACAGTTATTATCATGTGCTGTTATGATATATTTTTTCTTTTTTTAATTGTTATGATGTATCTTTCAGTTACCTTTTGTAAAAGTTATAATAATAATAATAATAATAATAATAATAATAATAATAATAATAATAAATAAATAATAATAATAATAATAATAATGATAATAATAATAATAATAATAATAATAATAATAATAATAATAATAATAATAAGGTTTAAATATGTTTTTCGTCTCAACAAATATAGTCATTTTTTAAAAAAGTCCTTGCAAAATATTTGTTTTAAATACATCCCTGTAAAATCAACTCGTTTTTAAAAATACCCTTCTGTTAACTTTTCCATAATAAAATACTTATGATTTGGCTTTTCCATGTCATATTTTTTATATTTTTATTTATTTTAAAATCTAATTTGAATTAACACCTCATAGTTGTCTTCAACCTCCAACCCTAAATCCCCATCCATCTTCTTCTTCTCCATCTTCCCATTCTTCCCCTTCTGCTCTTCATTTTCAACACTACCACAGAACCCCTCTTTTATGGGTTTCAACAATTAACACTACCACCCTCTCTCCATCGTGCTCTCTTCTCACCCACAGTCCTGTTGATGTTGCTGAACTCATTTGGAACTCATTCCTCTTCTCCATATTCGAGATAAAGAGATAGCAACTAAAATCTCGTTCTCCTTATTTTACGAAATCAAATAATATTTGCTGGAAATGGGTTTGTAGAGCATGATTTTTTTTGAGTTTTGGGAACATAAATTTTTGCAATTAAAAATCCTTTTCTCATGAAAATGGGTTTGCTGGAAATTAGGTGTTGTTCCCGGTGTTACCTGTTGCTGGAAACAGAACGGGACTTATCAAATCCAGAGTGTGATACATTTGATTAATGAATAGAAGTTTCAATCTCGAGTCACAAAGAAACCTGTGCTACTCAAAACTAATTCCTTAAAAAAGAGGAAAATTAATGAAGGGATTTTTAGGTAACCCATTTTCATGAGAAAAGGATTTTTAGGTAACCGAAATCAAATGTATCACACTCTGGAGTTGATGAATCCCAAACAGAACAAAAAACTCTAGAGAGGAGAGACGTGTTACATGTTCTGTTTGTTTTCGGTGAGGGGAGAGAAGGCTGAAGAGCAAGGCGCAGAGCAGAGATAGAGACACTACAAAAAATCGAGTAAATTCTGGTGGTTCTATTATGGCGGTTTATTTTAAACGCCATTATATACCGTAAAATGTGGCAGTTCTTCGAACCGCCCTAATAAGAATGAAAATATTGGCGGTTTGTATTGCCAGAATTTACTCCCTTCTTTTACTAATTGACGCGCGCTATCTTTTGGTCTTCGCGCTTGTTTCACTTTAGTTCGCATCCAACGCTCTCTTTTCACTCTCCGCGCCCTTCACTTTAGACTGAACCCTAATTTTTTTCCATCTCTGCGCTCTCTTTCCATCTCTGCGCTCTCTTTCCATCTCTGCGCTCTTACTTGAAGACGATGGCTCCATCTTTTCGCTTTTACTTGACGATGGCGCCCTGTTGAAGATGAAAGACCCCTCCATCTCCTTCCATTGATTTCAGTTCAAGATAATCCTGTGAGTGGCATATCATTTCGGTTCTGAATCCCTAAAATCCACTTTCATCTTTCATTCTTATGTTTTATCTACAAATTGGTTCTCCATTCTGAATCCCTATTTTATAGATTTTCCCCTCTATTTTTTGAAACCCTATTTTATAGTTTAATTTTCTGGTTTAATTTGCTGCTGGTTTAATTTCCTCCCATTCTTTTTTAGGGATTGTGCTTGGAATCGTATGTGTTAATTTTCTGCTGGTTTGATTTTGGGGCTTGCTGCATGTTTAATTTTCTGGATGTTGTTGTATTGTCTTGCACCTTCCTTCGATGTTGTTGTATTGTCTTGCACCTTTCTTTCTTTACTTCAAACATGAATTTTGGTCCAGTTGGGCTATTGATGAAAGAGAGAAAAGAGTGGTGTAGATGGAATGGAAAGGATGCATGTAGTTTCCATCTTTCTTATTTTATTATATTTGCCATTTGCTAGCTGTTGTTACCCTCTGAGTAGCGAGAGAATGAATGGTTCAGAGAGAGAAAGATACAAAGAAAGAAAAGAAAGATGAGTTATTGTTATTGTTATTGTTTTTGTGTATTGAAATTGAATTGATTGTTCACTTATGAAAATATTCTTATAAGTTTATAAATGTTATGGAGAAGATGAGTTGAACAATAGAGCTTTTGAAAGAAATTAAGATGCAGAAGCTAATTTCTTCTTATGGATGAAGTTGCAGATTTAATCAAGGATTCTCATTCTGTTGGCTCTTGAGTTGATGTTCTTGTTTTTGAAGCAACTTGATCAAGAATTGGTAAGTTCTTCAAAACTAAATTTGTATTTACACCTAAGCATCACAAATATTAAATGCATATTTATTTTTTCTAACATATTGTCTTCAACATGGTAGGTAAGAAGGAACACTTTGGCACTCAATTTTAAATTAGATCTCCATTGATTTTGTTGGCAAAGAACTACCAAAGTAAGTTCTTATTATACTATCCTATATGTTATATTGTTATCCCCTCATGTATGGATATTTAATTATTGACACTCATTATGCAATATTATCTATTCTTTTGTAGTCATGTCAATCGAAAAATCATGGATTCGCAAACCGCGAAATACTATTGAATATAAAGTTGCTTTAAATTTTTTTTTTGGATTTTGCATTTGAACATAAGTCTATTGATGGTCGTGTCATTAAGTGTCCATGTTCAAAATGTGGTTTCACGAAATGGAAAAAAGGGGTGTAGTTCAAGAACACCTAACTCGTAGACCATTCCCTAGAAATTACAAGTTTTGGTACCGGCATGGCGAAGTATCAAATGTAGTCTACTCCGAGGCTACTGAAGGAACACAAATTGAAGATGTGTTACAGCCTCAAAATCCAATGGAAAACATTATCAACGATGCTTTTGGGTTTGTGAGTCATAATTGTAATGACCTTGGTGCATCTTTTGAGCATTCTTCCGAAGGGAATAACACGGTGCATGATGAAGATAACAGAGTTTTATGAGTTGCTGAAAGACAGTGATCAAGATTTATATGAAGGGTGTAGAAAGTTTTAAAAATTATCATTCCTTGTTAAATTGTATCATATAAAGTGCTTGTGTAGGATGAGTGACAAACCAATGATTATGATTTTAGAATTGCTAAAAGATGCGTTTGAATTTGCCAAGATTCCTAGTTCATTTTACGAGGCCAAGAAAATCATCAACAAATTTGGTCTTAACTACATCAAGATACCAGCATGCCCAAATGACTGTATGTTGTATTGGGGTGAAGAGAATGAATCTTTAGAAGAATGCAAAAGATGCAAGATATCTAAATGGAAAGATAAGAAGAAGAAGCAACCGACAAAGATCTTGCGTTATTTCCCACTAAATCCAAGATTGCAAAGACTCTTCATGTATTCTAAGACTGTCGAATCTTGCGTTACTTCATCCAAATTTTTCTGAAGATCCACGAAATGTACGGCTTGGCCTTGCTAGTGATGGTTTCAACCCTTTTGGAGCTATGAGTACTAACTATAGTATTTGGCCAGTGGTTCTAATCCCGTACATCAACCATTCTCTCCATGATCATTCCTGGCAAACTAATGCCTGGAAATAACATAGATGTGTACTTACAACCTCTCATCAAAGAGATGAATGAGTTATGGCATGACGGGGTGCAAACATTTGATTCCTCAAAAAACGAAATGTTCACAATGCGGGCAGCTCTAATGTGGACAATTAGTGACTTTCCTGGGCTTGGTACTTTATCTGGTTTGAACACACACACAGTTTGCTTTTCCCACATGTAATTTTGACACTGACTCTTGCAGACTAAAGCATGGAGGAAAATGGAGTTTTATCGGCCATCGACGATTTTTACAAAAAGGCCATAAGTTTCAATTGAATCGATCTCGTTTTAATGGAAAAGTTGAGCAAAGAGATCCACCGATAACTTTGTCCGGCTCAGACATCTTGAAACAACTTGAGGGCATTAATGTTACCTTTGGAAAAATACTAGAGCCTACTGATAAAGGTAAAAAAAGAACTAAAGGAAAGAAACTTGTTGAAAATGGATCAGGTCAATGGAGGAAGAGAAGCATATTTTTTAATCTTCCTTACTGGGAGTCTAACTTGTTGCGTCATAATTTGGATGTTATGCACATTGAAAAAAAACGTGTGTGATAATGTGTTGTTCACTTTGCTTAATGAAACTGGAAGGTCAAAAGATAATCTTAAAGCTCGAAAGGATCTAAAGGAAATGGGCATAAGGAAGGATCTTTGGCCAGATGATAATGGAAGATTTCGTCCATCTTTGTTTACAATGTCAAATGCAAAGAAAGATGTCTTTTTAAGGACTTTGAAAAATGTCACAGTGCCGGACGGTTACTCAAGCAATATTTCAAGGTGTGTTGACTTGAAAAACCGGAGGCTTTTTGGAATGAAAAGTCATGATTGCCATATTCTTATTGAGCAATTACTACCACTTGCCATACGCCATGTGTTAACAGACAGCATAACTGTAGTGTTAATAGAGTTGTGTTCATTCTTTCGACAATTATGTGCCAAAAGTGTAAGTTGCTTAGATCTTGACAGGATCCAGTCTCGAATCGTTGTCACTCTTTGTCACATGGAAATGTTGTTCCCTCCTTAATTTTTTACAATCATGGTTCACTTGACTTGTCATTTAGTTGGTGAAGTAAAACTTGGAGGGCATGTACATTATCGTTGGATGTATCCTATTGAGAGGTGAATCTCTTATTTCTTTGAAGATTATTCTTTTAAGCACAAGTGTTATCAGTAGAGTTTACTAATTCTCAATCATTTTAGGTATTTGGGACATTTGAAGTCTTATGTACGAAATAGGGCACAACCAGAAGGTTCTATTGCTGAAGGATACCTAGCTGAAGAGGTTCTTACCTTTTGCTCTCAATATCTCGAAGGGATTGAGACAAGAATCAATAGACCTGCACGTGTGGATGATGTTTCTGATAATAGAGATTTTACCCTATTGTCTAGTATTTTTCCATCTATTGGTAAAGCTGTTGGAGCTTTCTCAACCTTTGAGCTATCAACCTTGGAGAAAACTCAAGCACATCGATATGTGTTATTGAATTGTCCACAAGTCAAGCCATACATTGAGTGAGTACCATTTCCCAAATGACATTAATCTTAGGTAAACTCTAAATAACATCAAAGACATTACATTGATATATAATGTTCATATAGTCAATTTAAGGACCATTTGCGGAGGCGGTCTAAAGGGAGAAGGCCTACAACTACAGAGATAGAAAAGATAGTTAATAAAGATTTCATTGATTGGTTTCCTCGAAAGGTAAGTAAAATATGCTACAAAACTTGGGGCTGTTTTTTAATGAAAGTTTATAAATTTGTCTAAGGTAACTAAGACATTCTCTGATTTTGTTTTAGATTATGAACCCAGACATTTCTAGTACAGTGTTAGACGATCTCAAGTATCTAGCTAAAGGTCCAACATCACAGGCTCAAAGATTTTCAGCATTTAATATTAACGGGTTCAAGTTTCGCACTGCAAGGCGAGAACCTGGGTTGAAAACCCAAAATAGTGGAGTTTTTCTAACATCTTCAACATCTTGTGTTGCTAGTAGCGTTGATGGAAACCTTAGAGAAGCAGATTTGTCATACTATGGAAAACTAGAAGATATCATTGAGCTTAATTATTATGGTCAATTTAAGGTTACTCTATTTAAATGTAAATGGATTGACACCACTAGAGATCGGGGTTTTAAAAAGGATGCATGGGGTTTCACTTCCATTAATTTTTCGCGATTGATTCACATCGGTGATCGTGAAGAACATGATCGCCAATTTATTTTTTTATTTTCATCTTCAATCTCAACCATTCAATTAATCCTATGGTTGCTATGTTTGCTGTAGTGATTGCTGTAGAAGAGTCTGCTGCTGTGGATCCAGACTCATGCAAAGAGAAAGAGAGAACCGTGAAGCATAAATAAAAATAAAGGAAAAAATGTTTGACGTGAAATATGCCACTTGTACTCCGTTAGACACGTCAGTTTTTTTTAACGGATCACTAACAGAAGGGTATTTATAAAATCGTGTTGATTTTGCGGAGACGTATATATATAAACAAATACGAATAATTAAAACAAAAATAAAAGGAAAATGAAACAGCAAATGATTAAAAAGGAATAAGTTAGCAAAGAGTCAAGTAGTTTGAATTAATAAGAACAAAATGAACACTTAAAACAAATAGGAAAAAGATAACAATAAAAAGTAAGAATAAGTAAATAAAAGCAAATGGTTAAATTGTTAGGACTAAGTTAGCAAAGTGTCAAATGGTTAAAATGTTAATACGATTAATTTAGGGTTAAGTTAGTAAAGTGTTAAATAGTTAGAATGTTAATAAGACTAAGCTAGGGATCGAACCCCAATTCTCCTTCATAACTCCTTCATAATGTCCCTTTGGCCATCAGGCAAACCAACTGGGGACGCTAGAGTTAAGTTAGTAAAGAGTCAAGTAGTTAGTATTAATAAGAGCAAAACGAACAAGAAAAACAAATAGGAAAAACATAATGATAAAAAGTAAAAAATAAGTAAATAAAAGTAAGTGGTTAGATAGTTAGGATCAAGTTAGCAAAGCGTTGAATAGTTAGAATGTTAATACGATTAATTAGGATTAAGTCAATATATGTTTATATATATGTATATATATATATATATATATATATATATATATATATATATATATATATATATATATATACTAGTATGTATGACCCGTGCGCTGCACGGGTATACACAATATTTTTTAATGTAATTTGAAATTAATTTATTAATAATATATATATATATATATATATATATATATATATATTGAAGATGTTTATGATGATGCCATTGTAGTTTTGTTAAAAAAAGAATACACATTTGTAGGTTAATTTATTAGAATACAAATGGTAACCTAAATAATTCTCTAATGATGTATTTAGTTAGGTGACTTGTAGTAAATTGTGTATAATGATAGATATGAGCTTTATTTAATAGTAAAAAAAGATGTATTTTTTTATAGTGGTAGAAATTTAATTAATTAAGATTTAAATTTTTATATAAGAAATAGCGTTTTACAAAATTAAGAAAATTTTGTCTCACCGTTGATTGAAAACCGGTGATTTAATTACTTGACTTATTGTACTTGGCAAACTTGGCAAACAACAAGCGCATTTATAATTCCAGGTTTTTATAAAGGATGAGCCTGATAAAAAACATAAAAAAAAATAGAAATAAAAAAATTACTAAATAAATCATTAGCGCATTTTACAATACTAATGCTAAGATGATTTCTAATGAGACTAACTTTAGAAATTATATGTACTTCCTTCAAAAAAGTAGTTATATCTATCATTTGTTTGATAGTACGAAATAGCATATGAAGGTGCAGGTGACGCGGTTGGATTAAAATCTTCTGTTGTTGATGAAATAATTGTCACTTGCGTACGTTCTAATCTGGTAAGCGAACGTGTCTGCACATAAAGAGAAGGCTAACGTGTCTGCACAACCAACCTATAAAATTAAACAACACAAATCAATTTATTCAATTCCTTTTGAAGAAATAATTCATAAATGAAAGAGAAAATTGTAGAAACAATTCATAAAAACAGCCAAAAGTTAAGGAAGCTACTACAAACAAAATAGAATGCACTATCCTATTCATGAAATGAATATCTGAATCTTGCATAAGGAAATGTTAATAGGGAGTAAAATATAGTGAAAATGTTGCAATTTTACCGAGGTCTCAACTTCTCTGAGTGATAAGGTAGAGTCCGCATCATCAACACTCTGTGCATATGAACAATCAGATCCATTTGACTTAACAGCCCCATCATGATTATTTTCATTCATATCCTTGCAATGGGAGTTTGTCTCGCTTGATTCTTGCTCCCTATCTAATTGTAAGATCGATGTTTAATAAAATAATAGACACTATAATATAAAAGACTAACCTTCTATACAAACCTGAGTTTCGTTCTTGGTATTAGGCACTGCACTGTTACCTGCAAATATAATTATTCAAAAAGAATATTCTGGCAGCTATCTTATAAGAGGAAGAAGTGAAGAGCCATACGTATGATATGCGATCATAGTATATTTACAGGTCATGATTCACCACTCCACCATTTTCGGTAAAATTGAATGAAAATTAAGTTGAGAAAATAAGCAAAAAACTATGCCATCATCATCATGTTGTGCGATGTTGGTGAATACATGTCACAAAGATCCAACTCATATAAGGTGAGACCAGAACTCTCATCTTAGAGGATAAAATACGAAGCAAAAGTGTACACACGCGTATATATCTACTACATACTTATGTTTGTAACTATGTATCTACACACAACACATATTACTATTTAGAGGTATTACGATTTGTCCAAGAGCACTTCATAAAGTGAAATCATCACTCTAACATAGTTCATAAGTAAAGGAAATGTGTGAAGAAGACCATTCTATATATTTTTTTGCATCAACAATAATGTGTGATTTCCATGGTCGTCCGATGGTTGCACTTATTCAGCGGGGTTGAGAGTGGAATAGCATCATCTAAAATAACCGGTCATATTAAGAGCCGCCTCTCCCAGGAAGTCGGATCTTGATGATCCCTGCAAAGTGATAATATTAATTTGATAATCCAAACCGAGAAAATTTAAACTAATAAAGCTGGTTATGATGAAGGAACGGCAAAAGGTATCATACCAGGGTAATAAGAATGAAGCTTTGAGAGTACTCTCAATTTTTATGTAGTTTTCAAATACTGTGTAATTCCCAGATCCGTTTTTTTCTTCTTTTGTATTTGATATTGTAATAACAAATTAATTTGGATCCACAAAATTAGGCACCCATTTATCACTGATTCCAAATTACCTATTGATGATCTTTGATTCCTATTATTGAAATACTGCCAGCAGACTACAACTTGCCAGCAAAAGGAAAACACGTAATCTCAAATGAGAGCTGTGGATATTATTAGCCGCAATTTTGGCGCCGCATGTGAGCCGTGGATATTAGTAGCCGCAATTGTGGTGCATGTGAACCGTGGATCCTGGAAATCAGCACTGAGGGTTAATTTTTCTTGGAGCCGCAATCTAATTTGATCTCAGCCGTTGAGGGTTAATTTATCTCAGCCGTGGAATTATGTCATCAATGACGTAATATTTTTTGTCTGGTGATGTGTCTGTCATTCATGGTTTATTATATATAATATATATATATATATATATATATATATATATATGTATAATCAAGTAAGAATAATTAAAAAAAAACTAAACAGCAAATGCTTAAATAGGAATAAATTAGCATTGAATTAGTATATATACAATTAAGATAGGGTTAAGTTAGTGAAGAGCTATATATACTCAAAGAAAAGGACTAAATAGAATTGAATTAGTATAAGACTAAATAGCCAGAAGGACCAAGAGCAAGACAAAACCCCAAAACAAAGAAAAAGCATGATTAGAATAAGGTGAAGCATGGTTAGAGCTAGTATCGATTAAATCAATAAGTTTGAAATCTAGAAAAGCACAAGTCACAAATGAGATTTAAAAAGTCATACATCTTAAGAAGCTCCAAGTAAAATGTTACTATAAATAGTCCTACAAACGAAGTTTAGTCACACAACAGATAGTAAAATGTTACTATAAATCTTTGTCCATAAATTCTACCATTTACACCAAATTGGTACTATGACTACCAGCTTTGGCTAAAGAGAGAATAAACTCTTTTGTGTATGAAATTCTTGATTTTCTGCAATATCAAGCCAATAAGACACTTAAATGACCTCTCTCAATTTCTCCTGTCTTCCCTTCAGCTCTTCTTTGCGGTATCCCCCGAAAAATGACCACCATCGTTTCTTGTATTGGGGACCTCTTATTTACATGTTGCATGCTTCACTCTTTTTGGTTATGTATTATAACCCAATGCATCCACCTTTCCTCACAGCCTATACCAATGCCAACAACATATGCATGTAGAAGCCAAAAGAATCTATGCAAGTAAAATTGATAGAAAAAAATATAACTTGGAGGTCCCACAAACTCGATATACATGCTACTAACTAATATTAAAGGTTTCAAAGATAATTTTGACAAACAAACCACAATATGCAATGAAATCCGTTATATATAAATAGCAAGAAAACTATCAGTTAAACAGAATGAGTATTCGTCAATAGAAGTAGGAAACCAAACATTACACACCTGGCACTGGAACACTAGAGGGTGGCGATAGAAGGCCAGTTGAATCATGAAACAAACTGTTCAAGAAACAGACACAAATTAAGCAACCTAAAAAATCAGCAAAATGTCACAATTTTCTAAAAACACAATGTCGAAGAGGGCTTTTTTACCATGAAATTGAAAGCTTGACATCCTGAGGTAATTTTACTGTACTATGACTACCAGCTTTGGCTAAAGAGAGAATAAACTCTTTTGTGTATGAAATTCTTGATTTTCTGCAATATCAAGCCAAAAGAATCATGATTTTGAACGAGAAAAAACAGGACATAAGAAAAAATTATAGTAACTGAAAGTCAATTTTGTCACTTTAAGTCGCATAATCCATCAGCAACAACAAAAAACCACATCAGCAACAATAAAAAAATGAATAAAATAAATTGAAATGAATAATGGAAAATTAAATTGCAACCTATTGATATAGCTACCTGAAACATTCAGATAAGACAAAAAAGAATCAATACAAATATTAACAATCTTAATAACACTGCCCAGAAACATGCACCACCAATCCCAAATTTAGCAGTTGAAAAATATCCAAATAATATACTAATAACAATCTCTTATTAGCATACCTGAAGCCATGAACTCACTTTATTCGTAGCTTCATCATTAGCATCACTTGCTTTTCCCTTTGCATCATAAATTTTTTATGCCATATCATAGACATTGGCTGCTTTCTTTCATAATATAAAACAGGTAAGACAAAAGAAATTGACAAAGCAGAAAGTATTTTATCCATGAAGAACATGTCATAGTGAACAATAGAAAGATATTTACAATTGCCTGCAAATCAAATTTTGTAATCACAAAATGACAAATTCATGAGTATGCATGACATTCTAAAGTAGACTATGTAAATCCATGAGCATGTATGAGATTCTGAGGTAAAGCTCTTTAAACTCATGAACACTATATTTTCAACCTTCTTGACATTGAATATATCAATCCCAGAAACATAAAATTTTCTTCTCTTGCCTCTACAGACACAGATTAAAACTAAGGAATCTATGGACATGTTAGATAGAAAATACATGAAAGCAACACAATCAAAAGAAGCAACATCTTAAAAGTGAAAGCTGACATAAAAAAAGTGAGAAATAATCTCCACAATTGATATAACTTGTTAGAAAATTTGCATATATCTTATTGAAAAGGAAAATCCACTTATAAAGCAACAATAACATAATTACAGCTTTCTTCAAATACCAGTATCACTATCAGAGTAAGCAAATAAAAAAAAACTTTAAATTTCCAGTCAAACACACATGATAGTTCTAATTAAATACCCAAGTGGATTGTTCGATAAACACTCCACCGAAATTAAATTGCTTGGGAGGACAAATCAAAGAATCTGTAGAGAAAATGGAAGGAATCCAAAATGAAGAACCCCATTAATCTGCAGAGGAAAATGGAATCTTATGCAAAGTGAATAAGAGTCAAAGAGGAATGAATTAGATGACGATAATGGATATACCTTGGTACCGGAAAAGAAAGACAGTAGGTGATGACGAGTCTTTCTCTTCTTGAAAGATCTTGGCGCTGAAAACGGCATCGGCGCCGCAGATCCACCGTGTTCACGCCACAACATCTCAGCAAGCGCCGCCACCATCTCTCTCACCACTGCGTTTTTCCATCACCGCCGCATCTCCGTTCTCTATCTGTCACCACCTTTCTCTCTCCTCGCTGCGACAAGAACTGAAGGGGAGAGAGACGGTTTTGATTGGTTGATGGCGGTGGTATGGTGGCTCGCGGCGGAGGTATGGTGGTTCGCATCTCCGTTCTCTATCTGTCACCACCCTCTCTCACCACCGCATTCCTATTTTGTTTTAAATGTTCATCTAAATTTTAAAAAAAATATTTAAATAGAAAAAATGATGTGTCATTGAGTGATTGGATGTTGAGATGTTGAGTATATCATACCTCTCAACACTCAAAGGGCATGGGAGTCTTCGCTTTTTTTATACATTTTAAGTTGTAGTCTTTTATTGGTTAGTTTCTTTTAAGGTGTAGTCTTTTCTCATCAGAATAAAATTGTGATATTTTGTACCCAAAAAAAAATTATGATATTATATTTTTTTATTCTATTTATTATGATAAATATAATTTATTATTTATTATTTTATACATATGAGAGATGGAGAAGTACCCGACCCCATCAGATAAGCGGATGAGTATCCTAGTTCTAACCCTGCCCCTGTTGCCATACTTTCTATATTTGAACTCCTGTTTCTTTCTCGAGTCCCTAGTGTTTAGGATTAGGATCCTATCTAGTTTGAATTCAACACGAGATATCCTATTTCCTCATTTACACTCTTAAAGACACTCTTTTCTTTATTTCTTTTATATTTCAAAACCCCAATCCTTTTTATTAGTTTTGAATTTCGCGACTTTGAAAGATGACTTTAGTTTAATATACTTTTTTGGGTTTTTTCTTACCCCCTTCCCCCTTATACCCCCATTTTACATTTTATCCCCAAAACACCCTTCATTTTTTTACTAAAATTTAAATTGTAACTGATTTTTTTAAAAATTTCCGGAAACACCTCAAAGGAGGATAATTCCGGAAGCCAATATCCGGAAAACTTCATCAAAATGGCTTTCGAAATTATCTCATAGGAGGATAATTCTGGAAGCCATTTTGATGAAGTTTTCCGGAAACACCTCAAAGGAAGATAATTCCAGAAGCCAAATTCATCAAAATGGCTTCCGGAATTATCCTCCTATGAGATAATTCTGGAAAACTTCATCAAAATGGCTTCCGGAATTATCTCATAGGAGGATAATTTCAGAAGCCATTTTTTAAAGTGGGGGTAAAATGGTCAGTTTGATCAAAGTAGGAGGTAAAGGGGGAAGGGGGGGTACCAAAAAAAAACCCTATTTTTTTAAGAGAAAGATCACGAGTTTAGTTTAATATTTTGTTGAAGAGAAGTGTGAGAGACAAAAAAAGAAAAGCAATAATAACACATGATTTTATAGCCGTACAATTTTCTCGACCTAAATAAAGTAGGTTTTATATGTAGAAAATTTGACTCAACATGTTCTATTCGATATGGGTAATAATATAGCTTAATAGACCCTTAAAATATGGACCTGGGCTTTTTTTAAAGCCCAAAAGAAACAAACAACTACACTACAGCAGGCCCACAACCATCACGATTGAGAGCAAGAAATAAAAAGTCCGGAATAGTCTCATGAATTACAAAAATGCGACTTTCATTATGACTTATCCTAGCTAGAAGATTAGCCACTAAATTCAATTATCTTTCCACCCTCTTCCACACTATCATCAATTCTCCACCACCTATCTTAAGAGTGCTACGAACGAGGTGATGTTGCGCTCCATCCAACCCAGAACTCGAGTTGAGCAGATCAAACGCTTCCTAAGAATCTGTTTCAACAATTAACTTTTTGTAACCTCTACTCCACGCTATGCTGATACCATGATAGATGCCCCAAATTTCAGCCTCAAGCACCGAGTAACTGGGAAGACGATGCGAGAAGGCAAAGTGAAATTACTCAAAGCATCTCTCATAATCCCACGACACCCAGTCATTCTTCCATTATTCCGAACAGAACCGTCACAATTAAGTTTCCAAGCACCAAGAGGAGGAGGAGACCAAGAGTTCCCAATTGGCCTCAAATCAACCGAGATCTGAGGTAAAAGAGATCCGTTCTTTAACATGCAGCTAGCAATCCATTCAACCTTATTTCTAACATTCATCATCGAAACACTTGTAGGGTACGACTTCTGGTCAAATATGAATTCATTTATGTTTCTCCAAATCAGATCAAGGGTGACTCCGAAGACAATGGTCCAAAAAGGTTCATTATCTCTTTCTTTCATATCTTTAAGATTCTGAGTTAACCAATTCAGCCAATTCAAATTACCATAGAACATACTCTGATTTCTAACATTGAATCCATTCCAAATTGCAAGGCTCGATTGTTCATTACTTGACTTCTCAGGGGAAGAGGTTAAGAGGGTTTGAACGGTGAAGTTGGAATCGAAGGTTACGTCGTAGATGTTGTGGGTGTCGTAAGGGAGATAGTGGTCCACAACGGTGATCACGAGAGGCGTGAGCGTGGGAGTGGGGTTTTGCGTGTTCATTGGCATGCCGTTAGGGTCTGCAAGGAAAATCGCCATTCTGGATTTTACTTTACTGGTGAAGAAACAAAGATTACAGTGAGATAGGGTTTATTTGGAAATTTGATTTCCGAGGATGGGATGTGAAAGTCAATAGGAATAGGGGTGTTCAAAACCGAATCAACCCAATAGAAAATTACAAATCGAACCAACCCAAACTGAAAACCGCAAACTGCAAACCGCAAAATCTATTCAGTTTTTCAACCAACCGCGCGGTTTGGTTAGACCCGCGGTTTTTTTCCACCAACCGAACCAAACCAAACCAAACCGCAAGTAACACTAAGGCTTATTGACTTAGAACCTTCTTTACTAACTTATTAGCTTAAATCCAACTAAAACCCAACTCTCACTCACTTACTAGCTCAAATCCAATTGATTCTTTGGCTCACTTACAAACAATTCTATATTGTTATATATATTTAAAAATTACAATAAAATATTTTATTCAAATTCTTTTAAACATGGTTGTAGCTATCTTAAAAGAATTAAAAGAGAGTAATTTTTATACTATATATATTTGAGTAGATTTTTTCTTAAAGATTTATGCTAGCCATTTTTTATTTTAGTTAGCTTTAACTCCATTTTAAATTATATTTTGTCTCGGAAAAAACCGATCCAACCAAACCAATCCAAACCGCATTGGTTTGGTTTGGTTTTTTTTAGGAAGCCAACCGAACCAAAACCAAACCGCATGTACTTTTACCTTGCGGTTCGGTTCACTTTTTGTCTCAATACCGAATCAAACAACACCGCGAACATCCATAAATAGGACCATAAATTTGAGCCTACTATTCAGATCCTCGGCAGCTGCTTTCTCAGCAGCGACTTCAACAGCAAACAAATGCACCCTTGGATTACATCAATGGATGAGATTTACATTTAAATAAAATTAAAAAAAACGGTGCAACTGTCCAAAATTCACAATTCACGCGTATGTTTTCTTCCCGTAACCTCCATTTTCAACGCAGCATCATCCTTACATCTCATGTGTGCAATGTAAATTCTTCTCATTTCAAGGTAATCCAATTTTAGCATGTTTCATTCTTTTCATTCTTGCAACTTCCAATCTTTTTTGTTGCCGTTGCCGTAGAGTTGCTCGCGTTGTCGCTTCCGCGAGTTGTTTGCATTGTCGCTGCCGCTGAGTTGCTGACGGCCGTCGTGGGCTGACCGACCACTCATATCTGTTGCCATTTCCCTATTTCTCTCACTACCCCGCCTTCACCTTTGTTGGCATGGTAACCGACCACCGCTCTGTCTCTTCGGTCCTTACTAGACATACTTGTTTTCCCAATTAAATTGATGGTGGATTCACTCAATCCTCAATCAGTTAAATCTATTTTTCCAATAAGAATACTATATAGTCAATCAGTTAAATCTATTTGGCCTTGTACCTAATGTCTCAACCCTCAATCACTAGTTATGATATAGTGACAAAAGTTGAGCTACCCTCATTCTTACTATCCTTAGTCAATTTTGGTAGTGCAGAATAATATTCTGAGTTTTACCTCATAGATATCTTTTAATCATTGTTACTATTACTATTACTTTGGGTGGATGGTTGTAGAAGGGAACTATGGTTTTCTTTGATAAGAGTAATTGTATTATCGTTCCATGTTGAACATCATATTAATGAAGTTATGTTGCTATCACCAAAGAGTTTTACTATTGCCATCTTATTTCACTACTTTATTTTCTTAAAGAAACACTTAATCAAGTAAGAGATCAACTCACGAATGCATTCACTAACACAAACCTTTCAATCCATTTCTACTAGTGATTAGCAAGTTAATAGCATGGAAAATAATTGCTCAACAGTTTTCATTAATCACAGAGAATGAAGTACAACTTGAGAGTACAATTGATAGCTAGGGAATTGAATACAGCACTGGAAAATAAAGGATAAAGTCCAGCCTGTGTTGGTGATCCCATAATGGCAATTGGCCCACATTTAATTTTGAGAACTTCACCTCCAGTATCATGATTGGGTGATTCAAACAAATTCACTAGAGTTTCTTAGCTCTTTGATTTCCGCACATGTGAAAGCTTTTGCAACAGGTCCTTTATCATGCTTAATCTTTTTCATGTAAAATCATTTAATCATTAAACATTTTTAGTACATTCACATACTCAAATTCCAATTAATTTACCATCGTTGGTTGATCATATTATCAATTGAACCGTGTAGGTGCATTGTGTGGTACCCCTCTTATTTTTATTTTCACCATCCCTAATTACATGGCTTATCAGTCAAAACAAGTACATGACAACACATAAAAAACAACTACATCCCTTCCAAAAAATATACACCCTTATCTAACAGCACCCCTCTTATTTTTATTTTCACCATCCATTGTGTTTTCTAAAGAATTATATCACTTATTTTTCAAAAATCAATTTTCACAAAACAATAAATCTTAAATAAAACACACCAAACACACAAATATTTTCTACCCAAAAACTACGTAGTCTTTGATTCTCTACCAGGAGATACGTAGGAGCAGAGGGGGCCCATCTCTGTCAAGCGCATTAATAAAAACTTTTTTTTAGTCTTTTTTGTAAATTTCTTATTTCTTAATTAAATGTCCGTCAAAGGCTTTTTTCTTTCTTTTTAATTTGTAAATAAAGTTAAATCAAATATATTTGATTAATAATTTTTACATATTTAGTTAAAAGGTAGTCTTCCTTAGGAATGATGTCGTAGGGTGCTAATACATTCTCTACGCATAAACGACTCCCGAGCCTAAACCTGGTCCTCAAAACCCCCTTATCCATCTAAAAGGTTTTTTTTCAATGTTTTCCCTAAAAATAAATATTGGTGGCGACTTCATTGTAAACTTTGAAGAATCCATTTCCCAGATTTTTCGATCGCTACGGCTGCGACTTCACTAGGGATCAATTAATAGAGTCAAACCTAATTAATTAAATGTGTAATTATTTTAATTTAATATTTTTTTATTCTTATGTTTGTTTATTTAATTTTACCCTAGGGTAGACAACTTTATCTGGTTGCTGGCTGTTATATCTGTGTTTCTTGCAGGTTGGGTAGTCTAAGTATTTTTCCCTTATCACACACATCACTTACACCTTGCACACACTTTTGAGTGGGGCCCTATACTCGGGTCTGTGTGAAACTTAGGATGAGTGGAGACGATTAGTGACAGTCATTCTGGATTTTCTGTCTGACTCTCACGAAAGTCTCAACCAGAGTGCGCCTCGTTATGGTATCCCACACTTGATGGTCATTCATCGTTGTGGATAATATCATAAAGGGGACTTTAGCTCTAGAGACCTTTGTGAGGAAGTGATTAGAGCCACCCGGAAGAATGATCACCAAAGTGACCCTAGACCATGTATAAAATCCCATATGTAGACATAACCTGCCTAGGACACGAGGAGCATTTTATTTGGTTATATATTATCCTCGTTACATGTACATAGTTAATCTTTTAATTAGAAAATAAAAGAACAAAAATCATCATGAATTCATAATAAAATCATTCTTTTCACATGGATCTCATCATCGTTGCACTACTATGCATCTCATCATCTAGAAAATAACAAAAACATTTTCTTTTTTTTTTGTATTTGTTCATTTTATTTAAAATGCATCAGATTGCATACCCAATACGAAAATAATATCATCTTGGTATTATAAAAAAATTATTCACTCATTATATCATTTAAATTCATTACTTCCCTTCATGCCACATAAAAAACAAAAACGAAAGTTCTTTATTCGTCTCACATACATCTCAAATACATTATTCCTCATGCATGCATCAAAATAAAAATTAAAGAGTTGTTTAATTTTCGTCTAATCATGCATCATCCAATAACATTTTTGGCGTCTTATTTTAGTTGAAACGCAAAAAAAGAAAAAAAAAACGGGTAATCATATACACCCGTTAAATATATCATTCTATCATATTCAAGCAACCATTACGCATTTCATTCATGTAGATTTTTATCCAAATCTAGCAACATGCATACACTCATGCATTACATTCAAAAAATTATAAAAAAAATAAAACTCATGAGAATTTTTTTTTGGGCACACTATTTGATGTGAAATGATGAACTCTTGTAAAATATATTTGAATTGATTATTCTCCCCTTGGAAGAGTTGTCATATCCTTTGTCTAAATGCATACATTGATTCACCAATATCAAGTGCTTCACTCATTACCCAATATACATCCTATCCATACCTACCACCTTTCCTTCTAACCCCAGTTTTATCACCCACTTACCATCAAGCTCATTTCGCATCGACTCGACCACTTCAACCGTTCCCTGTAGGTTTGACCCTTAGCCTCAAAGGTGTGCCTCACCAAAGGTTATCCACCCATTGTAGGTTAGCTAAGCAATATATCTCAACCCTCATGTGATAAAAGGCCCAATTGTCCAGCTTGTTAACTTGTGTGGTTTTTGACAATAAAATTGTTCTAACTGATGTTAGCTCTCTATGAAGCATTTTCAAAATAGACTAAGATGACCTGTGTATTTACTCTTGTTTAAGTCAGTTATACTTCTTCGCCACTCATCATTATCCTTCATCCATTTCCAAAACCTACCCCAACCGTCCATAAATGCCTAGTCCCCACAAGAGTACTTAATTCACTATCTCCCAATGATAAAATTTCACAAATAACAATTTGAACGCTCCATACTGGGGTAGAGTTGTGATCACTAAGATTTCCTTCCCGCATCCTAAACACTTGTGCAAGTCTTTTGAGTAAAAAAAAAATTCAAAAAAGCCTGTTAGGTTGAAAATTCGCAAGGGCAACCTAAGCAAAAAATAGGGCATAAAAAGAAATAAAGAAAAAGAGCAAATATATTAAACATGAAGTTTTGCCCTATAATTAAATTTTTGAGAAAAAGAAGCAATCATAATTTGAAATGAAGTTTGACCATCTTTCTACCTTCCCTACGCATAAACGACTCCCGAGCCTAAACTTGGTCCGCAAAACCCCCTTATCCATCTAAAAGGTTTTTTTTCAATGTTTTCCCTAAAAATAAATATTGGTGGCGGCTTCATTTTAAACTTTGAAGAATCCATTTCCCGGACATTTTGATCGCTATAGTGGCTAACATGAACATTAGGTAAAACCCCACTTCTTGCTGACTTTGTCCACCTCTTTAAGATATAATGCTCGGGCACTGATTTGACATCCATGTGAATAAAGACTCGTAAACAATGACAACAGGGTATACCAAAGCTCTCAAACTTACAACAAGAACAACAATTTATATTCGGCTTAAACGTCATTTACCCCCTGAAAATATCACGTTTATCCATTTACCCCCTGCAAAAAAAACTTTTAAAACAAACCCTGCAAAATGTAACTGTATCCAGTCAGTGGCGGATCTTGAAAAAAAAATAAGGGTGGGCCGCTAAAATAAACATGCAAATCATATTAAGCACAAAGTTGATCATCAAAAAATTAAACTGTGTTCCTTAAAGTAACGCTCTACGCATTCTAAGTGACTTGAAATCTTCAATAATAGACTCAGAACTAATGTTTTCCCTAATTTCCCTTTCTATGTAAATTGTCATGCTATCAGCTAGAAACCCACCTTCCATCTTGCTTCTCAACCTAGTCTTGATAATTTTCATTGCTGAAAAAGACCTCTCAGTTGTGGCTGTAGAAACCGGAAGAGTCATGATAAGGCGGAGCAGTCTATCAAGCAAGAAGTACATTTCCTTCTCGTTAGTTTCAACCAAACACGAGCATAATTCTTGAATAGTTGACAAATTCTTCAAACTTGATTCTTGACGGGCATGAACGAAAAATTGCCGAAGTTGAAAATGCAAACTATTCTTCTCTCGCTCATTGAAATCCATGGGATAATATTTTTCAACCAGAGTGCAAATAGTATCAACGTTAAAAGCTTTATAATTATCCTTAGGAGCTAAAGCACAACTTAGAGTTAACAACTCCATTGCTTGCTCACTAAATCTACTATTCAACTCTTGCAGTTGTTTGTCAATGGTAGTAAAAAATATTTCAACTCTAAAGTAATGCTCTATTGTTACCTGATTCTCTTCAAGACGGGAGCGTCCAAATATTGTTGAGGAATGAAAATCATCGAGATCAGGAATCTCAACATCATGTTTTGAACAAAAAGACGTCACATTAGTAAACAACTTATCCCAACCATCTTCTCTCAATTCTTGGATAAGAGTTTTTGTGCTGCGAACTAAACACATAGCATTAACTACGTCCTGAGATTGTAATTGTAAGGCTTGACAAAGTACATCTGTTATCCCCATAATTTCTTTCATCAAATGCAAGATCAAAATAAAATCGAACGTCTTCAAGTAATTGTAAGCACTATCAGCATCCCCACGTGTAGCATAACTTGTTCCTTCCTTTGCAATTTTTTTTAAAACATGACAAGTTGCTTCATACATTTTTATCGAGCTACAAATAGAATTGAAATGTGATCCCCAACGAGTATCCCCAGCTCGTTTCAAAGTACCAACTTGATTTTGACCTTTACCACTTATAATTTCATCAATCTCCAATAATTGTTCAATTTCTTCTTGTAATACCCCAATTTTGTCCGCCCAAGTCAAAAAACATTTTTCAGAAGAATGGAAGCAATAAGGTAATTCATAATGTGTGGAAAACAGTGGATTGGTGCATTTATGTGTGTTCGTCCCCTATTTCGCATTTTTATTTGAATTACGCGCGCGCGCCAGTAGTAACTGCGTGAGCTGCCCTGTGCCCTCGTCATTTGGCACGTGTCTGTATTTTCATCAAAAAAGGCCATTTATTGATCGTTATTAATTTTTGGCACCCAAAAACATTTTTCTTAATTTTTAGGAATCTTAGGAAATAAAATAGTGCATATTTCACTAATGGAAAAAAGGCTTTTTATATCGGTTAAAATTGACATTTCATATCGGTTCCCGAACCGATGCCGAAAAAGGAGATATAAAAAATAGGGACATTTCATATCGGTTCCTGAACCGTTATGAAAAGTTGTTTTTATATCGGTTGCCCCTAGAACCGATATGAAAAGTCTTTTTTTTAAAAAAAAAAGAGACTTTTCATATCGGTTCCCATAGAAAACCGATATGAAAAGTTGTTTTTATATCGGTTGCCCCTAGAACCGATATGAAAAGTCTCTTTTTTTTAAAAAAAAAGAGACTTTTCATATCGGTTCCCATAGAAAACCGATATGAAAAGTCTCTTTTTTTAAAAAAAAGAGACTGTAAATAATTGAGAATACCATTTGATTAGTTAAGTTTGTGTAAGTAAAGAAGATATAGTTAAATACAGAAAAGTTAGACTGTAAATAACCGATATATTTTAACTTGTTAACTTCTAAAGCTGGTAACAATGTCATCATGTCTTGTATGTTTCATACATCAGAATGTTTTATAGAATGTTATTATATTTGATCATGCACACAGAAAAACTTCCTAGGGCTAATGAAATTGTATATTGCCTTGCTACAACTAATAATCAATGTCAACTAATTATATCCACCTCACCATTGAACAATTTTAAGACTATATATCTCTTGAAACTACCAGCTAATTAAGAATTATACCGTGATCAACTTCTGAGGAGAAGAGAAGCCTTTGGGGATACCGTGATCAGCATGAATTGAAAAAATCATTTAGTCTCTTAAAGAAATCGCATCTACAAATGAAATCTGAAACGAATAAGTTTTTAAAAATGTGCTCCACTCGCCTCCCATCTATATGGACCAATCTCCTTCTGAAATGTAAGTTTCATCAGCAAATTTGCACTGCTTTGTGCATAAGCAACCAACCTTTTAAGTTCCTGTTAAAATTAATAACATATTAGTCATTAACATGCAAATACCTCATTATCAATTAGCATGCACTCACTAAGTTACTGGTTCTAACAGTATTGAAATGTTGACATAAAAGGTTCAAAACAACAGCACACACCCCAACTAGCACCTAAGCAATATTATATTTTGTAGAGAATTATTCCAAGAGAAACAGCAGAGGGACTGACATTGCAATCAACAAACACAGAAAGGAATGCCATCAAGAAACTTCGGGCCTTACGAAATAAACACGTGAACAAAACTTAAATTATATCTAATTTAGAGAGCAACTAACCAGTGCACTAGGTGATAATACAGTCCAAGCCTCAGATGCTTTATCATAAACTGTAGCTAAGAACATTGCTGACCAAACATTTTGTCCATTTTCTCCCTGGCCTTTTCTTTTTAGCACAAAGTTATCCTGAAAATCAATATGGTTACCATCAAGAACACATATTTCCCATCACCAGCTTCATCGAGAAGTTTTTACATTTTGTACTAAGACATACAACTTACATTTATTTCTTTCTCATCACTTTGGTTCAAGTCATTATTTATGTCAACGACCAGGGGAGAAAAAGTCCAATCATAGTTTGCGAGCAACTGTAGGAACCTGTCAAATTGCAATCAATAACCATAGAATAGTGTTATAGTTATAATTATAATATTTATAAATCAACAACCATAGTTTGAAATTTGAATATTCAGTCTCAGGCTCTAGGGGTAGTTGTCCATCCCAACTTCGCACCCAATTGTGAAACCCCTTCACAAGGGAATGGCCACATTAAGTATGGTAATAAGGTTTATGATATTCCACCGAGAAAAGTAGGTGTAATGGAGTACACTTATTCCTGCTTCATGAGACATTCAATATCTCCCAACCAAATAGTACTCGAGAGTTAATTCTAAAAGGGGTGAGTACAAGACTTGTAAAGTATGTTATGGAATGAATAGTCATTTCATCTGCTGAGTAAATGAGTAACAATAATTAGGAAAACCCACCTTAAGAACCCAGTAATCCGTGAGCAGGGAGCATCAAATGGCAAAGGATTAAGAAAGATATATGCAACCAAAAGCTCAACAGCCTCCTCTACCAAGCAAGCTGAAAACAGATGTGAAGCAACCCAACGTTTTGCAAGTCTAGACAATTAAAAAAACCTGTGAGTTATAGGTTACAAATAGAATATAATTTGACATATAATATAAACTTACAAATGCTCACCTAACTACTGGAATGTTTCTGTAATAGTTGATGATCCACTTCCAATAGACCCTTGTTATTCAAAATGTTTCTGTAATAGTTGTTGTCTAGAATCATAGGTGTCCCTCGGTCATTTCTCACGTACTGCACTGCCTTTGGATCTGGAATGGAATCTGGACATTTCTTTAGTATGTGTGGAACATGATCTGGGTTCAGTCTTGGGTCAACTTTTGGGTATAAACGGTGCACCAATTTCACACAGTGGGTTCTACCAACACTGTGTGCTCCTGTTTTCAACACAATAATTACATTACATTACATTAATTAATATCAGTGTTTTGATTAAAAGATTGTGAAGTCATAGTATAACCATGAGTCATGAGGACCCCACATATATTTATTTATTAGATATGAATTTGATGCATAAAGTAAAGTTTCCACTATAATTTGTGGATGGATAGATAAGGAGAGGATGGTTAATATACCAAGCAAAGCAACGACGCCGGGGGTATCAATTCCGATGGCACCAAACTTGTCAAGAACAGCAGAAATGGATTCATTGTGGTCAGGAAGGTATTCTTCCAACAGATCTACTCTGCTCTTTCTACCATCCCTTCTTCCTGTTTTAAGAGGAATATGAGGACCTCCCAGCTGCAACAAATTAATAAATTTTGTTTGTTTAGAGAAAAATACTCCAATCAAAGTTAAAAAATATTCAAACACATGAATAATTTCTCATTTGCTATACCCCAACCCAAGTAATAATGGACAAAAGATAATTAATTGGTTGGTCAAACATGAATCAAACCAAATCTGGACTGGATAATCCTTCAATTGACATCCTCAAAGAATGCTAAAAGACATCTTTTGCATATAAAAGGGACGAGTCTGTTAGCAGTAATTGTTATCGTCCATTCCATCCCCCAATAATATTAATATCAACTTATTTACTAATAATATGCAAAATAATTAACATACCAAACAAAACCAGCTTTCCATATAATACAATAGATAAGCAAAAACAAAACAGCATCAAAGCATGACAGAGATAAAAACTACCTTAAGAATTCGAAGAATTTCAGAAACATTTTGTTTCATATTACAGAAATTCAAATCAAGTCAAAAAAGAGAAAATAAAACGCATAAAAAAATTAGGATCCACATTACAAAAATTCGAATCAAATCAAAAAAGAGGAAATCAAAGATGAATCGAAGAAAAGGAAGATGGAGATTTAGGATTAGGGTTTCACCTTTGCAATCGATGGAGAACCACGGTGATGAGCGATGAAAAGGAAGATGGAGAACCACAGTGATGAGCGATGAAAAGGAAGATGGAGAACCACGATGGAAGAGATGAGTGATGAGCAAAGAAAAGGAAGATGGAAGGAAGCGAACGGTTTTCTTCTGCGAATGAGGAAGATGCGAGAGGGGAGAGAGATACGAATGAGAGGGGAGAGAGATGCGTAGGGTTTCTGCGAATGAGAGTGAGAGGGAGCGAAGGTGGAGGCCTAAATTTGTTTCGTTTCTATAACGGGTGGTTTTGTGACCCGTTATGGAATTCTAAATTTTTGGACTTTCTATAACGGTTATAGATATGAACCGATATGAAAGATGATTTTTTCACTTTCTATATCGGTTCCTATGGCAACCGATATAAAAAAAGTAATTTTAATTACAAAACTGCCACCGCGTCACTTTTAACATCAGGCCGTTTTTAACCGATATAAATGACAAATATAAAATGCATTTTTTCCACTAGTGTTTTTGCATTTATGGGCATTTAAATAAAAGCAAATTAATTATTTTTGGACCAAGACTAGGTCAAGGACGTGGCATACATGTTACACTACCAAGGGTAATTTTTGTGTAACTTTTGGAAAGAAAGTCGTAGTCCAAAATAATTAAAAATGCATTTTCCCCATTTTTAGTGCATAAAAACCCAAAAAAGACCATTAAATATTCCCCAATTACTAAATGACAATTTTTATTGCCTAGAATAATTAGAGGGAATATTTTATGGTGCTCAAATATATATGACACTTTTTAATAGGTGCACCTTCACTTCCATGCCCAAAATTCAAAACTCAAAAAGAAGGAAGTGTCCTCAATAAGACAAAAGACCAAAAACAAGTTTTTTTTCTCCCTCCACAATTTCGAATTCCCTCTCTCTCTCTCTCTCCACAATTTCTTCCACACTCTTCTATTGTACAATTATTCCTTAAGAATATGTTTTGTACTATCCTTAACTTTTCCCTTTTTGGTGACCATCACTCACTCCCACATAGATTTATGCCCTCTTTTGTAAAGTACCCCACCCATTTATACTCACCTCTTCACAAGAAAATACAAAATTACTTCTTTGGTAACATTCCATCTCAATTATACCCTTAACCCTATTTTTACCTCACATCACATATGAGCCTCCATTCCCAAAATAGGACAAGTTTTTTCTCACACAAGCTCTCCCTCCCTCTCTCCTTGGTGTCGCATTACTCCCTCACTCTCATTTTTGTGTTTTCTCACTACCCACAATCCAAGTGATCTCTAATCCTAGCCCTTCATTCAAAATTAAAACCCAATCCTAGAGCACCTGGTAAAGAACAATGACCTAATTACCCCTAGACCTAAAACAACTCTATAAATACCCTCTCATTTCCACACATGAGGATCTTTGGCTTCTCATTTTTCCTACACTAAAACCCTAGCACACAAAAATATTTCCCTCTTTCCTCTCAAGGCCGTAGCCTCCTCTCCCTCTCCTCCATCCATCTTTTTCATTTCCTTCCACCCAAACACCACCACTCCACCTCATTTGCATCCCTCTTTCACATACTCCCTCCATTTCTCATTCAAAGTTCAAGCATCATCACCAAGTGGGTTTGATCATCATATTTGCGTGGGTATTTCTTTGAAGAACCTTGGAGTTTTGTTGATTTGTGTCTAGTTTCATCTTCTCATCTCACTTTCTAACTTGGAGTTAGGGTAAAATCCTTAAAACCTTGCATCATATTTGAGTTCTTGCGTCAAAAATGTAAAATCATTCATCCTATCATCTTCATATCCTCATATTGTTGATTGTTGTTGGTGAGAAGTGTCATAAGCACTTTGACAAGCACTTAGGGAGGCTTGGGTGCTTATGGTGCTTCTCACCCTTGAATGATTGATGATTTGTGTTGATTTGGATCTTGACCCTTGCATTTCATGAAATAAAATTTTGTTTTATGGCATATTATGTTTCGCATACTTGTAGAAAAATAGGGTTTATGTTAGTTTTGTGAATTTCTTTGCCTAATCACATGAACCTTTACCAAAAATTGTAATCTAGCTTGTTTTCTCATATTATCTCACTTGCTTTCAAAAATAAATGGGTTCTTGGTTGTGTATTTGGGTCGCATATTGTGAATAAATAGGGTTTTTATATGTTTGCTTATCATTTTAAGTTGATGATAGGCAATATGACTCTCACTTGTGCCTAGCGCACCTTGCTTAAAGTGATGAGGATTGTTCTATATGATTCAACCCTTTTAGTTTAAGTGTTGTTTAAATTGATGATAGGCAAAGAGATTCTCACTTGTGCCTAGTGCACCTTGTTCTAAGTGATGAAGATTGCTCTAGGTGATTCAACTCTCCTTTTAGTTTATGAGATTGCTTATTCTTATGAATTACTTTATAATTTGTCTTAGGTTGATGATTGGTAAAGTGACTCTCACTTGCGCCTAGTGCACCTCGATCTAAGTGAGGAGGATTACCTAGAAATGATTCAATCTCTCTTTTATAATTCTTAATGAGTAGGAAGATGCAAATTTAGGTTTCTTTTTATGATAGTTAAATAATGCGTGAATGCTTGAAGGCCAATTTGGCCTATGATGGCATTCACCTTGAAATGTTTGTGTAAATGTAATTTAGGGTTCGTGTAGGTTTTGTAAAGGATAGGTTGTCCCAACCTTGATGCATCCTCACTTGCAATTGTGGTGTTGGCAAGGGATGAAATAAATAGCAATTTGAATGATTGATGTCACCCTCTCTCTCATATTCATTCCTTTGCTTGAATTTGTAACTCCTTATTTTAATTGCTTGTATCCAAATTCGTTGTCAACTTCCATCCCTTTTTTTACCATAATAGTTGCCGAATATGAAATAATGATCGCAGCAAGACCTGTAGAAATCTTTCTTATCTTTCCAACGAATCAAGAAACGCGTCAATCGGACTTCTGGATCTTTAGATATAGCAAAAATAAGACATACATGCCATTTCCGATCTAAACAAAATTTCCAGCAACCCTCACTTTTCCATCTAAGACTTGATTTTGTTCATGTCAAGGGCATCCACCGTAGGTTGTCATCAACTAACTCTAGTCTTGATGCGTTCTCACTTGTTAATGTAAGTAATTGCAAAGGATAGGCTAGCCCCCTAGTCTTGATGCACATGTGTTCTTATTCATTTATACTTGTTTTCGCGCTTGTTATGTGATTAAGTATTGAATTGGTGTTCACGATTTGCTTGCTTGTTTTGATGATCGCATTGACTTTGTAATCCGACTTCAAAGTTCAAAATCTTTGTTACTCGTTAGTAACACCTCAAAACCATGTCGCATTCAAATTATACTACAATTTATTACTCGTTAGTAACATTTACAATTTCAAATCTTTTTCATAACCAAGAAAACTTTCAAACATCAAAAAGCCATCTCACAAACCAAAAATCAATTCGATTGCGAAAACCCTTTTGATTACCTAAAGTAAGAACCAATTATCATTAATGATCACTCGCGCCGTTGTCGTTTGGTTGTTAATGATAATTTCATTTTCAAATGAATTAGTAGTGTGACCACTCTAAACCGTTGTTGTTTGGTCTTCATGAACACTCCAACTTAAATAAAACCAATTGTCATCGATGATCATTCGCGCCGGTGCCGTTTGGTTGTTAATGACGATTGCATTCTCAAAAGAGTTAGTAGCGCGGCCACTCTAAACCGTTGTTGTTTGGTCATCGGGAACACTCGAATCAAAAGGAAAACTGATTATCATTAATGATCACTCGCGCCGTTGCCGTTTGGTTGTTAATGATGATTTCATTTTCAAAAGAGTTAGTAGTGTGACCACTCTAAAACGTTGTTGCTTGGTCATCGCGAATCCTCACTCCTATTGCGAAAACTCACCTAAACAAGATAAAAGACAAAAACATTTTTTCAGGACAAACAAGAACTACGTAGCTTTGAATTCTCCATCGCACCGGGAGATACGTAGGAGCGAGCGGCTAACTCTCGTCAAGCACCAAAAATAAAAATTTTCATTAAGTCTTCTCATTCCCTTTGAGGCAAATTTAAGTATTTTCCAAATCAACACTTAAAAAACCACACGTTTAATTAAAGATTCCCTTTCGGTAGAAAGGAGGTGTGGGGTGCTAATACCTTCCCCATGCCTAACCGACCCCCGAACCCAAATCCTCCGGTTTTCCAAAAGGCCATCCGCTTTCCAAAAAGGTTTTTCTTCAATATTTTCCTTATAAAAAATATTGGTGGCGACTTCATTGTTTTAAAAAGTTGTAAACGAAGAAAAATCCCCTTAGGGACCTTTTCGGGTGCAACAGCTGGCGGCTTCACTAGGGACGTTTCCTTTTTAAGTGGGTCAAGCCTAATTAATTAAATGTGTGGTTTGTGTTATTGATTTGATTTGGATGCCTTGTTTGCTTCTATCCCTTTCGGTCTCCTTTTCTTTCTTATCATATTGCATGCATGTGCATTTGTTTTCTTTTCTTCCATGTTTGTTTTTCCTTCCTCCTCCTTGCTTATGTGCTTAGTACCCTCATGCATTTCCCCAATCCCAATCATGTTCCCTTCTTCTTTGCTCCCTTTCTTCAAGGTAAGCTTATGCATTTCTCCCCAATTCTATCATGATCCCCTCTTCTTGGCTCCCTTTCTTGAGGTAAGCAATGCACTTGATTGTTGTTGAAACCCTAGGCTAGCTTATTTGATATTAAACCCTAGGGTAGACAACATGTTATTGCTTGCTTTTGTCTGGACTGTTCTTGGTTTTCATTTGCAGGTGGGGTGATATGTGTTGGGTAGTTTTAAGTGGTATGTCCTTGCCACACACACTCATACCCTTATGATTATGTGCTTTGAGAGGGGCCTAAAACCCAAGGTCTAACAAAACTTAGGAGAGTGGAAATGAGTAATGACTGGCAATTGGACCATTGTCCTTCTGACTCTCACGAAAGTTTCAGCCAGAGTATGCTCTTTTATGGTACCTCACACCAGATGACATTCCATCGTTGTGGGTGTTATCATGAGAGAGATTTGGCTCTGGTAGCCATTGTGAGGAAGTGTTTAGAACTACATGAGAGGATCCCTTTTGAGTTGCCTTAGAGCCTAGGTTCCCCCACCTTTTGTAGGACACAAGGGCGTACAAATTGTATGTTGCATTGTAGTTTAGGCATGTCTTTCCTAAAAGAAAAAAAAAGAAGAAGATTTTCAAAAGAGAAAAAGAAGAAAGAGTTGCCGTTGTAGCCTCTCTTTTGCCGGTCCGTACGAAGTGACATATGGCCCACTTTATTTTCAAAAAAAAGGGAGAAAGAGTTACCGCTGTAGCCTTTCTCTTACCGGTCCATATGAAATAACGTACGGCCCGCATTTTCCAAAAAAATTTTTGAATCACTGCCAATAAGGACTTTTCTCTAAGTTGCATAGGCATAAAACATCATCATCATTTGCATACATCCTTTGCATAAAACATACATTTTCGACAATTTTCGCATGCATCTTTGCATTTCATCATGGTTTGCTTGCTGAGGATCATAAGTAATAAGAAATCTTGTCATAGATACGACATGGAATCCAGAAGAGAAACGGTGTATACTCCAAGGTACCCAGCTGTAAGCAAGGTAGATGTGACTAGTCTGAAGAAGTGTGTTGCATTGATGGGACCGATTGAGCGGGGATCTTTTGATAGTGCCTTTGGGAATCTCCGGAAGTTGTTGTTGCTAGAGGTGCAGACTGAGGCTATTGTGGCTCTGAGTAGATTCTATGACTCTGAAATCAGGTGCTTTCTTTTCAAAAAATTTCAAATGGCTCCCACATTGGAAGAATATCAGCAGATTTTGGGGTTTACTCAGACAGAAGCTGTCCCTTTTTCTTGTTACAAGTGAGTGTAAAAGATTTGAAGCTCCAAAAGCAGAAGAGAAACAATGTGATAGGTTTCCCGCAGAGCTACCTTGAGCGTTTAATGGAAGCCTATGCCAGAAGTAAAAATTGGGTTGTCTTCAAGCAAGTCCTAGCCTTAACAATCTTCGGGGTTGTTCTCTTCCCGCAGATCGAGAAACATGTGGATGTGACTGTCTTTGGCATCTTCTTAGCTTTTCAAAATGAGAAGAGCCCTATCAATCCAATTCCTGCAATCCTTGCTGACACCTATTCTGCTCTTACTCATCATTGTGACTTGAGAAGGAAGAAAATCTCTTTCTCTTCTCACCTGTTGTATGCTTGGCTTCTTATTCATGCTTTCACCAATCCAATACGAGTGGAAAAGTTGATTGACTATGCTATAACTTGTGAGGTAAAAGCTATGAGTATTCAAGAGTGGATCCAAATTTTAGGGGGCCTAGATGAGCACTCAGTCCGTTGGTATCTTCCATCATGCTGGGGGGATAGACCTGAGTTAGTCTTCCGTTGCGGTGGTTTTCAGAATGTTCCACTGATGGGCACTAAAGGATGCATCAAGTACAACCCGTCTCTGACTCTGAGGCAATTGGGATATCCAATGAGGAATTCGCCTACTGAAGAGATGTTATTCCCGTTTTACATCTTTGAAGGAGGTCCAAAAGATGACAGTTTGCTTAGAAAGGTCTTACAAGCATGGGGTACGGTGATTCGTAGGGGAAAAGTAGAGCTTGCTCAGAGGACTAGTGGTATTACCTTCACCCAGTGGCTTGGGAAAAAGATCCAGAGTGTTCAATTGCCTTACCAAAAAGCATTGCAAGTTGAGAGGGAAGACGCTAGTGTTCCTGTTGTCGAAGAGTTAGGCGAGGTCAAGTTGGCTCTGATGAAGGCAGAGGAAGAGAAGAGATCTTTGCAAGTGGAGATAGAGAAGATGGCTCTGAAGAACAAAAGATTGGAAGAAGAGAGTGCTCTCAAGTCTGCTGCTATTGAGGAGTTCAGTCAGAAACTAAAAGGGGAAGAGAAGAGTAAGTTAGAAGTTCAAAGGTATCTGCAAGGAGCCAAGGAGGAAATTAAGAGGCGAAGCTTGAAAGAGAAGAAGGCCATTGAAGAAGCCAATCAGTGGAAAGAATTATGCGATGAGGCAAAAATGGAAGGGAGAGCTGTGAAAAGCTTGCTTGCCAAGTCAAAAAGAGAATCCCGCATGCTACAAGTTGAATGGGAGAGTAAGTTAGACAGTGTTGTGCAAGAGAGAGACTCATTTGAGAACATCCTCAGAGAATGTCGGCGGGCCCTGAGAGCAGAACAAGAGGATTCTGATGAGTTGAAGAGGAATCTTCGTTACATCAGCGATGCATACCGGCAAGTGAGGGATGAAATTCAGTATTGGGAACATCGCTATGTTGAGCTGCTCGGCAGGATTGAAGAGCAGGCAGTCATCATTGAGCTGAGGGATGAAGTTCAACACTGGAAGGATAGGTTCTCCAAGCTATCAGAGTTGGCCAACCAGGCTCTTGCTGATGTGCCCAAGAAATTAAGAAAAGCTGAAATTGAGATGCATCCCCTCAACACCCCGCTTGAGGTGTACAAATTTGTGGAGTACTGCAGAGCCCTAGTTGAGGAAGCCAAAGAGAAAACCAGAAGTACCTCTACCAACAACAAAAGGAAAAGGAGTGGAAAAGGAGTATCTATGACAAGACATAATACACTGCGATTCTCGGCCCAAAAAAAATCAAACATGCATTCATTCGCATTGCATTCATTTATTCATTCTTGTGTTCAAAAGCGTGTTCCGTCAACAGAAAGTCAGGCAAGCTGGTTAGTCATCGCTATTGGACGCGTCTGCAAGCAAGAAACATGGAAAACAATCAAGGCGACGCTGATCAGGGCAATCCACAGCCACATCAGAATGACGGAATTCCAGGAGGTCCGAATCCTAATGGTCAGGGTCAGCATGGTCAGAATCAAGGGAATCAAGTCATTCAAGCTGAGATGGAAGTCATAAAGGCTCAAATGGCGGAAGTCATAAGAGTGCTGGGTGCCTTAAAAGATGCTGGCACGGCTGAAGCTACTGCTGCTGGGGTAAACAATCCTCCTACCCCTCCTGGGTCTGGGATCTCTCAAGCCCTTCAAGTTGTGCAATGGCCTCCCTATGGTCTCCCACTAGGCTATACGCCTCCTGCTGCTGATGCAAACCCTAGAGGAGATCCTTCAGGAACCGCGGGGCAAGCTCAGCCTGACATAGTTGTGAATGAAGTTGGAACGGGGACGCCTCAAGCCCGGATTCAGATCCCAATCCCTACTACTGCTCCAGGAACTCCGGCGGGTTTCAATTCGCCAATAACGGTTCATCCACAAGTACGGGGCCCAATTCCTCAGAATGTTGCTCACCCACACATGACTCCAGTCGTGGTATCAATGAATAACCCTCACTATGGTGCCGGTGGTTTCCCACAGAATTACCCTGCTGAAGCTAGAAGTCAGTATCAGATGCTAGAAGAGAGATTAAGAGTTGTTGAAGGAGCAGGTTCCCGGGCCAGAAATGCCCATGAGCTGTGCTTGGTCCCTAATCTAGTCCTGCCTCCCAAGTTCAAAGCACCAACTTTTGACAAATACAGAGGGATGACTTGCCCAGTCAGTCATGTGACAATGTACTGCCGGAAAATGACTGCCCATGCCCGTGATGATAACCTGATGATGCATTGCTTTCAGGAAAGTTTAGCTGGAGCTCCACTTGACTGGTACATGCAGTTGGAGCCAACCAATATCCGCTGCTGGAAAGACATGGCGGATGCTTTTATTCGTCAATACCAGTACAACAATGATTTGGCTCCGAATAGGACTCAGCTACAATGCATGTCTAAGAAGGATAATGAGTCGTTCAAGGAGTACGCTCAGAGGTGGAGGAACCTCGCTGCTCAAGTAAAACCCCCTCTGCTGGACAAAGAAATGGTCCACATGTTTATGGAAACCCTTCTTGCGGTGTATTATGATAGGTTGGTTGGCAGCGTAGCCTCGAATTTCTCTGAGATGGTCGTCACAGGAGAAAGAGTAGAGAACGGCATGCGCAGCGGAAGAATAGCTCATGGTCCAACACCTCCTTCCAGTCAGAAAAAGCCTTTTTCTGGGTCCCACAAGAAGAAAGAGGGTGAAACCAATGCAATTATTGGAGCCAGTGGTCCATCACACAGCAATCCTCCGCAAGCTATTCCGGTTCCTTCTCAGGCACCACCTGCACAGCCATTTCAGTCAAACCACCAGTACCGGAACTACAGCGAAAGGAAGCCTGTTGTCTTCGATCATATTCCCATGCCCTACACGGACTTGTTCAATTATCTCATCGCCAATAAAGTAATCAATACTCGTCAAATGAAGCCATACCAGCCTCCCTATCCCAGAGGATATAATGCAAATGCTACCTGCGCCTTTCATTCCGGAGCAGTAGGTCATGTGGTGGAGGATTGTAAGGCATTCAAGTACGTGGTGCAAGACTTGGTTGATGCGAAGAGCATATCATTTCGGCAACCCAATGTAACCACCAATCCGTTGCCAGGGCACGGAGGATCTTCTGCCAATGCCATTGACGATCAGGGTGGTCAGTGTTTGATTAGAGAGGTTGATTGCATTCAGATGCCTCTGGATGTCATCCATGCTGAATTATGCCGTCTTGGTGTTATCAAAGAGGGGTGTGCTAGGAAAGACACCTGTGATAATCCTTGCTGTATTGGGACATGTGAAGGCTTTAAACCAATTCTCCAAGATCTCTTAGATAGACACCTGGTCCAAGTGGGAATTCAGGAAAAGGAAGAAAGTGTATCTACCTTGCAATCAGGCAACGGAGGCTTCAGGAGACCGATTGAAATCCCCTGTAGTCTGAATTCCAGCCCAGCTGTGACGAGACCTTCGACTGTTGTTATTCCAGTACCCGCTGTTACCCCTAGTAGAGAGACTAGGATGATTCCATGGAGCTGCAATGTGCAGATGCAAGCGGAGGTCCCTAAGGGCACTTTGGATATAACTAACATCGCTGGGAGTAGCGGCATTACAAGGAGTGGAAGGTTGTATGCTTCTGAAAACCTCAGGGGAGAGCAATCAAAAGCAGATGAAGAAAGGGCCCGTAAGGGAAAAGACAAAGAAACTGTAGAAGTCAGAAGGGTATCAGACAAAGAAGCTCAAGAATTCCTGAAAGTAATGAAACAAAGTGAATATCGGGTGGTAGACCAGCTGAGTCAAACTCCATCCAAGATCTCAATGCTCTCTTTGTTGCTTAGTTCAGAGGCACATCGTGCTGCACTGTTGAAGATCTTGAATGAAGCCCACGTCTCCCATAACATTACAGTAAACCAGCTTGATTGTATTGTTGGCAACATTGTAGCATCCAATTACTTGACTTTCTCAGACACTGAGCTTCCGCCGGTGGGAAAGGATCATAATCAAGCTCTTCACATCTCAGTCAAGTGTGGGGACTATATACTTTCCAGGGTGCTCATTGATAATGGCTCATCCTTGAATGTGCTGCCTAAGTCTACAATGAATAAGCTGAATGTAGACTGCTCATATCTGAAGCCGAGCTCTACCTTGGTCAGAGCATTTGATGGGTCAGTGAAGGAAGTTTTTGGAGAAGTAGAAGTGCCGCTGCAGGTAGGCCCCGAAGTGTTTTATGTCATCTTCCAAGTGATGGACATCAGTTCCTCCTACAGCTTCCTGCTAGGACGTCCTTGGATACATGCTGCTGGGGCAGTGCCATCCTCGCTTCATCAGAAACTCAAGTTTGTGGCTGAGGGAAAGCTGATAGTGATCTACGGAGAGGAAGAAACATTGATAAACCGATCACCACCTGAATATTATGTGGAAGCAGCGGAAGAGTCCTTTGAGACTGCCTTCCAAGGATTGGAGATCTCAAACGCTGTCTTCGTTGAAAGTGAGCCTCTGTGGAAGCCTAAGTGGTCCAAGGCTGACATGATGATTGCAAAGGTGATGCTAGGACATGGGTATCAGGTCAGTAAGGGCCTAGGAAAAGCTGCTCAAGGAATTGTAACACCTGTCCAGTTGAGAGGAAACATTGAAAGGTTCGGTATTGGGTACATCCCAAGTCTTGCTGATCGGGAGAGGCTGGCATCTGACAGGAGGGAGAAATGGCTGGCCAAACTTAGAGGAGGGCACCCAATCAGGGAAGGATGGTCGTCGCTAACCTTAAGAACAACTTCCGGAGTGCCGGCATGCTGAACCCTGACCAGGTTAATGTGGTTGAAGAAGGATCAAGCTCGAGTGGCTGTGCTGTCAGCATGGTGCACTGTTGTGCTGCTGGAGAGAAGCCGCAAAACTGGGAGATCATGGATTTCCCCGTATTTTTCAATTTAAAGTAATTATCGTTGTAATGTAGATCCCTCGGCTCTGCCCAAGGCCTTGGAATATTTCATTCGGGCACGCATGTTTTCGTCAAAACTCATCAATTAATAAAGTGTTATTTTGAATTTTCAATAAAATTTCTGTCTTCATCTCTTATTTGTGTGCCTTTTCTTTGTTTTTATTCGCCGCTCCATTTTAATGCAGATCAAAAATAGTCTCTGAGGAAGATGTTGAGGATACACAATGCACTGTCAGAGATAGGATACACAATGCCGGCATCCAGCCACTTGATAATCTCTTTCTTCACAACTTCTTTCATAATGGGGTTTAGCCTCCTCTGACCTTCAATGCTATTTTTAGCACCTTCTTCAAGAATGATTCTATGCATGCAGATGGTAGGGCTAATTCCCTTTATATCAGACATTTGCCACCCAATTGCTTTCTTATGCCTCTTTAGGGTAGTAATGAGATCATGCTCTTGATTCTTAGAGAGATCAGAAGCAATGATCACAGGCAATGTATCATTTTCCCCTAAATAGGCATATTTGAGATGCTGTGGCAATTCCTTCAGTTCAAGAGTAGGAGGCTTTTCTATAGAAGGCACATTCTTCTTGAGATTAGAATCTCCCAGTTCAAGAGACTCATATTGAAAGTAATAATGCCCATAACTCATACTGTGACTTTGATTACCCGGTTAATCAAGCCGAGGAAGATGTTGAGGATGATTGAGATACTCCTCCGGAAATCATGAGAATGGTAGAACAAGAAGAAAAGGTCATTGAGCCCCATGGGGAGTCTACAGAAATGGTCAATTTGGGATGGTAAGAGATTTAGGCGAATGAAGTCTGAAATGTCCTTGAAAATCAGGGATGAGGTCAAGAAACAGTTTGATGCAGGGTTCTTAGCTGTGGCAAAATATCCTGAGTGGGTAGCAAATATCGTTCCCGTCCCTAAGAAAGATGGAAAGGTCTGAATGTGTGTCGACTACCGTGACTTGAACAGAGCAAGCCCTAAAGATGATTTCCCTCTACCCCATATTGATGTCTTGGTGGACAGTACTGCTCAGCATTCGATGTTCTCCTTCATGGATGGATATTCAGGCTATAATCAAATCAAAATGGCTCCAGAGGATATGGAGAAAACCACCTTCATAACACTTTGGGGAACTTTCTGTTACAAGGTCATGCCTTTCGGGTTGAAGAATGCCGGGGCAACCTATCAAAGAGCGATGGTAACCCTATTCCATGACATGATGCATAAGGAGATTGAAGTCTATGTGGATGACATGATCGCCAAATCAAAGACTGATGAAGAGTTTGACGGCTGTCAGAATCCAGCACAGAGGTCAACCTGCTTATCACTACTGCATGGCAGTCGAAGAGGAATCAGATAGTAAGCCTTGGTACCATGACATCAAGAAGTACATCACAAACAGAGAGTATCCTCCCAGAGCTACAGAGAATGACAAGAGAACACTCAGGAGGCTATCAGCAGGTTTCTTCTTAAGTGGAGACGTCCTTTACAAGACAAACCATGACTTGGTACTCCTCAGGTGTGTAACAAGAGAAGAATCAGTAAAGATTATGCGAGATGTTCATGAGGGCTCATTTGGGGTTCATTCCAGCGGGCACGCAATGGCTAGAAAAATCCTGAGAGCTGGTTACTACTGGTTGCAGATGGAATCAGACTGCTACAATTTTGTGAGAAGATGCCATAAATGTCAAATCTATGCAGATCACACTCATGTACCTCCAACTTCTCTGAATGTCTTGAGTGTACCATGGCCATTCTCAATGTGGGGCATGGACATCATTGGCCCCATTGAACTTAAAGCTTCAAATGGCCACCGTTTCATTCTGGTTGCTATTGACTACTTCACTAAGTGGGTGGAGGCTGCTTCTTATCCCAATGTAACGAGCTCAGGGATTGCTAAGTTCATCAAGAAAGATTTGGTTTCCCGCTACGGCCTTCCAAACAAGATTATCACAGACAACGACAGTAATTTGAACAGCAGAATGATGAAGGACTTGTGTAAAGACTTCAAGATACAGCATCACAACTCTTCTCCCTACCGCCCAAAGATGAATGGGGCAATTGAGGCAGCTAACAAGAATGTCAAGCGGATAATACAAAAGATGGTCGTGACCTATAATGACTGGCATGAGATGCTCCCCTTTGCCCTGCATGGTTACAGAACCTCAGTGCGCACCTCAACAGGGGCAACCCCCTACTCACTGGTTTATGGGTCAGAGGCATTCCTCCCCATTGAAGTTGAAATACCATCCCTGCGGGTGTTAATGGAGACAAAACTTGATGAAGCAGAATGGGTTCGGTCCCGTCTTGACCAGTTGAACCTCGTTGACGAAAAATGGGTAGCCGCAATGTGTCATGGACAGTTGTACCAATAGAGGATGATAAGGGCTTTTGACAAGAGAGTCCGTCCTCGTGAATTCCAAGAGGGAGATCTTGTGCTCAAGCAGATCTTGCCGATTCAGACGGACCCCAGGGGAAAATGGGCTCCCAAATATGAAGGACCTTATGTGGTGAAGAAGGCATTCTCAGGAGGAGCTTTAATTCTGGCGAATATGAACGGAGATGAGATTCCAAATACAGTGAACTCAGATGTGGTCAAGAAGTATTATGCCTAGAAAAATAGACAAAAAAAGAGAAAGATAAGCCAAGGAAAAATCAGCTCGCTAGGTTGAAAACCCGCAAAGGGCGGCCTAGGCAAAATCAGAGCGACCCGGTGGATTGAAAACCCGCAAAGGGCGATCCAGGCAAAAATTAGGGTCAGAAAACTTGGACTTGAGAAAAGAAAAGGCAATCAGCACTCCCAAAGGTTCGGATAAGGGGGTGATCAGGGTTATGAGTATGGACGGTGGGCATCGTTACTTCAGAGATGAAATCACGAGATCTGTTTCCTTTTTCTTGTATTTCTTAGTTTAAAAGAAAGATTGCAATGCACTTTCAATTGGCGTGACTTTCTGCACGTCCAATTTCTATATCAATAAAAGTCCAACTTTTCTTTCATATGTGTGCTTTTCGTGTCTCTGCTTTCGTCTATTCAGTTTCTTTCAAAATAATAACTTTTATGATTGATGAAATTGAATTGCAAAATGTGCACATTCAGAGCATTACAGGATCATTGCGAAATCTTTGAAAAATACAGAAAGAAATGATTTCCCAAGTGAATAAAATTGCGGAAAAAAAAACAGTCGTGAAGAACCAGTGCGCAATCCTCGCGTGATCATCGTCCTGGAACAGCCTCTGTCCGGCAGATCGATTTAACCAGCAAAAAAGAGTGCCGAAAGAAAAAAAACAAATAAGCAGAAAAAAGAAAGCTGCTTAAAGAAAACAAACAGAATAAACAAAAACAAAAGAGAAGAAAATCACAGAAGACGGAACATAAAAGAACACAACATCTTCATATCATTCATCATTCTCATATCATCCATGCCATTCGTCACTCCATGGCATCAAACAGTAGTGCATTACACTTTCAAATTCGCATCTCAGAAGAGCGAAAGAATAACAAAAGAAAAAGAAGAGAATGAAGAATCAAACAGAAAAAGCATCCCACCAAAATCAATCATTGCATTCATGTGCACCCAAATACCCAAGTGCATGCATTTCATGCACCATCCAAGAGAAAAGTTACTTCGGACCAGAGAGTCACAAAAATCTCATTTTTAGAAAATCACCATGACACTGAGTTAGTAAACTCCATCAACCCCGAGTTAGTAAACTCCATCAGCACAGAGTTAGTGAACTCCCACCGAGTTAGTGAACTCCTTCCATAGATCACAACATCGTGTACGAGCGCGCGATGGATCCACCCGACTTCGTTAAGTCCTTCGGATTAGTTGTGTCAGCCTAAGGCATAGCGTAAATCCATTGATCGAATCAGTTCCGGACCTGATGTTGATCGGCCGCTCGAAAAGGCCACCCCCAGAGCTCGGACTCGGCAAGAGTCCGTTAGAAGGTTTTAGGCAACCTCCGAATTCCCAATTTACCGCTTTTCCCAATTTACTGCTTTCCCGTTAATGCGACAAGTGTTAACCCCCTTTCTCAAAAGGAAAATAACAAAAAGAAAATTTGAACTTTTCTGAAGCGGACAAAATTAGTATTATTTCTATATCTTTATTTCCATTTCACCAACAAATATGAAAATGCCAATTCATATTTCTTGGCGAAATGTGAAATAAAGAGGGGCAACTGTAATACCCCAATTTTGTCCGCCCAAGTCAAAAAACATTTTTCAGAAGAATGGAAGCAATAAGGTAATTCATAATGTGTGGAAAACAGTGGATTGGTGCATTTATGTGTGTTCGTCCCCTATTTCGCATTTTTATTTGAATTACGCGCGCGCGCCAGTAGTAACTGCGTGAGCTGCCCTGTGCCCTCGTCATTTGGCACGTGTCTGTATTTTCATTAAAAAAAAGGCCATTTATTGATCATTATTAATTTTTGGCACCCAAAAACATTTTTCTTAATTTTTAGGAATCTTAGGAAATAAAATAGTGCATATTTTTGCATTTTTGGGCATTTAAATAAAAGCAAATTAATTATTTTTGGACCAAGACCAGGTCAAGGACGTGGCATACATGTTACTCTACCAAGGGTAATTTTTGTATAATTTTTGGAAAAAAAGTCCTAGTCCAAAATAATTAAAAATGCATTTTCCCCATTTTTAGTGCATAAAAAAACCCAAAAAAGACCATTAAATATTCCCCAATTACTAAATGACAATTTTTATTGCCTAGAATAATTAGAGGGAATATTTTATGGTGCTCAAATATATATGACACTTTTTAATAGGTGCACCTTCACTTCCATGCCCAAAATTCAAAACTCAAAAAGAAGGAAGTGTCCTCAATAAGACAAAGGACCAAAAACAAGTTTTTTTCTCCCTCCACAATTTCGAATTCCCTCTCTCTCTGTCTCCACAATTTCTTCCACACTCTTCTATTGTACAATTATTCCTTAAGAATATGCTTTGTACTATCCTTAACTTTTCCCTTTTTGGTGACCATCACTCACTCCCACATAGATTTATGCCCTCTTTTGTAAATTACCCCACCCATTTATACTCACCTCTTCACAAGAAAATACAAAATTACTTCTTTGGTAACATTCCATCTCAATTATACCCTTAACCCTATTTTTACCTCACATCACATATGAGCCTCCATTCCCAAAATAGTACAAGTTTTTTTCACACAAGCTCTCCCTCCCTCTCTCCTTGGTGTCGCATTACTCCCTCACTCTCATTTTTGTGTTTTCTCACTACCCACAATCCAAGTGATCTCTAATCCTAGCCCTTCATTCAAATTTAAAACCCAATCCTAGAGCACCTAGTAAAGAACAATGACCTAATTACCCCTAGACCTAAAACAACTCTATAAATACCCTCTCATTAACACACATGAGGATCTTTGGCTTCTCATTTTTCCTACACTAAAACCCTAGCACACAAAAATCTCCCCCTCTTTCCTCTCAAGGCCGTAGCCTCCTCTCCCTCTCCTCCATCCATCTTTTTCATTTCCTTCCACCCAAACACCACCACTCCACCTCATTTGCATCCCTCTTTCACATACTCCCTCCATTTCTCATTCAAAGTTCAAGCATCATCACCAAGTGGGTTTGATCATCATATTTGCGTGGGTATTTCTTTGAAGAACCTTGGAGTTTTGTTGATTTGTGTCTAGTTTCATCTTCTCATCTCACTTTCTAACTTGGAGTTAAGGTAAAATCCTTAAAACCTTGCATCATATTTGAGTTCTTGCCTCAAAAATGTAAAATCATTCATCCTATCATCTTCATATCCTCATATTGTTGATTGTTGTTGGTGAGAAGTGTCATAAGCACTTTGACAAGCACTTAGGGATTGATGATTTGTGTTGATTTGGATCTTGACCCTTGAATGATTGATGATTTGTGTTGATTTGGATCTTGACCCTTGCATTTCATGAAATAAAATTTTGTTTTATGGCATATTATGTTTCGCATACTTGTAGAAAAATAGGGTTTATGTTAGTTTTGTGCATTTCTTTGCCTAATCACACGAACCTTTACCAAAAATTGTAATCTAGCTTGTTTTCTCATATTATCTCACTTGCTTTCAAAAATAAATGGGTTCTTGGTTGTGTATTTGGGTCGCATATTGTGAATAAATAGGGTTTTTATATGTTTGCTTATCATTTTAAGTTGATGATAGGCAATATGACTCTCACTTGTGCCTAGCGCACCTTGCTTAAAGTGATGAGGATTGTTCTATATGATTCAACCCTTTTAGTTTAGGTGTTGTTTAAATTGATGATAGGCAAAGAGATTCTCACTTGTGCCTAGTGCACCTTGTTCTAAGTGATGAAGATTGCTCTAGGTGATTCAACTCTCCTTTTAGTTTATGAGATTGCTTATTCTTATGAATTACTTTATAATTTGTCTTAGGTTGATGATTGGTAAAGTGACTCTCACTTGCGCCTAGTGCACCTCGATCTAAGTGAGGAGGATTACCTAGAAATGATTCAATCTCTCTTTTATAATTCTTAATGAGTAGGAAGATGAAAATTTAGGTTTGTAGCGACCGAAGAATCCGAGGAGGGATCCTTCGTTGCTTTTGAACAATGGAGCCGCCATCAATATTTATTTTTAGGAAAACATTGAAAAAACCTATGTTTTTGGGTTCGGGGGTCGATTAAGTGCGGGGAAGGTGCTAGCACCCCGCAACATCCTAAAAAGGTTACCTTTTAATTAAATGTGTAGAAAAAATTAGTTTAAAGAAAACATTTTAATTTACCCTTTTTTGTTATTTGCAAAAAAAAAACGGAAAAGAAGACTTAATAAAAATTTTAGTTTTTTGCGCTCGACGGGAGTGGGCCCCCGCTCCTACGTATCTCCGGGTGCGATGGAGAAATCAAAGCTACGTAGTTCTTGGGTAGAAAATATTTGTGTGTTGGCATTTTTTTTATTTTTTTGAAAAGTTTGGGAAAACTAGAGGCCGCTCATGGTGACCAAACAGATAAATCCAGAGTGGTCGTCATTAATGGCTTATTCGGAAAAGAAGGTATTTATAGCGCTCAAACAAGCAAAACCCAGAGTGACCGCTATAGACAACCTATTTTTTTTTGCGCGAATTCGATTTTTCGAGAGAAAGAAAAAAAGGAACGGTTCGGACGCATCACGTTGTGAAAAAAAGCGGAATGAGTGATAAAAGGGGGGTGCAAATAATAAAGAAGTTGTATTAAAAAGGGAGGTGTGAGTAGCGTTTTGACGCTAGAACAAGGTCACCGAGGGAGCAAATAGCGTTTTGGCGTTTTTTTTTTAAAAAGGGGATGCCGGGGGTGCAAATAGCGTTTTGGCGCTTTTAAAAAAAAGGGATGCCGGGGGTGCAAATAGCGTTTTGGCGCTTTTAAAAAAAGGATGCCGGGGGTGCAAATAGCGTTTTGACGCTAAAAAAACGATTGATTGGTTCATTTTTTACTTTTTTCTATTCGACTCTAGAATACGTGATTCTTGAGGCGCTTTTCTTTCTAAAAAAAACAGAACCTAGACTAAACAAGTGGTATTTTGAAAGCGGATTATGGAGAAAAATTCTTTTATTGTTTTTTTTTGTTGTCATAGTTAAAAGGGTGCCTTTTTACCCTTTTTTTGAAAAAAAAGACTTTTGTTATTATATTTTTTTTTGAAAAGAGTAGTGACACTAGTAAAATATTTTTTAGTATTTGAAAAAAAAGCTTTATTTAAAACCGAAATAAAAAAAGGAACACATTTTTTTATCACTCTTTTTTTTTATCCGGAAAATAGTAATTGTTATAAAAACAACATATCTTTTTTTTTATCATTTTTTAAAATCTGAAAATTAGAATGATTTATTTAAAAAAAGCACAACATTTTTTATTTATTTTTTTTTTAGACCGAAAATATTAGCACCTAAATAAAAGGAACACACACATTTTTTTTTTTGGTTTATTTTAAATCCGAAAATAGTAACCATTTTTTTAAAAAACAACATATATTTTTTTTAGCACTTTTTGGTCCGAAAATTAGTAACCATTTTTTTAAAAAAAAACAACATATTTTTTTTAGCACTTTTTTAGTCCGAAAATTAGTAACCATTTTTTTTTTAAAAAAAACAACATATTTTTTTTAGCACTTTTTTAGTCCGAAAATTACAATAAGCACAACCAATATTTATAAAAACATCAACTAATATTTATAAAAAAAACAGCAACTAATATAAAAACATGACAACAACAAAATAAAAACAGTAACTAAAAAAAACGAAAAAAAACATGAACAACAATAATTAAAATACAATGGCAATGATTATATGAACAAAATTATAATAACTAAAAATTACAAAAAAGAAAAAAGCAACAATACCTACAAATTATTACATTTTTGTACCTTGAACAAATCCAAGCTTTCTTCTTCGGATCTCTTCAATACACCAAAATTTTAAACTAAAAAAAACTAAGAAGGAAGAAAAGAAGGGGAAGAAAATTCTTCTAAGAGAAACCCTAATTTTTTTTTAGAGTCTCCTTTTTTTTTCTAAGAGCCAAATCCGTTCTCCCTTCTAAGGTAAGGACCCCTATTTATACAAAAAACTTGCTTCCTTCGTTTTCCTTCTTCATCCACTCTTGGATAGTGATGATGATTTTTCTTGACATGATGGAGGTTTGGTGAAGGGGTATGGGTGTAGCAGAGGGAAAAAATGATTGTTTCTATGAGAGGAGGGGGTAAAACCGTGGGTGAAAAAAAAGAGTTAATATTTAGGGTTTAAGTGAGGTGTGTGTGTGGAGATTGGAGAAAGGAAGTGAAAAAAATGGAGTTGGTGATGTGTTGGAGCCGTGGGGGATGGGGAGTGGTGAAGAAGAGAAGAAAAAAATGATGGAGAGGAGAGGGGTATGCGTGTATGTGTGTATGAGGGTGAGAGAGAGTGAAAATTTTTTTGGTGTGTTGGAGAAGAGGGGTAGGTCGAATATGGCAAGAGTGAGAGGAAAGGAATTGTGATGTGAAGTGTGTGAGGGAGAAAGAGTGAGGGAATGAACATAGGAGAGGGGAGAGAGAGTGAGTGAGCCGTGGGTGGGGAGAGAAGAGAGAGGGTTGTGTGTGAGAGTGTGATATGGGGAAGTGGGGAAGGATTGGGAAGAGGGATTTAGGGTTCCAATGCATGGGGGAAAGGGAGTTTGTGAGTTCCAAGGGGGAGAGAGGGGGTGTGGTATTCGAGTAGGAGTGGGGAAAAAGGGGAATGAACTTGGCTTGTTTTTAGGGTTAGGGGGGAATGGTTAAAAAAAGAAAAAAATGTTTATTATTTTTTTTTAAAAAAAGAAGGGGTGGCCGAATTTTTGAATGAGAGAGGGGGGAAAAATTAGGGTTTTGGTGGGAATTGGGTTATGGGTTGTGGGTTGTGAGTTAGGAGGAGTTGGGTTGAGTTATGGGTTGGATGTGGGTCATGGGTTGGGTGGAGGAGTGTGAGGATGAATTGGGCTAGGGTTTAGGAATTGGGTTGGGTTTTAGATAGCCCAATCCAATTGCACCTCCATTCTTTTTTTTATAAACCCCCCTTATTTCTTCCTTGGCTTATTTTTTGTTTCTTTACTTCTAAATAAAATATTTGTGGTGATTAAAACCCATAGCAATAAAAACAAAAAAACAATACATGACATAAAAAAGATTATTATTATTTTTTCAAAAATTAAAACTTGTAGCAAACTAAAAATAAAATAAAACATGGCATGAAAAGAAGAATATTATTTTTCTCAAAAAATAAATAAAATTTCCCCTTTTTTTTTTGGATAGGACAAAATTAGGGTATTACAGCTGCCCCTCTTTATTTATATTTTGCTAGGAAATCGGAGGGGTTCCGAGTTTCTCGAGGAAAATAGAAATAAAGATAACAAGACGCTAATTTTGTCCACACTGAGACTTTTGGTTTTTTTTTTTTTTTTGAAAATTATGAAAGCAGGGTTGATTTAGACTGAAAGTAAATAGGGATCGCTGGGGATCTGAAGGAGCACTGGGGCTCTGAAGAAGCACTGGGGCTCTGAAGGAGCACTGGGGCTCTGAAGGAGCACTGGGGCTCTGAAGGTCTAGTTCAGAATCAATGCTTGGCGCATCGACTTGCGTTCGACTGAGGGACCGTCGGGGTCTGAGGGGCATGCCTAAGCCTGAAGGACCAATGGGTCTGAAGGAGCGCTTCTAGCTATGGTACTAGAGATACGGTCTGGGGGTGGCCTTTTTCGAGCGGCCATTAGGGTTAATCAGGTCCGGAACTGATACAACCACGAAGGACGTGCACTGTGTTTTTTAGGCGGACACAGCTAGTCTGAAGGGCCTGGGGCCGGATGATCCGTCGGTTGCTCGATTGACGCGACGTGCGATCTGGATTGAAGGACCACTGTTGGTCTGAAGGAGCGCCTGGGCTCTGGAGGACCGCTGGGGGTCTGAAGAATTGGTGCTAGCGACACAAAATAAAATTATCTTAACAGACACTGGCAATGAATGATGCATGCGTGCATGTAGTTAAGTAATTGATGACATGATGGATGAAATGTGGAATGATTTTGTTTTTGGCTTTTGCTCTTGGCTTTTTTCTTTTTTTTCATTTTTCTTTTTTTTTTTTTTTTTTTTTTGCTCTTTTGCTCTTTTTGCTCTTTAGCTCTTTATTGACTTTGCGGGCATCACCAAACTCGCATGACTCTTGACGTGGGATACGAGGGTTGCCTCAAGCAGTGGTGCCAAAGTGCGGGTTATTTAAGATTTGCTGAAGTGATTATGCGTTGGTCCTTTTTGCAAATTTGTGAGAGATCATCTCTTTTTGTGATTTTTAGAAATTTCGCAATGACTATAATGCTTTCGATTATGCACATGTTTCGCAAATCAATATCATCTACCATAAAGCATCTTTCCAAAGTAATAGGCGAGGTGAGAGAATGAAGAAGAGTTTAATATTCAAATGGAAACCGAGTGTGCCGAAGGTCACACTGGCTGAAAATTACATTGAGAGTTTAAACTAAAAAGAAAGAAGAAAAAGAAAAAGCAAATCTTTTGATTGTTTGTATCTTGGAGGTAACAATGCCAATCATCCATACACATGCCCTTGAGCATCCATCACCCAACTTTCGGAGGACTGCCTTTGCATTTGTTCCAAGTCCAACTCATTGACCCTAATTTTTGCCTGGACTGCTCTTTAGAGTTTTCAATCCACCAGGTCGCTCTAATTTTTGCCTAGGCCGCCCTTTCGGGTTTTCAACCTAGCGAGCTCATTTTTGCTTGGCTCATCTTTCTCTATTTTTTCATATATTTCTTTAGGCATAGTACTTCTTAACTGCATCTGAGTTTACTGGGAGTGGGAGGTCTTCACCGTCCATTTTTGTGAGGATTAAGGCTCCTCCAGAGAATGCCTTTCTTTACCACATAAGGCCCTTCGTAATTTGGGGTCCATTTTCCACGGGAATCTTTTTGGATAGGCAAAATTTTCTTGAGCACTAGATCTCCTTCCTGAAACTGCCGGGGTCGAACTTTCTTGTCATAAGCTTTCTTCATTCTTTGCTGATACAACTGCCCGTGACACAAAGCTACTACCCTGTTTTCTTCTATGAGGTTCAACTGATCCAGACGAGCTTGAACCCATTCTGCTTCCTCCTAATTTTGTTTCCATTAGCACTCGCAGGGAGGGTATTTCGACCTCGATGGGAAGAACTGCTTCCATCCCATATACTAGTGAGAATGGTGTTGCCCCTGTTGACGTGCGGATAGAGGTCCGATATCCATGCAGAGCGAAAGGTAACATTTCATGCCAGTCCTTGAAGGTCACTACCATCTTTTGCACGATCTTCTTTATGTTCTTATTTACAGCTTCGACTGCCCCATTCATCTTTGGACGGTACGGGGAGGAATTATGATGTTGGATTTTGAAGTCGTCACACAACTCTTTCATCATCTTGTTGTTCAGATTGGTCCCATTGTCTGTGATGATTTTATTTGGCAGACCGTATCGGCAGATCAAATCTCTTTTTATGAACTTGACAACTACCGATTTGGTTACACTGGCATAAGAAGCGGCCTCGACCCATTTGGTGAAATAATCGATAGCGACAAGAATGAAGCGATGCCCGTTTGATGCCTTAGGTTCGATGGGACCGATGACGTCCATTCCCCACATTGAGAATGGCCATGGTGCTGTCAGGACGTTCAAAGAAGCAGGCGGCACATGGATATTATCAGCGTAGATTTGACACTTGTGGCATTTTCTCACGTAGTTAAAGCAGTCGGTCTCCATTGACAACCAGTAGTAGCCGGCCCTTAGGATTTTTCTTGCCATGGTGTGCCCGCTAGAATGGGTTCCGAACGAGCCTTCATGGACGTCTTTCATAATTCTTTCTGCTTCTTCTTTTGCAACACATCTGAGGAGGATCATGTCGTGATTCCTTTTGTAAAGCACCTCCCCGTTTAGGAAGAAACCCATTGATAACCTCCTAAGTGTTCTCTTATCATTCTCAGTGGCACCGGGAGGGTATTCTCTATTTGTGATATAGTGTTTGATATCATAATACCAAGGCTTACTATCAGGCTCTTCCTCGATTGCCACACAATGATGCGCCGGTAGTTCTCGATGCTGGATTCGGATGAATGTCAGACTTTTGTTGTTATTGATATTGAACATTGATGACAAAGTCGCCAAAGCGTCAGCCAACTGGTTTTCTTCGCGAGGGAGATGGTGGAAAGTGATCTCCTCGAACCGTTCAATCATCTTTTGGATGTGATCATGATAAGGAATCAATTTGGGATCCCTGGTTTCCCAGTCACCTTTTATCTGATGGATGACTAACGCTGAGTCCCCATATACATCGAGTCTTTTGACTTTCCATTCAAGGGCTGCTTTGATGCCTAGGACACACGCTTCATATTCTGCAATGTTATTGGTGCAATAGAAGCTCAGTCTAGCAGTAAATGGTATGAAGCGGTTATCGGGAGAAATCAACACAGCTCCAATCCCGTGCCCATACAAATTAGAAGCGCCATCAAATGACATCCTCCACCTTTCATCGTCTGGAGATTTTCCTTCTCCGAACAAAGCCATTATATCTTCGTCCGGAAAATCATACTGCATTGATTGGTAATCCTCAATGGGCTGATGCGCCAAGTATTCCGCTAAGGCACTACCTTTGATTGCTTTCTGAGTGACGTACAAAAGGTCATATTCGGATAGTAGCATTTGCCAGCGGGCGATTCTTCCTGTGAGTGCAGGTTTTTCAAAAATGTACTTGATGGGATCCATTTTAGATACCAACCAAGTCGTGTGGCTCAACATATACTGCCTCAGGCGACGTGCAGCCCAGGCCAAAGCGCAACATGTTTTTTCCAACAATGAATATCTTGTCTCGCACTCGGTGAACTTCTTGCTGAGGTAATAGATGGCATGTTCTCTCCTTCCAGACTCATCATGTTGCCCCAGTACGCAACCCATTGAGTTGTCTAGCACTGTTAAGTATAGAATGAGGGGTCTGCCCTGCACCGGTGGCATCAGAATCGGTGGATTTTGGAGGTACCTCTTAATCTCTTCAAAGGCCTCCTGGCACTTATCGTTCCACTTCGTTTCTTGGTTCTTGCACAGCAATTTGAAGATTGGCTCGCAGGTCGATGTCAATTGGGATATGAATCTGGAGGTGTAGTTCAACCTTCCTAGGAACCCACGAACTTCCCTTTCGGTTTTAGGCGCTGGCATTTCAAGAATTGCTTGTACCTTGTCTGGATCTACCTCTATACCCTTCTGACTGACTATGAACCCCAACAACTTTCCTGATCTCACACCGAAAGTGCATTTGGCGGGGTTTAATCTGAGTTTGAACTTCCTTAGGCGTTCAAATAGCTTTCGCAGATTGACGATATGTTCCTCCTCAGTCTTGGATTTTGCGATCATGTCATCCACATAGACCTCTATTTCTTTGTGCATCATGTCGTGGAACAACGCTACCATCGCCCTCTGGTACGTTGCCCCAGCATTCTTCAAACCGAATGGCATTACTTTGTAGCAAAAGGTGCCCCAAAGAGTGATGAAGGTGGTTTTCTCCATGTCTTCTGGGGCCATCTTGATTTGATTATATCCGGAATATCCATCCATGAAGGAGAAAAGGGAATGCTGAGCTGTGCTATCCACCAGGACATCAATGTGAGGCAAAGGGAAGTCGTCTTTTGGGCTGGCTCTGTTCAAATCTCGATAGTCGACGCACATCCGAACCTTCCCATCTTTCTTTGGGACCGGTACAATATTGGCTACCCATTGAGGGTACTTTGCTACCGCCAAAAATCCTGCATCGAACTGTTTCTTGACCTCATCTCGGATTTTTAGTGACATTTCTGGTTTCATTCTTCTTAACTTCTGCTTTATCGGCGAGCATTCAGGTTTTACTGGTAACTTATGCTCGACTATGTTGGGGTCCAGTCCCGGCATGTCTTGGTATGTCCATGCAAAGATGTCAACATAGTCGATCAAAAGTCTAATCAATTTCTCTCGCTCACTGTCTTTTAAGGTGGTGCCAATCTTGACTTCCTTTTCATCCTCTTCCGTGCCCAAGTTGATTGTTTCGGTTGATTCCTCGTGGGGTTCGATTATTTTTTCTTCCTGTTCCATCATTCTCATTAATTCTGGAGGAGTTTCCCAGTTATCTTCAATATCTTCCTCAGTTTGATTAATGGGGTGCTCAAAGTCACAGTATGAATTATTGGCGTTGTTATTTTCAACAGTGTTTTTTTCAAATCTGCATTAGTATAAATTGATGGAATGAAAAACGAGCCAAAAGAAAATAAAACGCAAGTGCAAAAGAGAACTGAAATTTATTGGAGAATCTGAAATAACATTTTATTGATATTGATATTGAAAGGAAACATGTGTGCCCGAATGAAATGTCCTAAGGCCTTGGGCAGAGCCATAGGATTGCATTACAGAAACATTACTTTGAACTAAAAACTACAGGAAAATCGACGATCTCCCAATTCTTGAGCTCTTTGCTTGCTGGACAACGGCGCACAAGACTGACACCGCCATTTTCAGCGCTTGAATCATCTTCAATAGCCGCAACCTGGTTAGGATCTAGCATTCCTGCGCTCTGAAAGCTTTGCTTTATGTCGCAGATGACAATCTTCTTCATATCTGGCTCCCGACCCTCAAGTTTGGCCAACCTCCACTCCTTCTTTTCTGCGGCGATCCTTCCTTTGTCAGTACGACCAGGCCGGTACCCTATCCCACATCTGTCCTTGTTTTCACGCGGCTGTATGGGTGTTAGGATCCCTTGTTCGGTCCTCCCTAAACCACTTCCTGCCTGATAACCAGTGCTTGTCATAACTTTAGCAATCATCAATGCAGCTTTGGACAGCTTTGGTTTTAATGATGGGGCTCCTTCCCCCACAAAGGTAGCATTTGCAATTTCTAGTGCTTGGAAGGCGGTCTCGAAAGATTCTTCTGCAGCCTCAACATAACGTATAGGGAACGGCTTATTGACTAGCAATTCTTCTTCTCCTGAAACGACCACCAATTTGTTGTTGACTATGAACTTGAGCTTTTGGTGCAGAGAAGAGGGCACAGCCCCTGCCGTATGGATCCATGGTCTTCCCAGAAGACAACTGTAAGACGGATTGATGTCCATCACTTGGAAACTTACTATGAAGACTTCTGGACCTACCTGTACAGGTAACTCCATCTCTCCGATAACCTCTCTTTTAGACCCATCGAATGCCCTGACCAGTGTAGAACTGGGTTTCATGTATGAACAGTCTACGTCTAGCTTGTTCATGGTTGATTTGGGTAGTACATTCAGGGACGATCCGTTATCGATGAGTACTCGAGCTAGAGAGTATTCTCCACATTTCACAGAGATATGCAAAGCCTTGTTGTGCCCTCTTCCCTCGACGGGGATCTCATCATCTGTGAAGGTGAGGTAATTGTTTGCAACGATATTTCCGACGATCCCGTCAAACTGACCAACTGTGATGTCGGGAGTGACATGGGCTTCATTCAGCACCTTCATTAGTGTTGCTCGGTGGGTTTCCGAATTGAGTAATAGCGATAGCAGGGATATCTTAGCGGGAGTCTGATTCAGCTGATCCACTACCTTGTACTCGCTCTGCCTCATAATCTTTAGAAACTCACTGGCTTCTTGCTCAGATAGTGCCTTCTTGCCCGTATCTTTGTCAGATGGCTCTACTTCTTTGTCTTTGCCTTTATCGATCTTTCCTCTTTCATTTGATTCTCCTCCTCTGGGTCTTTCAGGGGCATAGATGCGCCCGCTCCGAGTCATTCCGCTGCTTCCCGAGACATTTGTGACATCAGGATTGCTCTGAGGACCTTCCACTTGGACTTTCGCATTGTAGTTCCAGGGGACTGCTTTGGTGTCGTTGTAGGGGAAGGGAGCTGGCACTTGGATAGTGATTGGTTTAGGCATACCCAGGGACGACTTGGAGTCCTTAGTATAGTGGATCTCTAACGGCTTCCGAGTATCCTTGTTCTGGCCATTGCTCGATAGGATAGTTGACACCTGGTCCTCCCTCTTTTGAAAGCCTACTTGTATTACATGTCGGTCCAACAGGTCCTGAAGCACTTGTTTAAACGCCTCACAATTTCCAATGCAGTGATGGTCATTGCATGGATTCTTTCCAGTGCATTCTCTCTCAATAATCCCAAAGGAACACAGATTAGCATGAATCACTTCCAGGGGTGTCTGGATGCATTCTACCCTCCTGATTAGGGACGGTTCTGCAGAATCTTCAATTGCATTAGTTGAGGGCATCCCATGTCCTGGTAATGGGTTGGTAGCCACATTAGGACCATTTTCCTTGAAGTTCAACCAGCCCGAGGCGATTAGATCTTGGACGACATACTTCAATGCTTTGCAATTTTCTATGGAATGGCCGACCGTTCCCTGAATGAAATTCGCATGTGGTGTTTGGGTCGAAGCCTCTAGGAAAAGGGGGTTGGATCTGTCTCATTGGGCGGGTGGTGATTAAATTATGGCTGAGCAGGTGGCGGAATAGGTCGGAGTATGACATTGGGATTGGATCAAAGTGGACGAACTTTCCGACTGAGTAGTTTTGTGTTTTATGGCCTTGGTTATTTTGGGTAGGTGGGGTAGGTAGTGTTTGTGCTGAGAACGGATTGGTGTGAGAGGGATTGGAGTAGGAAGTTTTTCCGGTTCCTGTGATGGCATTGGCTTCTCCTTCTTTCTTTTTAGGAAATCCGGAGAAGGGCTTTCTCTGGTTAGTGTTTCCGGGGGGGTATAAGCGATTTTTCCATTCCTCATTCCGTTCTCTAGCCTTTCTCCAATAACGACCATGTCCGAGAAACTTGACGATACACTCCCGATCAGTTTTTCATAGAAGGGTGAAGGAAGAGTTTCCATGAACATAGATACCATTTCCCTTTCAAAAAGAGGCGGTGCTACCTGTGCTGCTAGTCCTCTCCAACGCTGAGCATATTCCTTGATGGACTCATTATCCCTTTTAGTCATGTTTTGTAGCTGAGTCCTATCAGGAGCCATATCAGTGTTGTACTTATACTGCTTAAGGAAAGCATCAGCGAGATCCTTCCAACACCGAATATGAGTGGGTGTCAACTGCATATACCAATTTGAAGCTGCCCCAGCTAAGCTGTCTTGGAAGTAATGGATAAGCAGCTTATCGTCATTTGCGAATGCAGCCATCTTCCTGCAATACATAGTTAGGTGGCTTGCCGGACATGTTGCTCCTCTGTATTTATCAAAATCTGGCACCTTAAACTTAGGGGGAATGACCACGTTTGGGACGAGACATAAATCTTGTGCATTTCTTGCACCAACACTGAATCCTTCAACCGCTCTCAACCTTTCTTCCAGCATTTGCAGCTTTCCTTGGGCTTGAGGGTTCTCCATAGAGTAGTCGTGAGGAAGCCCACTCATACCGTAGTAAGGATGCATCATCGGAACTATGGCTGGGTTCACATTTGGGGTATGTGAATGAGTGGGATTCCTGAGGTTGGAACCCTGAGCTTGAGCGTTAACTATCGGCGGTGGAGGGCAGCCAAGTGGGAGTCCTTGTGGTATGACGACGGGGGTCGGGTTTTGAGCTTGTGGTGCCCCCGGATTACCATCGTGCCCCGTTGATGTAAGCTGTTGTTGGCCCGCGACTCCTGAGGGACTAGCATCGACTGTCGGAGGTGTGTAACCCTGTGGAAGTCCGTAAGGAGGCCATATGTAACCTTGGCCATTAGGCCCAGTATGGTGCACTGTATGCGGGATCCCGAGTCCATTGGGAGGAGGAGGGTTGGTAACTTGATTTTCTGTGTTCCCAGCGGAGGCATCTTCACTTGTGTCTTGGCCCTTCAAAGCTTGTAGAACCTTCAAGATTTCAGCCATCTGTTCTTTCATCCCATCTATTTCTGCCCTAAGCTCTTGATTGCCTAGGTTCTGAGGTGGATTGCCTTGATCCGGGATATCTTGAGGCGGATTGTCCTGATTTTCTTCCATGTTTCTGGCCTGAGAACGAGTCCAATAGCGATGTTGACGCACCAGCTTGTCTTTTACTCTGTTGGTGGGACACATGTTATGAGTATATGTATGAGTATATGAATGGATGAAAATGCGAATGATGCATGTGTGCATGAGTCTTATTGTTTTAGGTCGGGAATTGCAAGCACATCCTGATTTGTCATAAGTACACAGATTAAAGTTCCACAATATTTTCAAGATAAAGGATCAGCATGTGAGACAAACAAACTTCATTGATGGAGGAAAGTACAATATTTTGGGAATAAAACTTCGAAAAGAAAAGTACAATGTTCTTTAAATTTCACTCAAATACATATGGCTTTCATTTTTCCACTCCTCTCTCTTTTCCTACTAGTAGTGCTGCCAGCCTTCTCCCGGAGTTCGGCAATCAGAGTCTCGCAAAACTCCATGAATTCGGAAACTTGGACCGGGGTGTTAAACGGGTGCATTGCCGCGTTAGCCTCCTTCAGACGTCTGGGGATTCCTATGATAGCTTGATCGGCCAGCCATGCCAGCTTTGAGAATCTGTCTTTCCAGTATAAGCTTTCGTTCTTCAACTCTATGAAGACTTCATGGTTTTCTATCTTGCTGACCAACTCCACAAAGCGGTTCTCCCAATAGATGCTTTCTGTCTTCAGCTGGTGGTAGACCTCCTCTTGATATCTGATATGGTCGTTCAGCTCATCAGATTTTTCATGTTCCCTTCTTAAGGCTTGCTGGTATTCTCGGAGTATCTCTTCAATGGTATCTTTATCCCGCTTGATACTTTTCACTTGCTCTTCAAACTCGGCTGCCATCATCCGGGACTCTCTCTTTGATACCATTAGTAGGCTCTGTGCGGTCTTTTCGGCCATCATTGATTCTTCCCATAACTTCTTATACTTGCATGTATCATCGATGGCTTTGTCCATTTTCAGGTTGCAACGTTTTATTTCCTCTTTCGCTCCTCTTAGGTACCTTTGAACCTCTAGTTTGTTCTTTTGTTCGATCTTGAGCTGCTTGCGGCTGTCTTCAATGGCTACTGACTTACTTGCATTCTCTTCCTCCAACTTCTGGTTCTTTAGGAGCACTTTCTCTAACTCTGCCTGTAAGCCCCTCTTTTCTTCCTCGGCCTTTGACAATGCCATTTTAAGCTTATCTAAATCTTCGACAGTGGGAAGGGTAGGTTCAGGTATTTCTTCCTCAACCCATAGTGCACTTTGGTAAGGCAATCGGGTGTCTTGGATCCTCTTTTGGAGCCATTGACGAAAGGTGGTTTCCTTATCGCCGCTCTTCTTAGTAAGCTCTTGTCCCTTGCGGACGACCAAATTCCATGCTTGAGAAATCTTCCGGAGCATGTCAACTTCTTTTGGGCTTCCTTCATGGAGGTAAAAAGGGATTAACATGTCTTCGGTGGGCGGATTTCGCATGGGGTACCCCAGCTGTCTTAGAGTTAGAGAAGGATTGTAATTTATGCATCCTCTTGTCCCCATGAGCGGGACGTTTTGAAAGCTTCCACATTGAAAAACTACTGTGGGCCTCTCTTTCCACCATGATGGGTGCCAACGAACCTTATATTCATGAAGGCCCCCCAGCACTTGCAACCATTCACCCGTGTTCATTGTCTTCACATCACACCCTCTGGCGTCTTCAATTGGGCCTTCTACTCTGACTTTGTTAACGAAAGCATGGGTGAGAAGCCAAACATACAAGGCGTGCAGGCAACAAGATATCCTCTTTCCCCTTAGCTCACTATAATGAGTGAAAGTACAGTAAGTGTCTGCAAGCATGGCTGGAATCGGATCCTTGAAGGATAAGAAGACGCCAATAGCTGTTGTGTCTACATATCTCTCAAGGCGTGGAAATAGGACAATGCCAAAGATAGTCAAAGCTAACACCTGCTTAAAAGGACCCCAATTTCTAGCATCGGCGAAGGATTTCATTTGGCTTTCCAGATACTCTTGTGGGAATCCTGCAATGCCATTTCGATTTTTCTTCCGGAGCCTCAAGTTCTCTTTGCTGGTTTGTAACATTGAGGCGAGTTTCTCATCTGTGTAGTATTGTCCCTGATACTGGTAGGGTCCAGTGTCTTGTTGGGGAAAGCCGAAGATCTGTGTATATTCTTCCAGGGTAGGTGCCATCTGGAAATTTTTGAAGGTGAAGCATCTTAATGAAGAGTCGTAGAACTGGCTCAAAGCGGCAATGGCATCCGTTTGCACGTCCAATTGTAGTAACATAATAATCTTCCCATACACTCTATCAAAAGACCTGCGCTCGATGGGCGGCAATCGACCAGCACATTCCCTTAGACTTGTCAGATTAGGCTGCTTCACTATAGGGTAGTTCAGAGTTTGGATTGCTTCACAGTTTGATCCCATATTGCTTATGACAAAACTTTCGAACCTCTTACAATTCCCGGCAAACCTAAATGAGATGAATAGCATGCAATGTGAGGATTTTTTTGTATTTATTTTTTTTGTGAAATAACGATGATGTATGATGAATTAAAAAAAAGACGTTACATGCGTTAATAAAAACATATTTTGGTGATTCAAATTTTGAGGAACATTAACCATGTCACATAAAATATACGTAAAGGAAAAAGAATAAATGGTTTTCATTATTTGAACAAAAAAAAAAAATACGTAAACATATTTTTTTGATTTTTTTTTTGAAAAAAAGTTTTTGTGATGATGCAGCGGGTAGGTGAATTGCTTTTGTGTCCTAAACAGGTTATGTCTTACATATAGGTCACGGTCTAGGGTCACTTATGTGATCAACCTCTCAGGTAGTTCTATTCACTTCCTCACAAAGGTTTCCAGAGCTAAAATCCCTTTCACGATATGACCCACAACGATAGCGAGCTACCTGGTGTGGGATGCCGCGAAAGAGCATACTCTGGTTGAGATTTTCATGAGAGTCAGACAGATAAATCCAGAATGACTGTCACTAATCATCTCCGCTCGTCCTAAGTTATTTCAGACCCGGGTATAGGGCCCCACTCAGAAGTGTGTGAATAAATAGGTGTAGGTGATGTGTGTGATATAAGCAACCTAAAACTACCTAAACTGCAAAAGAGCAAACAGATAGCAATATGAAAGTCTTCTACCCTAAGGTTTGCAAGAAAACGAATAGCAGTATAAAAGTCTTCTATCCTAAGGTTCAATATGCGAATATAAAGACTAAGGGTAAATAAAGTACTAAACTAATAATTTACACATTTAACTAAATTAGGCTTGACCCTCTAAAAAAAAAAAGTCCCCAGCAGAGTCGCCAGCTGTAGCGACCGAAGAATCCGAGGAGGGATCCTTCGTTGCTTTTGAACAATGGAGCCGCCATCAATATTTATTTTTAGGAAAACATTGAAAAAACCTATGTTTTTGGGTTCGGGGGTCGATTAAGTGCGGGGAAGGTGCTAGCACCCCGCAACATCCTAAAAAGGTTACCTTTTAATTAAATGTGTAGAAAAAATTAGTTTAAAGAAAACATTTTAATTTACCCTTTTTTGTTATTTGCAAAAAAAAAACGGAAAAGAAGACTTAATAAAAATTTTAGTTTTTTGCGCTCGACGGGAGTGGGCCCCCGCTCCTACGTATCTCCGGGTGCGATGGAGAAATCAAAGCTACGTAGTTCTTGGGTAGAAAATATTTGTGTGTTGGCATTTTTTTTATTTTTTTGAAAAGTTTGGGAAAACTAGAGGCCGCTCATGGTGACCAAACAGATAAATCCAGAGTGGTCGTCATTAATGGCTTATTCGGAAAAGAAGGTATTTATAGCGCTCAAACAAGCAAAACCCAGAGTGACCGCTATAGACAACCTATTTTTTTTTGCGCGAATTCGATTTTTCGAGAGAAAGAAAAAAAGGAACGGTTCGGACGCATCACGTTGTGAAAAAAAGCGGAATGAGTGATAAAAGGGGGGTGCAAATAATAAAGAAGTTGTATTAAAAAGGGAGGTGTGAGTAGCGTTTTGACGCTAGAACAAGGTCACCGAGGGAGCAAATAGCGTTTTGGCGTTTTTTTTTAAAAAGGGGATGCCGGGGGTGCAAATAGCGTTTTGGCGCTTTTAAAAAAAAGGGATGCCGGGGGTGCAAATAGCGTTTTGGCGCTTTTAAAAAAAGGATGCCGGGGGTGCAAATAGCGTTTTGACGCTAAAAAAACGATTGATTGGTTCATTTTTTACTTTTTTCTATTCGACTCTAGAATACGTGATTCTTGAGGCGCTTTTCTTTCTAAAAAAAACAGAACCTAGACTAAACAAGTGGTATTTTGAAAGCGGATTATGGAGAAAAATTCTTTTATTGTTTTTTTTTTTGTTGTCATAGTTAAAAGGGTGCCTTTTTACCCTTTTTTTGAAAAAAAAGACTTTTGTTATTATATTTTTTTTTGAAAAGAGTAGTGACACTAGTAAAATATTTTTTAGTATTTGAAAAAAAAGCTTTATTTAAAACCGAAATAAAAAAAGGAACACATTTTTTTATCACTCTTTTTTTTTTATCCGGAAAATAGTAATTGTTATAAAAACAACATATCTTTTTTTTTATCATTTTTTAAAATCTGAAAATTAGAATGATTTATTTAAAAAAAGCACAACATTTTTTATTTATTTTTTTTTAGACCGAAAATATTAGCACCTAAATAAAAGGAACACACACATTTTTTTTTTGGTTTATTTTAAATCCGAAAATAGTAACCATTTTTTTAAAAAAACAACATATATTTTTTTTAGCACTTTTTGGTCCGAAAATTAGTAACCATTTTTTTTAAAAAAAACAACATATTTTTTTAGCACTTTTTTAGTCCGAAAATTAGTAACCATTTTTTTTTTAAAAAAAACAACATATTTTTTTTAGCACTTTTTTAGTCCGAAAATTACAATAAGCACAACCAATATTTATAAAAACATCAACTAATATTTATAAAAAAAACAGCAACTAATATAAAAACATGACAACAACAAAATAAAAACAGTAACTAAAAAAAACGAAAAAAAACATGAACAACAATAATTAAAATACAATGGCAATGATTATATGAACAAAATTATAATAACTAAAAATTACAAAAAAAAAAAAAGCAACAATACCACAAATTATTACATTTTTGTACCTTGAACAAATCCAAGCTTTCTTCTTCGGATCTCTTCAATACACCAAAATTTTAAACTAAAAAAACTAAGAAGGAAGAAAAGAAGGGGAAGAAAATTCTTCTAAGAGAAACCCTAATTTTTTTTTAAGAGTCTCCTTTTTTTTTTCTAAGAGCCAAATCCGTTTCTCCTTCTAAGGTAAGGACCCCTATTTATACAAAAAACTTGCTTCCTTCGTTTTCCTTCTTCATCCACTCTTGGATAGTGATGATGATTTTTCTTGACATGATGGAGGTTTGGTGAAGGGGTATGGGTGTAGCAGAGGGAAAAAATGATTGTTTCTATGAGAGGAGGGGGTAAAACCGTGGGTGAAAAAAAAGAGTTAATATTTAGGGTTTAAGTGAGGTGTGTGTGTGGAGATTGGAGAAAGGAAGTAAAAAAATGGAGTTGGTGATGTGTTGGAGCCGTGGGGGATGGGGAGTGGTGAAGAAGAGAAGAAAAAAATGATGGAGAGGAGAGGGGTATGCGTGTATGTGTGTATGAGGGTGAGAGAGAGTGAAAATTTTTTTGGTGTGTTGGAGAAGAGGGGTAGGTCGAATATGGCAAGAGTGAGAGGAAAGGAATTGTGATGTGAAGTGTGTGAGGGAGAAAGAGTGAGGGAATGAACATAGGAGAGGGGAGAGAGAGTGAGTGAGCCGTGGGTGGGGAGAGAAGAGAGAGGGTTGTGTGTGAGAGTGTGATATGGGGAAGTGGGGAAGAATTGGGAAGAGGGATTTAGGGTTCCAATGCATGGGGGAAAGGGAGTTTGTGAGTTCCAAGGGGGAGAGAGGGGGTGTGGTATTCGAGTAGGAGTGGGGAAAAAGGGGAATGAACTTGGCTTGTTTTTAGGGTTAGGGGGGAATGGTTAAAAAAAGAAAAAAATGTTTATTATTTTTTTTAAAAAAAAAAAGGGGTGGCCGAATTTTTGAATGAGAGAGGGGGGAAAAATTAGGGTTTTGGTGGGAATTGGGTTATGGGTTGTGGGTTGTGGGTTAGGAGGAGTTGGGTTGAGTTATGGGTTGGATGTGGGTCATGGGTTGGGTGGAGGAGTGTGAGGATGAATTGGGCTAGGGTTTAGGAATTGGGTTGGGTTTTAGATAGCCCAATCCAATTGCACCTCCATTCTTTTTTTTATAAACCCCCCTTATTTCTTCCTTGGCTTATTTTTTGTTTCTTTACTTCTAAATAATATTTTTTGATGATTAAAACCCATAGCAATAAAAACAAGAAAATAATACATGACATAAAAAAGATTATTATTATTTTTTCAAAAATTAAAACTTGTAGCAAACTAAAAATAAAATAAAACATGGCATGAAAAGAAGAATATTATTTTTCTCAAAAAAATAAATAAAATTTCCCCTTTTTTTTTTTTTTTGGATAGGACAAAATTAGGGTATTACAAGGTTTCCTTTTATGATAGTTAAATAATGCGTGAATGCTTGAAGGCCAATTTGGCCTATGATGGCATTCACCTTGAAAGGTTTGTGTAAATGTAATTTAGGGTTCGTGTAGGTTTTGTAAAGGATAGGTTGTCCCAACCTTGATGCATCCTCACTTGCAATTGTGGTGTTGGTTCTTGGAGTTTGTGTAGGTTTTGGCAAGGGATGGACTAACTCTAGTCTTGATGCGTTCTCACTTGTTAATGTAAGTAATTGCAAAGGATAGGCTAGCCCCCTAGTCTTGATGCACATGTGTTCTTATTCATTTATACTTGTTTTTGCGCTTGTTATGTGATTAAGTATTGAATTGGTGTTCACGATTTGCTTGCTTGTTTTGATGATCGCATTGACTTTATAATCCGACTTCAAAGTTCAAAACCTTTGTTACTCGTTAGTAACACCTCAAAACCATGTCGCATTCAAATTATACTACAATTTGTTACTCGTTAGTAACATTTACAATTTCAAATCTTTTTCATAACCAAGAACACTTTCAAACATCAAAAATCCATCTCACAAACCAAAAATCAATTCGATTGCGAAAACCCTTTTGATTACCTAAAGTAAGAACCAATTATCATTAATGATCACTCGCGCCGTTGCCGTTTGGGTGTTAACGATAAGTTCATTTTCAAAGGAATTAGCAGTGTGACCACTCTAAACCGTTGTTGTTTGGTCTTCATGAACACTCCAACTTAAATAAAACCAATTGTCATCGATGATCATTCGCGCCGTTGCCGTTTGGTTGTTAATGACGATTGCATTCTCAAAAGAGTTAGTAGCGCGGCCACTCTAAACCGTTGTTGTTTGGTCATCGCGAACACTCGAATCAAAAGCAAAACCGATTATCATTAATGATCACTCGCACCGTTGCCGTTTGGTTGTTAATGATGATTTCATTTTCAAAAGAGTTAGTAGTGTGACCACTCTAAACCGTTGTTGCTTGGTCATCGCGAATCCTCACTCCTATTGCGAAAACTCACCTAAACAAGATAAAAGACAAAAACCTTTTTTCAAGACAAACAAGAACTACGTAGCTTTGAATTCTCCATCGCACCGGGAGATACGTTGGAGCGTGCGGCTAACTCTCGTCAAGCGCCAAAAATAAAAATTTTCATTAAGTCTTCTCATTCCCTTTGAGGCAAATTTAAGTATTTTCCAAATCAACACTTAAAACCACACGTTTAATTAAATGTTCCCTTTCGGTAGAAAGGAGGTGTGGGGTGCTAAAACCTTCTCCATGCCTAACCGACCCCCGAACCCAAATCCTCCGGTTTTCCAAAAGGCCATCCGCTTTCAAAAAAGGTTTTTCTTCAATATTTTCCTTATAAAAAATATTGGTGGCGACTTCATTGTTTTAAAAAGTTGTAAACGAAGAAAAATCCCCTCAGGGACCTTTTCGGGTGCAACACTTCTAATTGGGCAGCTTGTAACTCATCATGGCGCTTAGAAGAAGAACAAACAACATTGACAACAAAAGTAAGCTTCTCAAAGAATTTATGAACTGGCTTGACTTCTCTTGATGGAGTAACCAAAGCAAGTTGCAATCGATGAGCAAAACAATGGACGTAGTATGCATAAGGGCAATCCTTCATAAACAACGCTTGTAAACCATTCCATTCTCCTATCATATTGTTTACACCATCACTTCAATTCTTGGAACTTTAACAGGTTCGAATGTAGAAGCTATCACTTGTTCTTCTCTTTCATTCTCACAAGTTTTACTCTTAAAAAAATGATCAATTGTTCTATTCTTCATAGCAACAATGCAACCAGTGGCGCCCCTAAATGCAACCGAATGTATAAATTTAAAATAACAATCAAAGCAACAATAGGAACAACACATCAACAATAGCAAGTTAGCAGAAACAACAATAAGAGATGCAATTGCAATTTAAAATCAATTTCTATTCTGCATAATCAGTGATATGCATAATCAATTTAAAATCAACAATTTAAAATCAGTTGCAATTTAATCAGTGCTGCATAGCATATCACTGCATATCATTTCAATTTAAAATCAGTTGCAATTTAATCAGTGCTGCACATCAACAAATAATCAGTGCTGCATAACATTGCAATTTAAAATCAACAAACTCTATTACCAAATATTTTTTCTCTGCATAATCTATTCTGATACAAATATTAAGGAATTCAAAATCAATTGCAATTTCTATTCTGCATAATCTATTCAGCACAAAGACTTTACTTATATCATTGCAATTTCTATTCTGATTCAATCATTAAAGCATATCACCTCTATTCTGATTCAATCAATGAAACAACAATCTAAAATCAACAAGATAACAACACTACAATGGATTTTATCTTTGGCAGCAACGGCAACGGCGGCGAGTAACGGAGCAAGTTAGAGACTTATAGCGACTAACGGAGAAACGGCGGTGAGTAACGGCAACGAGCAACGGCAACAGCGGCGAGTAACGGCAACGAGCAATGGCGAGTAACGGCAATAGCAGCGACGATTAACGGAGAAGAGCGAAAAAGAGATGAAGATTGAAGAGGGTTCCGTTCCGTTTTGCACTTTTGCGTTTGAGAGGAGAAGAGCGTTTCTGCGTTTGAGAGCCTGAGAGGAGAAAAGTATTCTGCGTGAAAATAGAAAGAAAGAAGGCTTGTGTTGCGTGCGAGCGAGGTAATAGGAGACAAGAGGATTCAGTTGTCATTTTTTTAAAAAATTAAGGGTACTTTAGTAATTTTACCTATATGAATTTTTTTTATAGGGTGGGCCACGGCCCTGCTGGGCCCATGAGAAGGTCCGCCCCTATATCCAATTAACCCCCTGCTGTTAGTTTTGGCTAACAGCGTTAATATTTGCAATGGGGTAACTAGAAACACTTAATATTTGTAGGGGGTAAATAGAAACACTTAATATTTGCAAGGGGTTAACTAGATCCCAAATGTCAGCCAAGCCAGCCTAGACTTAACGTTATTAGCTAAACTAACAACAGGGGGTAACTGGATACAATTACATTTTGCAGGGTTTGTTTTAAAAGTTTTTTTTACAGGGAGGTAAATGGATAAACGTGATATTTGCAGGGGGGTAAATGATATTTAAGCCTTTATATTCTTATCAAATCAAAGGACACTCGCCACTCTCCTAAATCTCTTACCATGGAAATAACATATTCATTTAAAGATGTTTGTGTGTTGATGTTCTTCACGATACATGCTTCAAACAACTCATACTCATGTTGGAAAAGGTCAAAAATGGTAGGAGTATAAAACTCAGACACTTGTTGTAAGATACTAGAATATGAGTTCTTGAGTCTTGGAATTTTTTGGCGTGCTTCATATTCACACTTCCATTCATTATATCGTTTATCTTCTATAACGCCTTCAAAACGCTTTAAAAACTTGCAAGGATTTTTCACTAACATCATACTTTGCAAGGAGAGTTCCCCAACCTTCTTCAAATTGTTCTTCATCTTCATAACCATACATGCAATAAAATGTGATTCACCCTTCATTAAATTGCCTAAGTGCTTAATGCCATTCTACATTAAGTGCCACGTACATAGACCATGGTAAGTTTCAGGCATAACCTCAGCAAGTGCTTTTGCCATTGCAAGTGCTTGATCCGTAAAAACTGTTTGAGGCCTTTTTTGCTTGTGTGCCTCTAGAAATGTCTCAAAGAGCCACTTGTATGACTCATCAGTTTCATCATATAACAATGCAGCCCCAAAGATGGCTGTTCTTCGATAGTGGTTAAATCCCGAAAACACTGCTAGTGGTCTGTGGGAGCTATTTGTGCAATATGTTGAATCAACAGATATCACGTCGGTGAAGTACCCATAATCAATGAGCATCCCTGCATCTGCCCGGAACACATTGGTGATTTGATCTTCAACATCTACTTGATAAGCATGGTAGGAAGTTGGATTTTCGACCAACTTTCTCTGAAAGTATTGCAATAAATAACCCGCTTCCCCTTGTACCAAACTTCTTTGCCTTCTTTTTCTGAGATCTTTTGATCAAGGCGAAGATATCCCAAGTTGGTTCTTCCTCCTACTTCTTTACTCATCAAATCAAACGACTTCCTTTGTTGTAGGCCAGCATCATCCGCTAGATCAAATTGATGTCATTGAAATTCTCAAACTTTTCATTGAGATGACAACATATGTACTGTTTCTTTTAATTGTAAAATATGGTTATGTTCCTCCAATTTTCCATTTACATTCTTAAGCCCTAACCTTGCATTACAGTTTGTTCGAGTTTCCTGTCTTGGATTCACTGTCTTATAATCCCGCTTGTCTGGTTTTCGCACCCCTTCTTTGTTACAAACAAACCTCAAGAAGAAGTTGAACCATCTTTTTTTTTGTGTGTATATAAAGTTTCTTCACTCCAAAACCAACTCTTCCACCATAATTAACCCAAAACTTCCAAGCAACTTCAATATATTATCAAAAACCATATCTTTCTTTGGCTTCCAATCTTCTTGCATCTTGATCAAGCAAGGGTTCTGCATTTTAAAAACCATTTTTTATCAAATATATTATTTATAAAAGGAGAGAAACCAAGAAAAGAAAGTAAATAAGTAAAGTCTATATGAAGAAAAACGTTGAATACTAACATGACAATGAGAACAACAACAAGAGACACAAATCAAAGAGAATTTAGGCAAATAAAAGAATAGTAAAAAAAGAGAAAAGAAGAGTTTTTAAAAAAGTAAATTACATGAATTTTGATTCTGAAATCACAAAGCTGCAAGTTAGTATTCCAAAAAAAGACAAAGCTGGAAATTAGTTACGTGAATGAAAGGAAAGCTGGAAGTAACGTGAATACAAGGAAAGTGGCGCGAGTGGGAGAGAATGAGAGTGGCGCGAGTGGGAGAGAATGAGAGTGGCGCCACAATCTTGGACAATTGGACAGTTTTTTTGTTTTGTTTTATTGCATGTAGCATCTCATCCATTCATCTAATCTAACGGTCTCGGATGTGCTGTATAAATGGCTGCTGAGAAAGCAACGGCCGAGGATCCAAACGCAAGCCTACTATTCAAACCTAATGGCAAGAACGAGAAGACCGCTTGTAACACCCTGGTTTTTCTTACATAGAAAATACCAAGATATACAACATGGCATACATTAGAGTTAACTTCATGTCTCAGATATTGAACACAAACTAAAATCTTCGATGAATAATCATCAAACGGTCACTGCAGTTTCATAACTTAATATAAATTACTTAAATAATTAAGTTACGTGCCTTACAAAATTCTCATGTCCTAGTGTTCAATATCAAGAACGAAAGTAGCGGAGCGATTTACAACTTTTAACAATGTATAAGTCGTACAATCGAAAATACAAATGTTTGACAATAGAAAATAACATAAGCATATAGAATTGAAACTTCAGCGCCTCCTTTAGGTTGCACCGTAGCCATGCCTCATCACCATTAACCTTTCTTATTTCTCTGAAAAACCACAAAACATGAAGGGTGAGATAAACATTATCTCAGTGAGTCCTATCGAGACCCCTTACTAAAACTCTCTCGGTTCATTATGCCTCTTTTTAATTCGTAGCCCTAATAAGCGACTACGTGAAACCTCTTCTTACATTGTTTAGCATATCACCGAGAACCATTTTCTATTCCTGGTGAACCCATTCCATTGACCATTTTCTATCAAGCGGATTGACCATTTTCTATCAAGCGGATTCCACATGGGCCTAGGTTCATAGGGCTCATGACTTCCCCTCCCCTAGTACACTAACCTCTGTATTAGGGTTGTCACCCTAGACCTCTATTTATATAATTCATATAAATACACCTGTATTGGGCCGTCTCTTATACCTGACAGGAACATAGCATAACCTCGACCTCAACCTCAAGGGACATTTTAGTCTGTTTTATCCTTTCGTGACATTATCTCACTCGTGGTTACTAGTTTTTATTAACATAACATAGAACATCCTCATCATATCAACAAAACATAACATAATCACAATCAACATAATCACAATCAACATCAACACATAGGGTTGGGGAACGAATTGGGAAAGTTTTGGAGTCAAAAGGAGTAATCCTGGAAACAGCAGAAAACACGGCTCCCAGTGTTTTAAAACACTAGTGCCCGTGTTTTAAAACATGGCCGTGTTTCTGCATTTTGAAAATTTTGCGCAGAAACAGACTAAAACACGGCCAGCCGTGTAATAAAACATGGTCATGTTTTCTACAGACAGCCAAAATCCTGCACTACGAAAAAATAGTGTTTTCAAATTCGTTTCTTCGCCCTTTCCGATTTCGCTTCAATCCCAAATACTGAATCCAGCCCAAAACTTCATCATACCAATAATATTACAGATCAAGAATACAATAAAATCATCATTTAACTTCAATCAATGACAATGACATGAGTTTCCAAACAAGGCACGAACACAAAACTTTTACGAAAACGGTTTTTTACTCAATTTCGAGATGAACACCAATCAACCAAATTTCAGAAACACTCAATATTTAGTTCTGAAACGAAAACAAAATCCTAAGCGAGTTAGAACTCACCGTATTGTGATGAAACTCACAAAACAGAGTGCGAAATCACCCGAACGAAATTCAACGATCACTGAATCGTGTTCTCACTCGGACCCAGCTACCAAAAGACCTAGAACTTCAGACTCAGTAACTGAAATCCTTCCTAAACCACTCCTAATTCGAAATGTAGCTTCCCTAACTTGATCAACAATACTCCAAACTGACATGCAACCTTTCAAACACTCCAAAACTTCATCTTTCACTTTTGGAGCTTGGTGATGCGAAAAGGGGGATTGAGAAGGAGGAAGTTTGTGATGTTTTTAGTGTCAATATGTAGAGGAGAGAAAATCTGTTTGAATGATGGGGTAAGATGAAACATGCATGGGGTTTTGTTCCCTCTCCCTCCCTTCTTCCTCTCATGCGAACTCTCACTCTCTCCCTCAAGTTCTTTTTTTGTTTTCAGCAACTTTGAAAAAGGTGGGGTATGAGTGTGTGTGTGTGTGTGTGTGTGTGTGTGTGTGTGTGTCTTTGCTGAAAGTGAGGGGAAACACTTATGACTTCAGCTGAGGTTCTTTAAAACAAGGAAAAAACAATTCAACCCCTAAGTGTCCAACACTCCACTCCCACTTAATTCATCTCTAATCATACTAATTCTCTTACTGCTTATAAAACATATAATTAGAAATTAATTTAATATGACTTCTTGCTAATTTCAATTTAGTGAAATTAGCTAAATAGGGAATGTTACACCGCTAATGCTTCGACTAGTATAGCTAAGTATGGATATGTGGATGAATGCTATTTAGGAGGACATGAGATTATGGTGAATTAATTAACTGTATTGGTTTTTTACTTTTGCTTATCCTAGCATTATTGTTTTTTACTCCCATCTTTGGTACTTTTGGCTTTTTATTTTTGTTCCAAAACAATGGTACTTTTAAAAACTCAATATACAATTCACCCAATTTTTCTTAATATACCATTTATATTTATTGAGTCTTTTAGAGTCCCAAAGTATGAATTAATTGTCCCAAGACTGTTATATTTTGACTTCAATTATCTCAAGACAACTACAAAAGGGGCATTTTAGTACTTAACAAACATAAATTAATGGTACCTTAATATGTGTGTAACAAGTCAAAAGTACCAAAGATTAGTAACAGATGGAGTATTATTTTTGCGGTTGACTTTCTTTTAAATTTGAATATGTATGCAAAAAAATCCTTGAACTCTCATCATATGTCACAAATCCACGAAGTCCTGCAGAGTCTTATGATACAAATCCATTAAAATCCTGACTTAAAAGTATTGAAAGTCCTACAGAGTCCTAATAGTCATGAAAATCCTACAATGTCCTTTAAAATCCGCAGGACTTTTTTCAGCTAAAAAAGTCCTTTAAATTCCTAAAAGTACCATTGTTTTGGGTGAATTGTATATTGAGTTTTTAAAAGTACCATTGTTTTTAGAATTCATATGTGAGTGGTACCCAAGGCATGAATTGCCCTTGACACATTGTTCCAACACTTCCCAATTTTTTTTAGAATTCATGTGTTCCACTAACTTAATGAGTCTCATTTTTAAAGTGGTGGTACCCAAGGCATGCCATGACAATGTGTCAAGGATGTACCTTATAATCGCGTGAGCTCGGATGTCTATGCTTGGTCTGGATGACACTATGGCCGAATAAGTATTGATTAATAATTAAAAAAAATAGCCGTAATTTTCGAAGATACAAACAGGCAATTATATTGAACAAACCAAATTAATTATGTCCCACACTATTGGTTGCATTGGCAATTCAGTGATACATGGATGTTGGCTCTCAGGTTCAAACCAGAGTGTGACCATATTATTGTGTGTGTAGTGTTTATATGTCATTTTGTCAAAATTGAAAAGAAAAAAACAAATTGATACGCCCATGCAATGCAAGAGAAAAGACAACCTTGTTAATTACTTTCTTAATAGTTCCTCAAAAAGAAGAAGAAACCATTAAAATAATATTTGAAAACCTTTTAGAATATAGGAAAAGAGTAAAATTGCCAATTTTGTATTGTAAAATATTTCATCACACCTTTACACACAAACAACTAACTTCTTTATTGAGTCGCACGTACAACAAACAAACTGGATATTTAAGACATACAATCTCATGCACATGTTACATATTTCCAATATCAGAAAAACTTATACAAATGGTCCTCGATGAAGTAGTAGCAATTCATGGCCACCAATTTTGTATAGTAAAACCATGCCTGCCTCCAATAAGGATTGATGTACAAAACTGCCGTAATTACCAACAATATTGATGTGTATGCCACGGCAAAGCTCACACGGAAAACATACATATCCATCCAATCATCATTGTCTTCATCCGTGTTCAGAATACTTGGTAATTTAGCAGGTGCTTGTCCATTAGCATTACAACTTTTTGGCAGTGGAGGTCCACAAAGAAATGGATTACCCTCATAGCTGCTTTCATCAAATGTGGAAAACTGTCCTTTCATTTCAGGCATTGCACCAGATAAGTTGTTGTGTGCCACACTAAGCACTGCAAGGGAGGTCAACCCAGTTAGTTGAGAAGGAATTCGGCCATTCAACATGTTAAAGGAGAGATCCAAACTCTCAACCTGTACCAAATGAGAGAATGTAACTGGAATTTGCCCAGTCAGATAATTATGAGAGAAGTTCAATGCTCGAATTCTATTCAAGTTTCCTAGCTCAAATGGGATGTTCCCATTAAGTTTATTCTGGGACAAGTCAATTCCAGACATATAACGAAGAACATTTCCTGTATAAGTTTCAGGTCTTTTCTTTGAAGTAAAGTTTGCTTTCTCTGATTCAAATTGCAAGAAATTATACTGACCAATATCTATCATACCTCGGAATAATTCCCAAAAGTCTGGACGGACCCCCTCAAAAGGCATTTTTCCCAAGCAACTGGGTATTTCCCCAGAAAAATTGTTACAAGAAAGATCCAATATACTTAAATCACTTAGTTGGCATAATTGCTCCGGTATATTCCCTGTGAAATGATTCCCTTTGATAAGGAGAATGTTCAACTTTGTATAATGGAGGTCATGTATCAGATCTTGAATGCCATTGGTTAGTTCATTGTAGCTAAGGTCTACCATCACCAAAGAAGAATTTTCATCGAACATTCTTTTGGAAAACCCACTTAAATGATTGTTGTTCAAATGGATAAACTTCACGGAAGAATTTGCAAAAGACGGAATACAACCTGTCAAATTATTTTCTGAAAGATCTAGATAAGTGATACTTTCTTGTTCCGCCAACTCTGATGGGATAGATCCTTCAAAGTGATTATTAGACATTTGAAGTTTCAATAATCTTGCACTGTGATTAAAGTTGTTTGGGATTTTTCCAGTGAAATGATTATTACTAATGTCCAATTCTTCCAACATGGATGAGTTAAAAAAGCCACTTGGGATGCTACCCGAAAGGCTATTACCATTCAATAACACCCTCGAAAGACTCGAGAATCCAAGTTGACGCCCATCCCCAGTTAAGTTGTATGGTATTTCTCCCGAAAATTGATTGTCTGAAAGATCCAATGTATCTAATGATCTCATGTGGCTTAGCTCATGAGGAATTAAACCTGATATTGCATTTCTAGACACAATAATGGTCTCTATGCTCAGATGAGGGTGAGATGGCAACTGGAAGTTCCCAGTAAAGGAACAATTTTCAAGATGAAGCTTTTGCAATTTTGTGTTGTTTTCCAACAACCATTTTGGAAACGCTCCTCTTAGTTTACAACCAGTGAAGTCCACCGAAGTCAAATTGTGTTGGTAAAAAAGAAACTTTGGAATGGGAATGGAATTGGATTGAGTTGTTGAAGACAATTGAAGCTCTTGTAGTTGAAATTTGGGAATCCATGTTTCCAAAGTTGAGTGTGAGTCGATGATGACTTTGTTCCCATTGCCGCGGATGAACTTGAGGTTTGAATGATTGGCAAATGGTGTGAATGAAATAGGGACTTCAAGTTGGTTTCTTTCAAAACTAAGATATTCAAGTGAAGTAAGACTTGCTAGGTTAGAACCAATAATACCAGTGAAGTGATTGTCATCAAGTCTCAATGTTCGAAGAGAAGTCATGTTAGCAAAAGACGAGGGAAGCGGCCCCACGAATTCATTATTGGATAGATCCAACTTTTCTAGCTTCTTAAGCTTAAACAAATCTGAAAAATGAAATGTTGACAAAAACTCCACTTTATTATCTTGCTAGATATATATTGGACTCATAATATTTCTTCACACATATATATAAAAAAAATATGATACTAAATAGAATTTAGATGCAGCAAACAGTACTATTTACGGAAGAGAAAAAACATAGAAATCTAGATTCATCTCATATTTCTCTCGATTAGATGTGATATCAGTGTATCAGTGTCATTGAACAAATTGATCTGTTAGTTTACAACCAGTGAAGTCCGCAGAAGTCAGATTGTGTTGGTATAAAAGAAACTTTGGAATGGGAATGGAATGATGAAATGATGACAAAAACTCCACTTTATTATCATTCTAGAGACATATAGCAGACTCATAAGATTTCTTTACATATAGTAGACTCATAAGATTTCTTTACTATTTAAAATGGAAATCATATCTAAATTTATCTGATCACCCCCAAATTGAATCACTCTGTTCCTACCAAATTGATCATCGCAAGAACAAAGCATATCGAACAAAAGTGGAGTTTCAGGTTTTAATTATAATCCTTGGCAGTACTCACCACTAAAATCCAGGGATTGGTTCAATTTGTTGCCACTTAAATCAAGAGATTTGAGACTTCAATTTTTTTTTGACGCGCTACAGTACCAATACATTTTTTTTTAAATTCAATTTTTTTCAAAAAAACTGATTTTTTTTAAACAATTTATACACTGTTTTTTTAAAAAAAATTTTAAAAAACGGTTGTCAATATTTTTATAAAAACAATTAGTCACTATAAATCAATTTTCACTATTTTTATAATCTACTCAAACTACTAAAATTAATAAAATAATTAGTCACTATAAATCAATTAGCCACTATCCATTGTCAAAAAAAGAATTTTAAAAAAACTTTAACCCCTACCAAAAATTACAAAATAAGTACTAAAACTAATCATTTAACTAACTTTTGTTAAAATCAGGATACTAATTCTTATTTGTCGTGAACTTTTTTACTAAAGCGGAAAAGCATAGAAATTTAAAATGGAAATCATATCTAGATTTATCTAATCACCCCTAAATTCAATCACTATGTTCCTACCAAATTGATCACCGCAAGAACAGAGCATATCGAACAAAAGAGGAGTTTCAGGTTTTAATTATAATCCTTGGCAGTACTCACCACTAATATCTCGTGATTGGTTCAGTTGGTTGAAACTTAAATAAAGAGATTTGAGACTTCGAAGCCCACTTAGGGATGAAAGAATCTTGTAGTTACGGAAATTGTTATAGCTCAGCCCAAGGACTTGTAAATTGATCGGCCATGCAAATCCACCATTCTCTGATTAAAAAAAATTGAGATTAACATGTGTTTCTCACTAAGAATAAAGATCTCTTGATTATCATGAAGTCATATCAATACACACCTGGAGGCCATAGGATATCCAAGTTGTTGCCATCTAAGTATAGGATCTCCAAAGAACTCAGTCTTGATATATCTAGCGATGCATATATATACACGTGATTAGAGAGAGATAGACATGATTTTGAATAGAAAATTCATGAATATAATATGCAAAGTATGGCAGACAATTACTGTGAAATGATCTCTGAGTAATTTGACTATCATATAAATATAAAGACTTGAGGGACGGAAGGCCAGTAAGAGCAGATGTGATATCAGTGTCATTGAAGTTGTTTCCGCCGATGTGAAGGACCTCAAGATTCTTCAACACGGCGCATAAACCTGCAAGTATATAAAAACAATAAATTAAATTCCTCCAATCCAATAAAATGGAAATTAAGCGTTAGTTAGAGAACTAGCATCCTACCTTGAATATGAAGATCTGAGTCCAATCCAATTTCATACAAATACAATTCCTTCAAAGATGTGAATCCCCTGAGTGATGGGAGAATGTCATTTGTTAAGTTGCGGTTGTAACTTATGTCAAGGATCTCCAGATGCGGCAACTTTGATGACAACGTCTCAAAAACTGAGGTATGATAATAAATATGTGTTAGTGCTAGTTTGTTGAAGAAAATATAAAAACTATTGCTTTTTATTTTCTTTCTTTCTTTTTTAAAGAAAAGAAAATCATATATGTGTGGTCTCACCGTCGTCGAATGAGCCCATATAGATCGAGCCAAATAACGATAGAGACTTAAGAGAAGAAAGCCCATCCAAACAAGATAGCATGCTTGTAGCATTATCAAAATGATTGTCACTCAAGTCAAGGACTTCCAGATTTTCTAACCCTGCAAAATATGTATGTAAATATAATAATGGAAATGATAGTTACAGATTCATTCGTACTATAGTAGTAGTAGTAGTAGTAATTCAGATAACTAATGATCAGAATGTATAATTTGTTTGAGAAATAACCTTGATCGATTTTTGCACAACCGACTATTTCATTAAATGACAAGTAGAGAGTCTTCAAATCTTTGAAGACTGTAAAATCCGAATAATTAAGATGCAAATTAGGTGAGCCGACATTAATAAAGTTAAGGTGGAGTTCAGCCACTCTCCCTGTGGTGGTGTTGCACACAACATCTTCCCCCCATAGACAACAATCAGTGTTGTCTTGCCAATGACTCAAAGGTTTGATTATGCTGCTTACTTGGGATTTTAGAGCGAGAAGTGCATCTCTCTCTTCCTTCAAACACCCTTCACAACACATCACTTCCAATAAAACCAAAACCAACAAAAACAACCCAACGCTCTTCATTTTCTTCTTATATGTTTTCTAACACAATGGATGTGGTTGTTTAAATAAGAAAACAACAACCAATTTACTACTACAATAATTCATCTACTGAAAGGAGAGCAAGACTTGACTTGGTAATCAACTCAAGTCAACTCAATTGCTTTTAGAGAGTACTCACAACACAACACAAAATGCAAATAATTACATACCTTGTGAAGATATCTCATTTCAGTCGAAAAAGACATCCCAATTAAGATACATATTTAGAATTTTTCTTATAATTAATTAAATCAAATATATAAATAATGATTTCCCCATAATAATTATTCAATCAAACGCAAATTTCTTGTTTAACAAAAAATTTCATTATATATTTTAAAGTCATAAAGATAACAAGCAAATATTTTTTTTAAAATTTTCTTCTCACGACAAAATATGAGAAGAGAAAATTAGCAAAACAAATTAAGAGGAGATAAGTTTTTGGACCCCTTCAATTCTTTTTTTTTCCTTCAACTAAACCACGCGAGTAATATATTTTCTCTAAACTTCCTTTATCCATTACTTTTCTTATTTTTCTACTCTTTTCTATATTCTGCTTATCTAGCAGATTTCCCATATTGCTAAGTGAATTTCCTTAAATTGGTTAAGTTGTAGAGATAAAATGGAAAGAATAATAAAGTTCTTATGCACCAAAAAATTTAAAGGATCGAATAGAAAAACACGGGACATCCAAAGAACTGAGTATCCCTCACCGCACTTTCCTATATATCTGAGTGAATAAATGATTATTATTATTTTGACACGAGTGAACAAATAATTATGTAATTGAATGATGACCTTATATTTTTTTTTAACAAATTATTATGTAATTAGATGATGACCTTATATTTACTCAATAATATCCGCAGTTTTTTTTCAATAATTAGAGATGATAATATTAATAACCAAATAGCTCAGTATCATTGACACACACTCCTCCCACCATCTATGAAGGGTTTAAGAGGGCGTTCATTCACGTGCTAAAACTATTGGGAATAACAAAATACACCAAGTTTAATTAATACAACAAGAGCACTTGAGGATTAGCACACTATGGATCAAGTGAGAGCCAATCCACCTACACCTAAAATGGTGTCTGCAGTTTAAGTTTTATATTCATCTCAATTTTAAGTGAATATCTTGCATGACACTTGCTTTGTAAATTTGATATAGAAGTATGTAGTAGTTAGAGAAAATTAGAGGATAATCAATTTTATGTAGTCAACTTGATTTTTCGGCATCAAACTTCCTACAAATGACTTTACTTTTGTACTATCCAGATTCTCACCAATTTCTAAACCAAATGACACGCCTTATACTCCTTCCTATGTTTCTAAATGAATTCTTTTGAGCTCTAAATGGAAATGATAATGAAGTCCTAATGCATCAAAAAAATTGGAGGATTGAATAAAAGGTCAGTATCGCTTATCCACCTCCTTATTTGAGGACACAAATTATTATAAAATTACATAATAACATTATGTTTACTCGGTTGTAGTTACGATTTAAGTTTTATATTCTTCTAAAATTTGAGGATATATCCTGGATGAAACTGTTTTGTAAACTTATATTTATATAGAAACATTACGTGTTGTTGGAATAATTATTTTTCATATTTTATCTTCATCAATGTCTTTCATTTTTTTCAATAATTATTTTGTTTTTGAGTCAAGATGAGAAAACATCACATGTTTTTGGAATAATTCTTTTTTATATTGTACTTTTTAATTACGACAGGGAAACATTAGAAGTTGTTGATATAATTTCATTACTAATAAAACGCTATAAAATCTTTGATTTTATCTTAAAATACTATAAAGATATTTGACTAAAAGCATATAAATTAGTTTTACTATTCAAAATTATTTTTAGAATATCCGGTACCATATAATTTATTTGTTATTTAAACACATTTTCAATTAGTTATTTGATAATTAAATTCTTTAAATATTAAAATTCGAATGATAGATAATTAGTTTACAAAAATCATCTACAATTTAGGAGTTAATAACTATATTACAACTTCGGTTTGAGACTACTTTACGAAAATAGCACGACGCCACACCTGTGCGCATGTACTGGTATGTCGCTGGTAGTTAGAGAAAGGAAATGAGACTTGACTTTAGTCAACTTGATTTTTGTGGCAAAAAGCTTCTTATAAATGATTTTACATTTACTCTCTGGATTTCCATCAACTGCTAAACCAGACGTACACACGTCTTATACTCCTCTTTTGAACTCTCACTATTTTAGTATTAGCAAACAGAGATTTTCACCTCGAAGATATTTTATTTCTACACTCTATCTTTGTTTTCAGAGTGACTTTGTAGTCAACACGATTTTTATGGCACGAAGCTTCTAGAAATCACTTTACTTTGGTACTCTCCTTATTTTCATTAATTGCTAAACAAAATGACAAGACTTATACTTCTATTTTTGTAATGGATTTTTTTAACTCTCTGATATTACGAACAATTTTCAAGAGAATATAAAACATTATTTGCTATTGACAAAAAGAGATTACCACCTCTTTAATTTTTTATCGCATACTCTATCTTTGTTTAGTTAGAGTGAATTTCGAATAAAGAAAATTTAAAGACATAAAAGGAAAAGAAGAGTGAAATATTAGTACACAAAAAAAATAGGAGGGTCGAAGAAAAGTACACAAAGTGTCCAAAGAACTTGGTAACACTTAAGGCACCTCTTTATATATTACTCCCTATGTCCCAAAATATAAGACCCTATTTCACTTTTCACAGTTATTAAGAAAAATTGTTGGTGTAATTAATATGTTAAAATTTTGTATGATTATTACTAAATTACCCTAACATTCAATGTTAACTTTTATATACCAACACAATTTAGTACTACTAATAATGATATGTTTGGATTCGGAAAATGAGTAATAAATGTATCTAGAAAGATGTAAGAGGCATTATATTTTGGGACAAGTAAAAATGAAAAATGGGCCTTATATTTTGGGACGGATGGAGTATTATGTAATTACATAATTATGACATTATCTTTACTTAATATATAGTATATGTCTAATAAGTTTACATTCATCTCAAATTTGAGCAAATATAATCAATGACACTTGATTTGATAGAGTAGTAATGTAGTAATTAGAGAAAGGAGAGCGCACGACTTGACTTGGGAGTCAAATTGGTTTTTTGTGGCATGAAGCTTCCTTGAAACCTCTAATTAACTTTTGTACTCTCCCAATTTCCATCCATTGGGACCGCACTTGACACGGCTTATACTTCTATTTCCGTATTCATATATAATTTATTCTACACTCTATCTATGTTTTCAGAGTGACTTTGTAGTCAACACGATTTTTATGGCACGAAGCTTCCAATGACGCAAAGGGTTGATTATGGTGTTGCTTACTTGGGATTTTAGAGCGAGAAGTGCATCTCTCTCTTCCTTCAAACACCCTTCACAACAACATCACTTCCAATAAAAACCAAAACCAACAAAAACAACCCAACGCTCTTCATTTTCTTCTTATATGTTTTCTAACACAATGGATGTGGTTGTTTAAATAAGAAAACAACAACCAATTTACTACTACAATAATTCATCTACTGAAAGGAGAGCAAGACTTGACTTGGTAATCAACTCAAGTCAACTCAATTGCTATTAGAGAGCACTCACAACACAACACAAAATGCAAATAATTACATACCTTGTGAAGACATCCCAGTTCAGTCGAAAAAGACATCCCAGTTAAGATACATATTTAGAATTTTTCTTATAATTAATTAAATCGAATATATTAATAATGATTTCCCCATAGATAATTATTCAATCAAACGCAAATTTCTTGTTTAGAAATGACACGTCTTGTTCTAGTACCCCTCTTTTCACGTTCATCAATGAGTTCTTTTGAACTCTCTTGTATGATCAAACTTTCAAAGGAAAATAATAAATTATATATTTTGGTATTGAAAAAAACAGATTATCAATTGTAAGATTTTTTGGTTTTACAATCTATTTTTATTCGGTCCAGATGACTTTGAATTAAATTAAATGTAAAAAGATAAAATAGAAAGAGTTGGAGATCAAAGAAAAAGTATACAGATTGCCTAAAGAATTGGGTATCGCTTGTCTTGGATAACAAGCATTGGGAAAAAACTTTCTAGAAATATAAATTTTCTAGGCTAGTCCCACTTTATTTCTACATTGGAAGAAAACTTTCTAGAAATATAAATTTTTTAAAATGAAAAATATTGCAAAAAAATTTCATTATATATTTTAAAGTTACAAAGATAGCAAGCAAATATTTTTTTTTTTAATTTTCTTCTCACGACAAAATATGAGAAGAGAAAATTAGCAAAACAAATTAAGAGGAGAGAAGTTTTTGGACCCCTTCAATTCTCTTTTTTTTTCCTTCAACTAAACCACACGAGTAATATATTTTCTCTAAACTTCCTTTATCCATTACTTTTCTTATTTTTCTACTCTTTTCTATATGTATTTGCTTATCTGATTTCCCATATTGGTAAGTGAATTTCCTTAAATTGGTTAATTTGTAGAGATAAAATGGAAAGAATAATAAAGTTTTTATGCACCAAAAAAATTGAAGAATCAAATAGAAAAATACAGGACGTCCAAAGAACTGAGTATCGCTTACCGCACTTTCCTATCTGAGTGAATAAATTATTATTATTATTATTATTATTTTTATTTTGACACGAGTCAACAAATATTTATGTAATTGAATGATGACCTTATATTTTTTTTTTGAACAAATTATTATGTAATTAAATGATGACCTTATATTTACTCAATATATAGTATCTGCAGTTTTTTTCGATAATTAGAGATGATAATATTAATATCCAAATAGCTCAGTATCATTGACACACACTCCCCCCACCTTCTATGAAGGGTTTAAGAGGGTATTCAATCACGTGCTAAAACTATTGGGAACAAAATACACCAAGTTTAATACAACAAGAGCACTTGAGGATCAGCACACTATGGATCAAGTGAGAGCCAACCACCTACACCTAAAATGGTGTCTGCAGTTTAAGTTTTATATTCATCTCAATTTTAAGTGAATATCTTGCATGACACTTGCTTTGAAAATTTGATATAGATCGAAGTATGTAGTAGTTAGAGAAAATTAGAGGATAATTTGATTTTACTTGGTAGTCAACTTGATTTTTCGGCATGAAACTTCCTAAAAATGACTTTATATACTTTTGTACTATATCCAGATTCTCACCAATTTCTAAATGAATTCTTTTGAGCTCTCTAATATGAACAAATTTTAAAAGGAAAGTGAATCATTATTTTAGTATATATTGGGGGAAAAGGATATAAATCGAAATTATAATGAAGTCCTAATGCATCAAAAAATTTGGAGGATTATTGAATAAAAGGTACATAGAGTCTCCAAAGAACTCGGTATCGCTTATCCATACCTCCTTATTTGGGGACACAAATTTTTATATAATTACATAATAACATTATGTTTACTCAGTTGTAGTTATGATTTAAGTTTTATTTCCTGGATGAAACTGAATTGTTTTGTAAACTTATATTTATATAGAAACATTACGCGTTGTTGGAATAATTATTTTTCGTACTTTATCTTCACAAATGTCTTTAAATTTTCTCAATAATTATTTTGTTTTTGAGTCAAGATGAGAAAACATTACATGTTTTTGGAAATTCTTTTTAATATTGTACTTTTTAATTCTGACAGGGAAACATTACAAGTTATTGGTATAATTTCATTACTAATAAAACGTTATAAAATCTTTGATTTTTATCTTAAAATATTATAAAGATATTTGACTAAAAGCGTATAAATTAGTTTTAATATTCAAAATTATTTTTAGAATATCTGATATCATATAATTTAATTAAACACATTTTCCAATTAGTTATTTAATAATTAAATTGTTTAAATATTAAAATTCAAATGATAGATAATTAATTTACAAACATCATCTACAATTCATAAGTTAATAACTATATTACACTTTCGGTATGAGACTACTTTACGAAAATAGCACGACACCACACCTGTTCGCATGTACCGGTATTTCGCCGGTAGTTTGAGAAAGAAAATGAGACTTGACTTTGTAGTCAACTTCATTTTTGTGGCAAAAAGCTTCCTATAAATGATTTTACATTTACTCTCTGGATTTCCATCAACTGCTAAACCAAATGTACACACGTCTTATACTCCTCTTTTGAACTCTCACTATTTAGTATTAGCAAAAAGAGATTTTCCCTCGAAGATATTTTATTCTACACTCTATCTTTGTTTTCAGAGTGACTTTGTAGTCAACACGATTTTTATGGCACGAAGCCACGAAGCTTCCTAGAAATCACTTTACTTTGCTTTGATATTACGAACAATTTTCAAGAGAAAATAAAACATTATTTGCTATTGACAAAAAGAGATTACCACCTCTTCAATTTTTTATCGCATACTCTATCTTTGTTTAGTTAGAGTGAATTTCGAATAAAGAAAATTTAAAGAGATAAAAGGAAAAGAATAGTGAAATATTAGTACACCGAAAAAATTGGAGGGTCGAAGAAAAGTAGACAAAGTGTCCAAAGAACTGGGTAACACGTAAGGCACCTCTTTATATATTACTGTATTATGTAATTACATAATTATGACATTATTTTTACTTAACATATAGTATATGTCTAATAAGTTTTACATTCATCTCAAATTTGAGCAAATATCATCAATGACACTTGATTTGATAGAGTAGTAATGTAGTGATTAGAGAAAGGAGACCACGATACTTGGGAGTCAAATTGGTTTTTTGTGGCATGAAGCTTCCTTGAAACCTCTTAACTTTTGTACTCTCCCAATTTCCATCCATTGTGGGACCACACATGACACGGCTTATACTTCTATTTCCGTATTCATATATAATTTATTCTACACTCTATCTTTGTTTTCAGAGTGACTTTGTAGTCAACACGATTTTTATGGCACGAAGCTTCCTAGAAATCACTTTACTTTGGTACTCTCCTTATTTTCAAGAATTGCTAAACAAAATGACAAGACTTATACTTCTGTTTTTGTAATGGATTTTTTTAACTCTCTGATATTATGAATAATTTTCAAGAGAAAATAAAACATTATTTGCTATTGACAAAAAGAGATTACCACCTCTTTAATTTTTTATCGCAGACTCTATCTTTGTTTAGTTAGAGTGAATTTCGAATAAAGAAAATTTAAAGAGATAAAAGGAAAAGAATAGTGAAATATTAGTACACCGAAAAAATTGGAGGGTCGAAGAAAAGTACACAAAGTGTCCAAGGAATTGGGTAACACGTAAGGCACCTCTTTATATATTACTGTATTATGTAATTACATAATTATGACATTATTTTTACTTAACATATAGTATATGTCTAATAAGTTTTACACTCATCTCTAATTTGAGCAAATATCATCAATGACACTTGATTTGATAGAGTAGTAATGTAGTAATTAGAGAAAGGAGAGCACGATTTGACTTGGGAGTCAAATTGGTTTTTTGTGGCATGAAGCTTCCTTGAAACCTCTTAACTTTTGTACTCTCCCAATTTCCATCCATTACGGGACCACACATAACACGGCTTATACTTCTATTTTCGTATTCATATATAATTTATTCTACACTCTATCTTTGTTTTCAGAGTGACTTTGTAGTCAACACGATTTTTATGGCACGAAGCTTCCTAGAAATCACTTTACTTTGGTACTCTCGTTATTTTCATTAATTGCTAAACAAAATGACAAGACTTATACTTCTATTTTTGTAATGGATTTTTTTAACTCTCTGATATTATGAATAATTTTCATGAGAAAATAAAACATTATTTGCTATTGACAAAAAGAGATTACCACCTCTTTAATTTTTTATCGCATACTCTATCTTTATTTAGCTAGAGTGAATTTCGAATAAAGAAAATTAAAAGAGATAAAAGGAAAAGAATAGTGAAATATTAGTACACCGAAAAAATTGGAAAGTCGAAGAAAAGTACACAAAGTGTCCAAAGAACTGGGTAACACGTAAGGCACCTCTTTATATATTACTGTATTATGTAATTACATAATTATGACATTATTTTTACTTAACATATAGTATATGTCTAATAAGTTTTACATTCATCTCTAAATTGAGCAAATATCATCAATGACACTTGATTTGATAGAGTAGTAATGTAGTAATTAGAGAAAGGAGAGCACGATTTGACGTGGGAGTCAAATTGGTTTTTTGTGGCATGAAGCTTCCTTGAAACCTCTTAACTTTTGTACTCTCCCAATTTCCATCCATTGCGGGACCACACATGACACGGCTTATACTTCTATTTCCGTATTCATATTTAATTTATTCTACACTCTATCTTTGTTTTCAGAGTGACTTTGTAGTCAACACGATTTTTATGGCACAAAGCTTCCTAGAAATCACTTTACTTTGGTACTCTCCTTATTTTCATTAATTGCTAAACAAAATGACAAGACTTATACTTCTATTTTTGTAATGGATTTTTTTAACTCTCTGATATTATGAATAATTTTCAAGAGAAAATAAAACATTATTTGCTATTGACAAAAAGAGATTACCACCTCTTTAATTTTTATCGCATACTCTATCTTTGTTTAGTTAGAGTGAATTTCGAATAAAGAAAATTTAAAGAGATAAAAGGAAAAGAATAGTGAAATATTAGTACACCGAAAAAATTTGAGGGTCGAAGAAAAGTACACAAAGTGTCCAAAGAATTGGGTAACATGTAAGGCACCTCTTTATATATTACTGTATTATGTAATTACATAATTATGACATTATTTTTACTTAACATATAGCATATGTCTAATAAGTTTTACACTCATCTCTAATTTGAGCAAATATCATCAATGACACTTGATTTGATAGAGTAGTAATGTAGTAATTAGAGAAAGGAGAGCACGATTTGACTTGGGAGTCAAATTGGTTTTTTGTGGCATGAAGCTTCCTTGAAACCTCTTAACTTTTGTACTCTCCCAATTTCCATCCATTACGGGACCACACATAACACGGATTATATTTCTATTTCCGTATTCATATATAATTTATTCTACACTCTATCTTTGTTTTCAGAGTGACTTTGTAGTCAATACGATTTTTATGGCACGAAGCTTCCTAGAAATCACTTTACTTTGGTACTCTCCTTATTTTCATTAATTGCTAAACAAAATGACAAGACTTATACTTCTATTTTTGTAATGGATTTTTTAACTCTCTGATATTATGAATAATTTTCAAGAGAAAATAAAACATTATTTGCTATTGACAAAAAGAGATTACCACCTCTTTAATTTTTTATCGCATACTCTATCTTTCTTTAGCTAGAGTGAATTTCGAATAAAGAAAATTTAAAGAGATAAAAGGAAAAGAATAGTGAAATATTAGTACACCGAAAAAATTGGAGGGTCGAAGAAAAGTACACAAAGTGTCCAAAGAACTGGGTAACACGTAAGGCACCTCTTTATATATTACTGTATTATGTAATTACATAATTATGACATTATTTTTACTTAACATATAGTATATGTCTAATAAGTTTTACATTCATCTCTAATTTGAGCAAATATCATCATTGACACTTGATTTGATAGAGTAGTAATGTAGTAATTAGAGAAAGGAGAGCACGACTTGACTTGGGAGTCAAATTGGTTTTTTGTGGCATGAAGCTTCCTTGAAACCTCTTTAACTTTTGTACTCTCCCAATTTCCATCCATTGCCCACACATGACACGTCTTATACTTCTATTTCGGTATTCATATATATTTGTTTTGAAGCTTCTCTTTTATGACAAAATTTTTAAAGGAAAAAAAAATATGTCACTATTAAAATGATGTCAGGGAGATTTTATCACCTCATAGATTTGTTATCCTACACCCTATCTTTGTCTAGCCAAGGAAATTTTTAATGAAAGAAATGCAGAAATATAATATGGAAATTAAAATGAAGTCGTAATCCACCAAATATTTGGAGAATCGAAGAAAATGTACACAAGGTGACCAAAGAACTATGTATCGCTTATCGTACCTCCTTATTTATTGAACTCTGAATTCATCAATTGGAATTTGGAAGAAAATGAATTCATTGAAAAATGGTTGAATGTTTACAAGATGGTTTATAAACAGAAACTGAATCAGACTATCAAAAATAGTGCAACAGAAAGCTAACCGTGAAGTTAACTGGAAATGAATTGAAAATGAAACTAACTATTACAAGGCTAACTATGGTTAACATAACCAGATACATGAGTTAGAATAAAATAAAGGTTAAATAAAATATTTACACTCTAATATTATTTGAGGGTAGATGTATTATTACATAATTACATATTGACATTATTTTTACTGCGAATTAAGTTTTTTATTATAGATAAATGAGGGTTTATTATAGATGTCACTTCCTTTGTAAAGCTAATTTGACAAAGAAGTATTGTAGTAGTTAGAGAAAGTAGAGGATGACTTAAATTGGCTTGGTAGTAACCTTGATTTTTGTGGCACCGAGCTTCCTAGAAATGGATTTAATTTTGTACTATCCTTATTTCCACCATTTACTAAACAAAATGCCATGCCATATAATTCTCTTTCCGTGTTCATAAATGAACTCCTTTATATTATGAACAATTTTTAAAACAAAAATAAAACATTATTTCAAAATTGATGAAATGAGATTATCACCTCTAAGTATTTTGTTTGGCTGAGGTAATTTTGATTGAAAGAAAATATAGAGAGATAAAATGAAAATAATAATGAAGTCGTGATACACTTGAAATTCGCTTGCTCGAATTAAAAGTACATGAGGTCTCAAAAGAAATGGGTATCTCTTACGACACCTCCTTATATGAGGGAACATATAGAGTATATTATTTTGTAATTACATAATGTTATTTTTTTACCCAATAGTAGTTGTAGTTTAAGTTTTATTCTCATCTAAAATTTGAGGATATATCATGAATGACATGGTCACAAAAAAAAAACATGGATGACATTTCCTATGTAAAGTTAATTTAATATAGAAGTATAGTAGTAATTAAACTAAAGAGAGCATGACTCGACCCGGTAATCAACTCAATTTTGGTAGCACGAAATTCTAAGAAATAGCTTAACTTTAGGGGGTGTTTGTTTCAAGTTAAGTCAAATCACTCCAAGGAATAACATTTTTTGGAATATAATGATAGGAATAATAATCCAATATATCTTTTAAAAAAGTGTTTGGTGAATTTCTAAACATTCCCAAGAATAAGGTAGATATAGAAATTAAAATAGTTTTATATTTAAATTTTCACTTAATTCTCATGGGAATCATTATCCCCAACCTTTTTCATGGGAATGTTTTCATGGGAGTGATGGAGGTATTTGGAAGTTATCTTACTCCTAGAAATCTTCATACTTGAAAATAATTTTTTTCAAACTTGTAACAAATATGGAAAAACTCATTCATGACCCATAAATTTCAGGGAAAATACATCTTTTTAGGATATTATTTCAATGTTATCTCTTTTTTTTTGGCCAAAAGCACTTGGTGCATTTCATTGATAATTAAATCAGCAATACATGATGGAATCACTGAAAATTCTTGAGGACTAGCTGTCAACACGGTCACCCCTGCTAAGGTGTGAGCAACCTTGTTAGCATCTCTTTTTTTTTTGACCAAAAGCACCTGGTGCATTTCATTGATAATTAAATCAGCAATACATGATGGAATCACTGAAAATTCTTGAGGACTAGCTGTCAACACGGTCACCCCTGCTAAGGTGTGAGCAACCTTGTTAGCATTCCTCCTAGCAAACTCCACATGAGAGTTACAATTAAAAAACGAAAATAAAGTCTTACAACCATTAATCAAAGAACCAAACTCCGAAATGATAGCACGGTTGGAGTTAAAAGCGTCCACAACAAATTTAGCATCCATTTCAAAAATCACATCTTTGAAACGCAACTCGCGAATCCAACTTATGGCTAAGTGGAGTCCTAGAGTTTCGCCTAAAAGAACATCCACAACGGGAGAGAAACACATAGTCTTAGCTGTTATAAAGTTACCCATGGCGTCTCGAAGACACATACCAACACCGACCTTGTTGGATGTCAGCGAGAATGCAACATCCACATTACACTTCACAAAACTGACACTTGGAGCTGTCCAAGTAACCTCAGCGCTAGTTGTTACTGTGTTAGCCTGCATTTTCGACAGGCTCAATTAAATGCAGTCAACGAGGTTTGACTTGCTAATTTCAAGAGGAGAAGTGTTGATTTCGACAGTGAGTAGTTTTCCCAAGAAGGTTCGACGCAGTGCTTAACTTACTGGAAATTGAAGAATTGAAGCCAATGGTTCGACGAGAAGAAAGTTAGTGATAGATCAGAAGTCAAGTGCTCGTTGTTGAATTACCATTGCAGTTATTGTGGTCGAAGACATGGCAGTTACCATTGCAGTTATTGTGGTCGAAGACATGGTAGTTACCATTTTTTAAATTCTATGTACAGTTGGTTAGTTATTGTGTTTCCCTCCTTGTATAAATAGTAGTTTTTCATAGGAAAAAAGAGGTCACAAACTCACTTACAGAATTCTGAAACTCAGACTTCCAACATCACAGAGAAAACGAGTCAGAGAACAATGTATGAACTTGTGCACCATTCTCTATACAATTGATGCAATTCCACTTTTACTTTCTTAAGTTTTCTGGATTTTATTTGTTTTTCTTTTCGACTTCTATTCAGAATCCTCCCTCCCTTCTGGAGATAATTTCGACGGTTATCTTCATTTTTTTCAAATTTAAACCGCAAGAACACTCATAATTTCTGGAAAAAACTTTAACACAAATGTTCTAGGATTTTCTAGTTGATCATGCAAGCAACATTAATTTGTAACTAGCGATGTTTACCAAAAAACACGGTAAACATACTGTCATCGACCCTCCACCATGCGAAGAACCATCTAACATGCGAGCTTGCTTCCAATCTTGCAGCAGGCACTGACCTGCCCAAACAATAGTGACGGCATCTTCAATCTTGTTCTCCCAAATCCTCGCATTACGACTTTGCCAAAGGCTCCACAAAGTCATACACCAAGCTTCCAAATTGGTACCTGTTAAAGCATTAAGCGCAACAAAAAATACAACAGCCATACTTCCATGATCAGTAGCCAAGTTGTGATAATAGGATGGATCCCAATATTATCCCAACAAGCTTTGGCTTTGGGACAAAATATAAACAAATGCAGCGATGTCTCTTGTTGAAGATCACACCAGGGACATAAATCAACAACATCCACATGTCGATGTCGTAAGTTACAACGGGTAGGTAAGACATCTTGACATAAACGCCACAAAAAATGTTTAACTTTCGGAGGAACTTTAAGCTTCCAAAGCGCTCTCCAGTTACCCTCAACATGAAGAGTTTCGAAATCCAAGACTTGATCCATAAGAAGTTTACACGCACTCCATACCGAGTACACCCCCGATCGCTCCGGCCACCACACTCTACGGTCCAACTCAACGGTAGTAAACAATGGCATCCGAACTACTTTGTCAACATGAGAAGGAAACCAAGTCTTGAGGGCAGCACCATTCCAAACCTTAGCCCCTACCACCAGCAGGTCCGAGATCTTAAGGAAAGGGTTGAAATGAATAGCATCCTCTTCCTTCAATATCTGGTGGTTTGCAAGCCATCTATCCCCAAAAACACTAATATTCTGACCATTCCCAATCATCCACCTACACCCTTCCTTGAGAACTAAACAGGCTTCATGAATACTCCTCCAAACAAAACTTGAATTACTCCCTCGAGCCGCTTGCATAAAATCACAATGCGGATAGTACTTGGCCTTATATAATCTCGCAACTAGAGAGTTAGGACAATCCATCAACCTCCACCCTTGTTTCCCCAAGAGAGCTATATTAAAGACAAAAGTATTCCGGAAACCCAAACCACTGTGATCTTTAGCAACACAAATCTTATCCCAAGAAAGCCAATGCAAACCTCGATTTGATGAAGAACTACCACCCCACCAACACCGACTAATCAAGCTTTGGATTTCATCACCCAAAGATGACGGAAGAAGAAAAAGGCTCATGAAATAAGTAGGAATAGACTGGAGGACCGACTTAATCATGACTTCTTTACTGGCTTTAGACAATGAACGACGTCCACCCCATCAGTTGATCTTCTTTCAAACTCTGTCCTTAATAAATTTAAAGAGAGATTTCTTACTCCTTCCCACCATAGACGGAAGTCCCAAATAACGAACGGTACCCAGACAAACATTCACACCAAGGCCATTAGCAATTGTATCTCTATCCGCTTGAGCCACATTTTTACTAAAAAAATCTCTGATTTCTGTAAGTTAATTTGTTGGCCCGAGGCTTGCTCATAAACATCCATAATACGCTTCATATTCTCCATTTCTAGCCAGGAGGACCTGAAAAAAAGGAAGCAATCATCTGCAAATAGCAAATGAGTAATGGTAGGTGCTCCCCTACAAATGTTGACGCCATGACTATCTCCCATAGCAACGGCCTGATGAATAAGAGAAGCCAGCCCCTCAGAACATAGCTAGAATGAATAGATAGGGTGATAAAGGATCCCCTTGACATAGTCCCCTACCCAGAACAATTGGACCAACAGACTCCTTATTTACAATAAGAGTAAGACACAGATTCAATACACATCTTTATCCATCCAACCCATATTTCACTAAAACCAAGCTTCAGCATAACCAACAATAAATAATTCCAGTCAACCCTATCATAAGCTTTACTCATATCAATTTTAAGAGCCACCTCTCCTTTCTTCCCCTTACACTTGTTTTTTAAATAATGAATGACTTCAAAGACAATCATTGCATTATCTAAAATGGAACGATCAGATACAAAATCAGACTGCTCTAAAGAAATACACGTATGAAGAATAGTCTTAAGTCGATTAGAAAGTACCTTAGAAATGAGCTTATATAGAACATTGCACAAGGAAATTGGACGCCAATCAGCCATGGAGTCCGGATCATCCTTCTTTGGAATTAAAGCTATATTAGTCTCATTAAGGGAGGGAGGGAGAATACCCGATGCTAACCATGACGTGCAAGCCGACACAACCTCATCACCAAAATCCTCCCAGAAGCACTTATAGAAACCTGGATTAAAACCATCCGGACCGGGGGTCTTGTCGGAATCCATCTCCATGAGAGCACACCTAAACTCCTCCTTCTCAAAAGGCTTGACCAATTCTGTGTTGTCATCGTCCGTCACACCACGAGAAAGGGTATCAACGACTGGAGGTGAACAGATTCTGGAAATAAGTAACGGCCACACCCTTGACACTAGGCTGGTCTTCCACCATAGACCCATCATCACGACGGAATCTAAGAACCCGATTAACTTTCGCACGACAAGACGCAGAGGCGTGAAAAAATTTAGTGTTTAAGTCCCCATCCTTAAGCCAAAACTTCTTCGCCTGTTGCTTCCAAAACATCTCCCCCTTCATAATCAGCCTACAAAGTCTCGCGAATGCTTATTATAAAGATCCACACCCATATTATCTCTCCTGTTGCGTGATTGCTCAAGCTTTCTACGACACACAGCAATATCATCACGGAACTTCATCCTAACACTGCGGCCCCATGAACAATTTGATCAAGCTCCGGCTCAGTCAACCAGGAATTTTCAAACTTAAAATTTATCATATACCTTTCGGGATTTGAAGGCGTACAAGTCAACAAGAGGGGCGAGTGGTCCGATTTGGGAGATATTAAGTTACGAAGGATAGCACTAGGAAAAGTCGTAAGCCATTCCCTTGTAGCAAAGGCCCTATCAAGCCGTTGTTCAATAGCATTAGGCGTACCCAAACCAAACCTCCAAGTAAAAGGATAACCAACCATATCTAGATCAACCAACTGAGCACCAAGAATCGCTTCTCTAAAACCCCTCATCAAGTAAGGAGGGTGATCACATCTTCCCCACTTATCGTCCGGAGAAAGCAAGTCATTAAAGTCACCTAGAATGCACCAAGGAAGCTGTGACAATGTTATCTCTTGAACTCTCTCTTTTTGTTTATAAATTTTCCAAGGAAAATAAAAGAATATTATTTCACTATTGATGAAAATACATCTTTTTAGGATATACGGAATGCACCAATGTTATCTCTTTTGAACTCTCTCTTTTTGTTTATAAATTTTCAAAGGAAAATAAAAGAGTATTATTTCACTATTGATGAAAATACATCTTTTTAGGATATATACTCTTTGCATTCAATGTTATCTCTTTAATTTGAACTCTCTCTTTTTGTTTATAAATTTTCAAAGGAAAATAAAAGAATATTATTTCACTATTGATGAAAATACATCTTTTTAGGATATTATTTACACTCAAAAGTATTTGTTATTTAAATATGGGTTAAATATGTTTTTAGTCCCTACAAAATCGGCTCCTTCTAAGTTTAGTCCTTACATTAACGAAATAGGCGTTTTGGTCCTCATCTTATTTTGCCGTTTTCAATTTTAGTCCCTCGTGACTTTTAATAGCGCTTCAACACTTTTAATAGCGCTTTTTTGACCTTTTATAAGCGCTATTAAAAGTTTTGAAGCGCTATTAAAAGTCATGAGGGACTAAAATTGAAAACTGAAAAATAAGATGAGGACCAAAACGCCTATTTCGTTAATGTAGGGACTAAACTTAAAAAGAGCCGATTTTGTAGGGACTAAAAACATATTTTACCCTTTAAATATTATGTTCATCTCAAATTTGAGGGTATATCATGGATGATCCTTGCTTTGTAAAGTTAACTTGGTATTAAACTGGATCTTTGTGGCACAAAACTTCCTAGAAATGGATTTACATTTATACTCTGATTTCCACAAGAGAAGTATACTAGCAACACTCCCGCAGTATTGGTCATAAAAAATTATTTCAGTATTGGTGAAAATACATCATTAACTTTAGGACATTACGTTCATCTGAAAAGTATCTGTTATTTAAATATTATGTTCATCTAAAATTTGAGGGTATATCATGGATGACCCTTACTTAATTAACATAGAAGTATTGTGGTAATTAGAGAAAGCTGGAGAGCATGACTTGACTTGACTTAGTATTTAACTTGATCTTTGTGGCACCAAGCTTTCGAGAAATGAATTTACTTTTATACTCTTCTGATTTCCACCAAGAAACGTCTGGTAACACTTCCTACAACACTTAATCAATAATTTGATGAAATTCACGTGGTTTTTACCACTTTGGAAATGAGACTCACATGTATTTCATTCAATCATTGAGAGTGTTGGAGGGAGATGAGAAATAAAGTGTTACTAGCACTTCTCTTTCCCCAATTATAAGACCAACCGACACCCCTTATACTCCCCTTTCCACTTTAATGAATGAGTTTTTTGAACTCTCTCATATTATGATCAATTTTTCAAATGAAAATATAAAACATTATTTGATATTAGCGATTAGAGATTATCACCTCTTAGATTTTTTTATTCTTCACTCTATCTTTGTTTATTAGGAGTGATTTTGAACATAGTTTTAAAAACCGGCTCGGCCCGGCCGGTCGGACCGGTCGAACCGGGAAGCGGGGGGGTATCCGAGCCGGTCAGGGTTATGGATCAGATATGCAGCAAACCGGTGAAAATCGGCGTGACTCGGCCGAGTTTTACAAAAATCGGTGACCCGGCGAACCGGTGAAAACCGGCGTGACTCGGCCGAGTTGTGCATTTTTAAAAAAAAAAAATTAACAAAACGACGTCATTTAATCGGTTTCTTTTGCTCTTTTTCATCTTTTTCTTTTCCATTATTGCATTATTAGCAAAAACAAGCATCATATTTGTTGAGTACATATTAATTTGTGTGATCTAAAATAGATTAATATTATGTATGAATAAATTTAAAAATATTAATAAATTAAGATATTAATTTTAATATTTTAGTAGATATAAAATAAACATAGTTATTAATTTTACGGGTACGAAATTTATATTATATACTATATAGGTCTTGAAAATTCGGGAAATAGAGACCGGGTCTGAGTCATGCGGTCCCAGGTTTGGTCATGCGGTTCAACTGTCGACCCTTCGGTCCGACCATTGACCCAGTGACCCGGTACCTTCACCGAGTCGGTCACCGGTCCGAGTTTTAATTAAACACTTATTTTGAATGAAAGAAAATGTTGAGAAATAAAACAGAAATTATAATGAAGTCCCAATTAATGCACTAAGATATTGGAGTATCGAGGAAAAATTTTACAAGTTTCTAGGGAGGGAACTAGGTATCGTTTAAATGGGTACATATACGTTATTTCATTTTTTCGACCCCCTAAAATTCCATTAATAAGTCTAAGCTAAAAAGCATTATAGAGTAGATCTCTACCCGCCTTCTATGAAGGGTTGCAGAGAGACTCCCTATCATAGAGTACATATTATTACGTTATTACATAATGACAATAATTTGACTCAATAGTACCTTTGTATTAAATTTTATATCCACATGTTTGAGGATATATCATGGATAACACTTAATTAGTAAATTTAATTTGATATAGAAGTATTATGTAATTAGACAAACTAGCGCCGTGACCCGTGCGATGCACGGGGCCAAAGCTCTAGGGTCTACTGAAGCATTATAAGACCAAAATTAGATTAATAGTAATTGAAGTCATATTTTAACAACTAAGTTATGTTTAGCCAATAAGAGAAAACTATAAGGTAGAACATATTTGTTGCGAAATTAATTTTCATTTTCACTAATCTGATTACCGAGGAATCAATTTCCGCTATTTGAACAGTTAAAATTTCTAGTGAACCATAAAGTACCCTTAAAATATAAAATTACTAATGTTGTATAGAATGAAAAGAAAGTAGTTACTGAGAGAAATGAAATTGCTCCATTAAAATATAGACAACAAATGATAATCAAGTAAGTCATTATCACATTACATAAAAGTTCTTTTTTTCAACAAACAGGTTACTAAGGAACAAACTCTGCATATTTGAACAGTTAATTTTTTCCAACCGCTTAAGAACCCCAAAACACACTGTTTTGCATTACTATTTCCTTTGAACAACTAATTTTTTTTAGTCTCTAAATTACCTTAAAACACAGTGGCTAGCATCACACTTTACATAATTTATCGGGAAATTAATTTTCATTTTTCACCAATCCGATTATTGAGGAACAAACTTCATCTATTTATAGATATAATTTTTTTTCCTTAAATTTAAATTATACTTAAAAAATGAAAATATAAAAAATGAGAAGAAAAACAAAAGAGAGGGGAGGGGGAGTTTGGCGCCAAAGTGGGGAGTGGATGTATATATAAAGATATTTTCATTAATAGAAGGGGCCCAACTATAAGGTAGAACATATTTGTTGTGAAATTAATTTTCATTTTCACTAATCTGATTACGGACGAATCAATTTCCGCTATTTAAACAGTTAAAATTTATAGTGAACCATAAAGTACCCTTAAAATATAAAATTACGAATGTTGTATAGAATGAAAAGAAAGCAGTTAGTGACAAAAATGAAATTGATCCATTAAAATATAGACAACAAATGATAATCAAGTAAGTCATTATCACATTACATAAAAGTTCTTTTTTTCAACAAACAGGTTACTAAGGAACAAACTCTGCATATTTGAACAGTTAATTTTTTTCCGACTGCTTAAGAACCCCAAAACACACTGTTTTGTATTACTATTTCCTTTGAACAACTAATTTTTTTAGACTCTAAATTACCTTAAAACGGAGTGGCTAGCATCACACTTTACATAATTTATCAGGAAATTAATTTTCATTTTCACCAATCTGATTATTGAGGAACAAACTTCATCTATTTATAGATCTAATTTTTTTTTCTTAAATTTAAATGTATTCTTAAAACTGAAAATATAAAAAATAAGAAGGGGGAGGGGGTGGGGGGAGGGGGGTAGGGGGTGGGGGGAGGGGGGAGTTTGGCGCCAAGGGGAGGAAAAGTGGGAAGTTTGGAGCCAAAATTAGGTGTAGGACCCACTTGGAGAGTACCCTGGATTTATATTCTTGGATGAGAGCATGACTTGACTAATTGTTTTTGTGGCGCGAAGCCTTGTAGAAACGTATTGACTTCTGTACTCTCCCGATTTCCACCAATTTCTAGACACATGACACATCAAATAATATTTCTATTTCCACCTTCATAAATGATATGTTCTAAAGATTCTCTTTTTATGAGCAAATTTTCAAAGGAAAAAAAAATACTTCACTATTGACGTGCCAAAATAAATTATCACCTCAAAGATTTTTTATCTTTATTTAGTAGGTGAGATTTTGAATGAAAGAAATTCAGAAAGATAAAATAAAAATAAAAATAAATTGGAGGATTGAAGAAAACGTACACAAGATGTCCAAAGAATTATGTATTGGTTACTGAGAGCATAACTTGACTTGACTTTTGTGGCCCAGAGAGTCTTAGAAAGGGCATTACTTTTGTCATCTCCTTATTTCCACCATTTGTTAAACCAAATGGCACGCCCTTATCTCTTTCAGCATTCATAAATGAACTTTTTTGTACTTTCTCACATTATGAACAGTTTTTCAAGAAAAATTATCACCTCTAAGATTTTTGTTTCTACACTCACTCTTGGTTTAGTCTGGGTAATCTTGAATTAAAGAAAATGTAGAGGGATACAATGAAAATAATTAATAATGAAGTCCTAGCTAATGCACCAAAAAATTCGGTGGCTCAAAGAAAAAGTACACGGGGTCTCAAAAGAACTGGGTATCGCTTACGACACTTCCTTATCTGAGTGAACATATTATTTTGTATTTACATAATGACATTTTATTAAACTGTGTTATCTCGATATAGAATTATTGTAGTAAATAGAGCAAGGAGGGCATGACTTGACTTAATTTGCTAATCAACTCAATTTTTGTAGCTCGAAACTTCCTAGAAATGGCCTAACTTTAGTACTCTCCTTATTTCCATCCATTGTTAGACCAAATGACAATAGTGAAATGCTGATATTACTGGCAAAAAAAATCTTTTTATGACATTACTTTAACTCAAAAGTATATGCTATTTAAATTTAATTTTCATCTCAAATTTGAGGATACATCATGGATGGCACTTGCCTTGTAAAGTTAACTTGATATAGCAACCATTTAGTTTCACGGCAATTTAATTACTAGTTTAAAAACATGTCCAAAATTGATTCTAACATGAAGCAAGTATTCCTTGCTTCTGCTTCTAGGTTGAAAAATCGATTTTGGGATTTATGGAAAGCACTATATAATTTGCTAACAGATCATAGACATTTGACATGAATTACAATGGAGGCTACTTTCAGTTCATAGATCAAAAATTTTCCTCCATTGAAATGTATATCTGCGTCGCATGGCTCTAGTTTTTTTTGTTGGAAATTTTGTGTGGCTAGCTTTAAAGAGGTGTTTCCTCTTCTTTAGGGTAACTTCGGGTATCCATCGTACAGACAGCAGTGACTAACATCGCTCATTGTAGGTACCTCGAGGGGCAGGACAGCTGGCCCAGAGTTTTAACGCTGCTCCGTACCCAATGCGGGGATCGAACCCCCGACCCTTATATTTTCTTTCCTTTTCTTTTTCAATAAATGAAATTTTACACTACAAGAATAAGTCTATATTGCCACCAACGTTCCCCACGGAGAACTGTCCGTCGCTAATTTGCGACGACTTTGCCACGGATATATGCGACGGCTTTGCGACGGGTTTGTGACGGACAATTTGCGACGGGGAGTTTCGTCGCAAAGCATTTGCGACGAGCTGTTTTGCCACGACTTTTTGTCCGTCGCAAATGCCGTCGCAAACGCAAATTTGCCACGGAAAAAGGTCCATTTGCGACGGAAATTGCCGTCGCAAATGAGCGATTTTCTTGTAGTGTTATATAGATAAAAGACAGTGTGACTATCCCTCATTGTTGGTTGTCTTAGCAATGACGTTCTCATATTCGAACTCGGGTGTGAGCAGTGGTAGTGTGTGTGGATGGTATTTATTTGCCGTCTAAACTAAGTAGACCAGAAAAAAAGCTGACTTGACTTGGTAGTCAACTAGATTTTTGTTGCACGAAGGTTCCTAGAAATGGATTTACTTTTGCACTCTTTTGATTTCCACCAATTGTAAAGCCAAATAATACGCTTTATATTCCTCTTTTTCGCATTCATGCATAAATGATATCTTTTTTTTTTGCTTTTTACCCGGTGTATCCACCGCCGACCGCAGTGACTAACCCCCTCGCTGAATTATAGGTGCCTCGAGGGGCAGGAGAGCTGGCCCAGAGTTTTAACGCTGCTCCGTACCCAAGGTGAAGATCGAACCCCCTACCCTTGGTTAAGGGGGGATCAGCCCCAACCGCTGAACCCCACGGTCTGAATTATAAATGATATCTTTTGATATAATCATCAAATTTTTAATTAAAAATAAAAACATTATTTTAGTATTGGCGAAAAGAGATTATCACCTCTAAGATTTTTTATTTTAGACTCTTTCTTTTTTTCTTTTTTATTTTAATTTTCTTCTCTCTCTCTCTCCCCCCAGATATCTCTTCTTTCCTCACTCCATTCTTTCTCTTTTTTTTTCTTCTCTCTTTATTTATTCTCATTTACTTCTATTTGTTTGTAATACCCCAAAGTAATTTTTTAATTTTTTTATAAGAAAAATGCATTGTATAGGGAGTACTAGAGGTATTCCAACCCTATACAATCGTGGAAGAGCAAAACATTAAGAATACTGCAAAAGAGGTATAGGGAATTGCCACCAATCTGTAACAGAAAAAGCCCCAGAGCCACCTACATTACCTATAAGCCATCCCTAAGAGAGAAATTACTTTGAGTATTACACTAATGCTTTATTAGGATTACTTTTATGTCTCCTTTCCATTTGGGTTGAATTATTAATTTTACTGCATAATTGTTGTCAGTGGCGGGCCTACATTGAGTTCAGGGGGTTCAGCTGAATCCCCTAAAAAATGTGTACTAATACCTCTATATAATTTTTTTAACCCCCTGAAATTTAAAATTTGCACTACTATTAAATTTGCTCCCAATGTTTAATAAATTTGTCTTATTACCGATATCACATACTTTTACGGACTACTTCTTATTTTTATATATTTTAGGACTTAAAGTAGGAAAACGCGTGTAAACTTATAGACTAATTTGGCGATTTACTCTTACAAAAATTTGAAGTTAGATAACTTGATTCCTTAATTTTAGTAAATTAAGTGAGGATAGTTGAAAAAAATTTAAACAATAACCAACATTTTTAATAATGATTTTTTGCACCTCCTAAGTTAGCGTCCTGGATCCGCCACTGAATGTTGTGATTAAACCATTAACAGAATGCGTATGAGTTTTAAAAAGGGGGTGCAAGTAGGAATCTGGTGTTATAACCCCAAACCCAAATCCAAGTAAGAGCCCAAAGCCTTTAATTTTAAAATTATCAGCAGGAATCAGCAGGAATAAATGAAAGAGCGAACAACGCTCTCTTTTATTCTCACTTTTCAGTTGAAAGAAAGAAGCATGGTGAGAGAAGAGAGGGATAGGAAAGAGAGAAGAGGAAGAAGATGGAAATCCCACTCCATTGTTCTTTCCACTAAGTTCCTAACTCCATTAACTCAAAAATCTTCCACATTCTCAACATCCCTTCTCCACAAAAAACACCAAAATCAAAAAGTGTACCAATCCCCATCCTTCTGATATGCTTGTCTTAGACTAGATAATTATTGGCAAGAGACCTCTTTGGTTCATTATATATCCTTTTGAGATTTATCCAATGTCTCTATCTTCTAAGAACCTCTATGAGCTTTATTTGTATCTTCTGAAGCTCTTTACAACCTTCTCATGATGTGCTTTGTTTGGCACATGTTCTTCTTGAGACTAAAATGATTTGTTCCTATCTTAAGAACACTCAAGAAGATTCATTAGAAAACTAATCAATCAAAAAACTTAAAGAGCTTATCAAAACTGTTTGTTCTCATTAAAACTTAACTAAGGGATTTTGCTTCAACAATTTAAATAAAAAAAGAATTTGCAGGGACCAAAATAGATATTTGTTGTAATTGTAGGGACCAAAATGATATTTAAGACTTTAAATTAATATGTATGCGTATTGTATAGAACATCACTTAATAGTCCAATCAATATCTTTAAAACACCAGAGATCGAACCGGCAAGACCTCTGGGCCATATATGATTCAATTGGTTCCACCAAGGTTGAACCATATGACTAATAAATACATAAAAAAGAATTCAATTTTAGGGAAAAAAGAAAGAAAAAAACCAAAACAATCATTTGGAATGGTTTTATCCTATCCAATTGGCGGTTCAACCAAACTGCGCTCTAACTGAAATTGAACCAACTGCTAGACAGTGTAGCTTATGGTTTAATCGGTTGAAGTGTTCAGTCTGGTTTTCACAACAAGAAGTCTAACACCCAATATGATATATATACACTAATACTACCATTTTATTAGCCAAGTAAAGTATAAAAGCTTCAAAAAAATGCATACTAATTTAAATTAATATATACAATGGTATTATAGAACATTACTTAATAGTCTAATACCCGACATATTATATATATATATATATATATATATATATATATATATATATATATATATATATATATATATTGTATTGAGCAAGTAAAGTATACACGTTTTAAAAGAATTTAAAGTGAATATCCGAATTAGTCTATAACAAATAATGTGAAGGTGAATTTAGTACTTAAGAAAGGAAAAGTATCATTTCGATTCTCAACAATCTCAAACGTGTGTTAAATTAGTCATTTTTGAACAATTTTTAGGGATATTTTAGCCTCTATTAAAGACTAATTTGGCTCACATTATCATTTCTCGGAATTTATACTTTTTTTTTTCAAGAACCATATTACTCTATGCATTTTTTTAGTGACACAACACAACACTTCAAATATTTTCACAATAATTAATAAGAGAGGAGAGGGACGACGACCCAAACTCATCCTCCATTCACTCGCCCTATCTGAAACACCCCACTTTTTATAAATAACTATTAGAACATATTTTAGAAATCATTTTATTTTAATTGTATGTTTTTGGGGCTAGAGAGGGACCTAGGTGCTTGCTTCACCTACAATTCCTTCATGGAGAAGTAAGATAAGCTTATAGTTACACCTTCTACTTGCTTAGTTAAGAGGTGGAAGAAGCAAAATATGATTAGTTTTCTTTTGTTGTTGTCATCACACGTCTCCACATGGAAAGTAGGTAATTGATTCATAGCTTGATCAATCTAGAATTCCTTCAAGGTGAAGTAACTTAACAAGAGGATTACACCTCCTCCTTACAAGATCATGTTCACCTTCATAAGAATATGACACCTCATGCTAGCTTAAGATGAATCACCATTCTAATCCCTGAGAGCATGCTGCCTAAAAGAAACCACACCTCATCCTTCTACATGCATGCATTAGTTCCATGAGAGTTTGCCACTTAGGTGCTTGCTTAAGATGATTCATCACTTAAGCTTATAGAATCATGCCACCTAAAAAGTGAATTTTACACCTCATGCTTAGCATGATGTAAGCAAGGACCATGGGTTTACTATATTCCTTGAAAACTTCAGCCACAAAACAACCAACATCCTTCACCATATTTGTGTTCATAGTTTCGTAGCGGTGTTGGTGCTTGAGTACGTGTCGGGCTTGCTGGAGCGAGTATTACGTTCACTCTATATTTCAGGTTGGGGCAAGATACCGTATTCGTCGGGACGATTAGCGTAAAGTTTTAAAATAAGTATGTGTAGAGTGACCCAAGCTCTACTAGAGTTAAAGAGTCAGTGATACCTAAAGATCATTTGACTACTCTTCGGAGTTAAGGTTTAGTGAAGTTTAGGCCGTCGATGATCGATTAACGCATAGAAAAATTCTATATTATTATCTGATTGATTGAGTGATTGAGTGATTAATTGCTTGAGATATTGTGATTGATTGCTTTGATTGTTTATATGCTATGAAATGCTTTTGTGCTATTCGTTATTATTTATGAAATTTCTGAAATGTCTTATTTATATAGTTGAGAAGTATGATTTTATTTCATAATGGTAATAAGATATACGAGTATGATGAGAAAACCAAGTTAAGATTGCATAATGAACTTAGGTGTGGAAAGTGAACCTGTAACACCCCTTTTCTACCCGTTAATTTATTAGAGTAAAAATCAGAGTTTCAAATTTTAGTTACATCACAAGGGATGTCACACTTACTTCGTTAAACATCACGCGCCAAATTACTCGCCTTTCGAAAACAGCCTTATAATTCTTTCAAAACGTCATTGTCAATTAAAATACAACTTCACAGCGGAAAATCCAACAAGTTTAATCATAAAAGGCATTGCAACTATGCAAAGCTCACAATACTAAAATCCAACAACAACAATGGTCATAAATAACTTAAACAACGTTCATCCCTCCCCTGGTGTTACATAATCAGAGCAGACGACCCGACTCAGCTAGTGAAGATACCTAAGCCTTCACTCGAGGTCACCTGCACGTTACCGCGTAGGGGTAACATTCAAACAGAATGGGTGAGTTCATCTAGCCATATAATAAAGCATATGATAAGCACTAAGCTAGAGTTATGACACTATATCTACCACACCACGAAACATCAAGTCAATCATCAAGGATAAAACAGTCAATTCCATCAGCAAGGGTAAACAGTCAATCTCATCATCAAGTTACTCGGCACAACGAGTCGTCACAATGTCATGCAGGAGTATGAAATGCAACCCACTCGCGGGCATATGCATGAGGTACCTTTTCACAAACGTCGCTTAGCCTTTATGGCCTCATCGTCGCTTAGCCTTTATGGCCTCATCGTCGCTGGGTTCATGCACATGGAATACATGAGACACTATGACATGCACCACACACAGACACACAATCACAGTCAACGTCACTTACCAATTTGCCCAATAAGAGGCACAGCACCTACCCATTCATAATTACATACAACAACGTCGCTACATTTCATCGTCGCTTATTAACATCGTCGCTTAGCCTTTTGGGCCTCATCGTCACTTATCCATAAACGTCACCAAACAAACAATCGCCACTAAGGGCAAAACAGTCATTTACACATCATCATCAATAATATTGGCCACTAAGGGCAAGAACGTCATTTACTAGCCACTAAGGGCATCATCGTCATTTACACATCATTATCAACAACATTGGCCACTAAGGGCAAAAAGGTCATTTAACTAGCCACTAAGGGCATCATCGTCATTCACACATCATCATCAATAATATTGGCCACTAAGGGCAAGAACGTCATTTACTAGCCACTAAGGGCATCATCGTCATTTACACATCATTATCAACAACATTGGCCACTAAGGGTAAAAAGGTCATTTAACTAGCCACTAAGGGCATCATCGTCAAAATCATCACTTTTGACACTTGCACGCTAAAACCACTGGTTATACGCAAAAAAGGACTATTAAAGACACTAAAACGATTTTTCAATGTCACAGCAACGACCACCGGGAACAGCCACTTGGGGCGCCCAACAACCTTCAGAAATAATAAGTTTTTATTTTTAAAAGTGGAACACACAGATAGACAACTGAAAAGGCTTCACAACGCTTTTTGAAACACTTAAAACGGACACCCGAGTCAAAAGATATAGCGAAAACAGTTTTCAATAAAAATCGGGAACATCCTAAAAATGGCGCCCTTGGCGCCCAGCGCCTGGCACCTGGCGCCCAGCGCCCAACAACACATCACACACGCACACTGGCGCCCAGCGCCTGGCAACACGCAACACGCACACACACGCACACTGGCGCCCTTGGCGCCCAGCGCCTGGCGCCTGGCGCCCAGCGCCTAGCACACACGCACATACACATGCAACTTGGCGCCCATGGCTCCCTGCTACAGTAACCGTGGAGCAAAACTTTCAAGCAACACCACCTATGGCGCCCATGGCGCCCCTGAACAGTAATTTCAGCATTTTTCCAAATTTTTACATGATCAATCACAACACCAATTACAACAATCATGAACACATATAGAATCATTAAAAATCATCCACCAAACATCAAAAATCACCTATATGATCACATCAACATATTAAAACACCAAATTCCATCATCAAGGTTCAATTCAACAATATGAACATCGAATTGTCTTATTCATCCCAAATCATTATCAATCACAATACCATCAACGGGTATTCAAGCACTTAGCACGCAAATCACAATTTCTCAACAAGTTATCATATGCCTAGGGTTCATCAATAATCACTAGAAATACATAAAACGGCATACATAGAGCCCACCCTTACTTAGTCCCCATCATAAAACCCTATTATAGGGAAGATGAGACCCACCCTTACCTTAGGTTATGACGAACACGACATCTCCTTATACGTAAGCTCCAAAGAATCACTGCAACACGACCCCTCTCCCTTTTCTCCTTGGGATTTGCGCACTTCTCCTCTTTCTCCTCTCTCATGAGCGCCGTTCCTCTCTTCTCACCCTCTCTCCATTTCGCTAATTTCTTTCCTTTGCACAAAATGAGCTAAAACCCTAAAATCTCAGCTTAAATATGCGCCTAGGTTGTTGGGCTTGGATTGCGGGCTTTCCCGCAGCTTAAGCCCAACTAATTTGCAGCACCACCTCCTAATACAATACCACTCCTTATTTTATTTAAAACACCTTATAACTACTTCAACAAATAATAATTAATAATTATATTATTACTCTACCACCAAAATCTCTTTTAATTAATTAAAATAATTTATTCTATTATTTTTGGGGTGTTACAACTCTCCCCCAATTAAAGGAATTTCGTCCTCGAAATTTTTACCCGCCAAGGCTAACACTCTCCCACCAACGACTAAGCTATCTAGGCAACTAGTTCTATCTACCATGCTGATCACCATTTCTCTGATTACCGGCGGTAAGTGATTGGGCGGCCGTCCCTCCTACTTATTCAGCCAGGTAGCTTTGAGAAATAACAACCAGACACATCCTCTCCCTAAGGATCTCCGATAGGGATTTGAGCGTAATCACGTTGGTACCACGTGATCACTCCCCAAGCTCTATTAAAGTTCCTTCCCAATACGACATGCTAAGACTCCGCTGCGCTACTCTGATAAACTAGCTCGCATTCTACCTCACTCATCTACCCTTAAGGATAACAAAATACATCAATCATCTCAGCATCACGACGAAACTCACAGGGTGCATAACAGTCGTACAACAAGCCTCATAATTTAGCAACACGACAACAACATCAACAAACAACTTTGCCACTCAGGCGACATCAACAACTAAAATTGCCACTCAGGCGACATCAACAACGACAAACCAACAGCAAGGCAACATCATCAACAACAACAACGCATGGGGCATAGTAGCGGCGTACTAATCAATAACGGCCATCGGCCCACAACAACAAATCAACAACAATATAACTTGGGCCATTCGGCGGTACCCAAGACAACACCTAAACATCAACATTATTAACGAGGCAACCACAAGCAACAACAAAGCAACAATGCGGAGACAACTCCGGGACCAACCCTCCCATGACAACAACTTGGAGACAAGACTCCGGGACCAACAATCCTATAATCAATAACACATCAACAACTTCGGGCACCAAGGAGCCGACACTGCAACAACGACTTGGGGCACTAAGCCACCGACAACACAATAACAACTTGGGGCTCTAAGCCACCGACAACACAACAACAATTTAATTCGACCGACACGCCTAAAAATCAACGACACCAGAAACAGTCAATTTTTGCCTTGAAATTAGAATATTCAGTTAGGCCTCTGAATAAGCTTTCCGAAACATTTTAGTTTACTCAAATCGGACTCCTGGGTCAAAAGATATTGCAAAAACATTTTTCCGTTACAATGACAGCATAAACTAAGCAACGCAGGAAATTCCAGCACTCACACATAAACTTCAGCAAATAATTTACCCTATCAAACAACATCGGAATTTAGCAAACAACCCCTCTACGGAAAACTTACGGAGTCTAGTTTCTGGCTATATTTTTAGAATTTCAAAATGATGAGTCCAATAGCACAGTTTTCGCAAACAAGGCAGTAGGTCCAGAAAATGGGGCAGCGACTGTGTCCTAAGCTGTGACTCTTCTACAATGACCAAAACAAACCCAAATGACCTGAAACTTCAGCCTAAACAGTAAAACATTTTGTCTAGTTTTCAAAGAAATTGTATCCATTCGAAAAGGAGTTCATTTGAAAGCACCACAATCAAAATACTGACCCTATGTCCAGACTGTTCTCAGAATTTTACCTTAACTTGTGAAGCCTATAACTGGAGCTATACTACCCCAAATGCGACCAAACCAAAGCCAAAATGACAAGCATTCAGTCTAGTTTCTAAAACTGTAAGTTATATGATTTATCAACCAGTAAAACAGTCCCAGTTTAGCCGAACGTCAAACCTACTCAGAAAGTGCCTACACAGTGAGCTTAGCAACAAATTAAGCATCCAAGCAGCCACAAATTCAGCCATCAAGCATAGTTTAAACTTCCCAATAATCGTATACCAACCAATTAAAATACATCAATCACTTCAACACACTCGCTATGTAAATTACAAGCAATACATATTCCATATAAATCAAACAATACATAGAGCACGCCAAATTTCTTAACCAATTTAAACATCATAGAGCACACAAGGTTTCATACATACTAATACATTTTTGCTCCCAAAGAAACCCAATACTAGTTTCAAAATCGTCATCAAATCATTTTTGACAAGGTTTTTAAAATCGACACAACAACAAATCATTACTCTTTTTCAAATAAAACCAACTAGAAAAATCATTTTCCAATCCAACCAAAACTTCACCTCCATACTTCCTCATTTAAAATCCTAAGTAAAAATAATTTTATTTCCTTTGATCTCCACCACATCAACACCCACGTTCATTCATTAAAAAATAGATTTTATTACTAATTTTAGTATCCAACCGTAAAATCGTCCATTAGACATTTCAAAAACAATTTCAGAAATCATTTTACTTTTCAGATCACAAAACTACATAGCACAAGGCACTAGTATTACTCAAATAAAACGGTTTTCAGAAACAGCAACAATTTTCGGAAATAGCTTTTTGCAACCAACAGCAATTAAACCGCAACAGCATAGTAATTTCAGCAACAATGATTAAACAGTAGCAGCAACTTGGTTTAAATCAAAACAACAACGGCACCTAATTAGCACGATAAAATAGCACAGTAATCAGTTTTCAGCGACACAGCAAGCAGCAATAAACAAACGGCAACATCAATAGTAGTTTCAATAACAACAGTACACAATACCAGTAGGGGCATCTCCCCCACTAGTTCACTTACCATTAGCAGCTTCCGTTTACCTGTACCTGCAGGAACATCACTACAACACAAACCAATGGTCAAGACTAATAGACAACAGTTGGTCGTTAACCGACACAACGACTCTACGACTTGGCCGGACGGACCAACCATAGCTCTGATACCACTAATGTAACACCCCTTTTCTACCCGTTAATTTATTAGCGTAAAAATCAGAGTTTCAAATTTTAGTTACATCACAAGGGATGTCACACTTACTTCGTTAAACATCACGCGCCAAATTACTCGCCTTTCGAAAACAGCCTTATAATTCTTTCAAAACGTCATTGTCAATTAAAATACAACTTCACAGCGGAAAATCCAACAAGTTTAATCATAAAAGGCATTGCAACTATGCAAGGCTCACAATACTAAAATCCAACAACAACAATGGTCATAAATAACTTAAACAACGTTCATCCCTCCCCTGGTGTTACATAATCAGAGCAGACGACCCGACTCAGCTAGTGAAGATACCTAAGCCTTCACTCGAGGTCACCTGCACGTTACCGCGTAGGGGTAACATTCAAACAGAATGGGTGAGTTCATCTAGCCATATAATAAAGCATATGATAAGCACTAAGCTAGAGTTATGACACTATATCTACCACACCACGAAACATCAAGTCAATCATCAAGGATAAAACAGTCAATTCCATCAGCAAGGGTAAACAGTCAATCTCATCATCAAGTTACTCGGCACAACGAGTCGTCACAATGTCATGCAGGAGTATGAAATGCAACCCACTCGCGGGCATATGCATGAGGTACCTTTTCACAAACGTCGCTTAGCCTTTATGGCCTCATCGTCGCTTAGCCTTTATGGCCTCATCGTCGCTGGGTTCATGCACATGGAATACATGAGACACTATGACATGCACCACACACAGACACACAATCACAGTCAACGTCACTTACCAATTTGCCCAATAAGAGGCACAGCACCTACCCATTCATAATTACATACAACAACGTCGCTACATTTCATCGTCGCTTATTAACATCGTCGCTTATTAACATCGTCGCTTATTAACATCGTCGCTTAGCCTTTTGGGCCTCATCGTCACTTATCCATAAACGTCACCAAACAAACAATCGCCACTAAGGGCAAAACAGTCATTTACACATCATCATCAATAATATTGGCCACTAAGGGCAAGAACGTCATTTACTAGCCACTAAGGGCATCATCGTCATTTACACAACATTATCAACAACATTGGCCACTAAGGGCAAAAAGGTCATTTAACTAGCCACTAAGGGCAAAAAGGTCATTTAACTAGCCACTAAGGGCATCATCGTCATTCACACATCATCATCAATAATATTGGCCACTAAGGGCAAGAACGTCATTTACTAGCCACTAAGGGCATCATCGTCATTTACACATCATTATCAACAACATTGGCCACTAAGGGCAAAAAGGTCATTTAACTAGCCACTAAGGGCATCATCGTCAAAATCATCACTTTTTGACACTTGCACGCTAAAACCACTGGTTATACGCAAAAAGGGACTTTTAAAGACACTAAAACGATTTTTCAATGTCACAGCAACGACCACCGGGAACAGCCACTTGGGGCGCCCAGCAACCTTCAGAAATAATAAGTTTTTATTTTTAAAAGTGGAACACACAGATAGACAACTGAAAAGGCTTCACAACGCTTTTTGAAACACTTAAAACGGACACCCGAGTCAAAAGATATAGCGAAAACAATTTTCAATAAAAATCGGGAACATCCTGAAAATGGCGCCCTTGGCGCCCAGCGCCTGGCACCTGGCGCCCAGCGCCCAACAACACATCACACACGCACACTGGCGCCCAGCGCCTGGCAACACGCACACACACACGCACACTGGCGCCCTTGGCGCCCAGCGCCTGGCGCCTGGCGCCCAGCGCCTAGCACACACGCACATACACATGCAACTTGGCGCCCATGGCGCCCTGCTACCGTAACCGTGGAGCAAAACTTTCAAGCAACACCACCTATGGCGCCCATGGCGCCCCTGAACAGTAATTTCAGCATTTTTCCAAATTTTTACATGATCAATCACAACACCAATTACAACAATCATGAACACATATAGAATCATTAAAAATCATCCACCAAACATCAAAAATCACCTATATGATCACATCAACATATTAAAACACCAAATTCCATCATCAAGGTTCAATTCAACAATATGAACATCGAATTGTCTTATTCATCCCAAATCATTATCAATCACAATACCATTGTTTGCTGGTGTTTCTAGCAAACAATCACTGGTGTTATTAGAAATGATTGTGAGATTAAACCAGAAATCTCCAAAGCAATTGCCTTTAAACACCACAGTTTGTCAACAAATATATTTTAAAAGGGAGACAATTCACCGTGTAAATGGAAATCAAAGAAAAAAGAAGTAGTAAAATGGAACGCAGAAATGTAAAAATGACTTGTATTGAAAGTAATAAATTGCATTAAATGTAAAGAGAATGGTGAACAAATTCACATACGTTGTACAGTAATTCTTTTACTCTGTTTTCGCTGTGACTTGGAAGTTAGAGTTTCAGAATTGTGTGTTTGGTATAATAATTTGCCACCTTGATTTCTACGTAAAAACCACTATTTATACAGAAAATAATGACTGAAATGTAAACTGCTATGGACACGTGGCTATGAATAATGGCTGAAATGTAAACTGCTATGGACACGTGGCTACGTCTCATTAACCAGTGATGGACTTCGTGCCATGTTCGAGGCCACATACTGCCTACGTTGTATTAACCGTAGTCTTGAAATTCGACACAACTGTCTGCCAATAACTGCTTGACGAAGTCCTGAATACACTGTCCTGTCGAAAACTCTTCCCTGTCGAATTGGTGAAGACCTCTTCTGTCGAAAACATGCTGAAATGACTTAAATGTCACTTATTCTTTCTGAAGGCATTATGAATGATCTTTAATGAAAAGTCAAACCCCATTAACTAACCACTCAAAAGCCTTGTCGAAATTCTAGGCTAACAAATTGCCCCCCAAAAATATCTTTTTCGACAGCACAAGTGTTAAGGAAGAAAAAGGATATTTTTGAAGATTTCGAAATGTCACCTCCAACAACTTTGCATTAAATGGTGATAGGCAAAAATGATCATGACCTTACGCAGATAAAGCGAACCGTTTCATTGGGCCACGTCATTTGGTTGGTAGACCACGTCTTTTCAGAACCTCAAACGTGCGAAGCGTCGTAACTGTGCAACCGTTGCACCTCTAACGTATAAATACGTTTCACTTCATCTTCTTCATTCTTACGCTCCCTTTGAACCTTAAACTCTGAAAATTTCTCAGCTAACCTTGCCTCTTCACGAAAGCTTCAAACTTTTTCATCGTTTCGACATCTCCACTAAGAACACAACCCTCTTTGTTCGTTATTTACAACAGATGGCTTCTTCCAGCGCTCAAACTCAAAAACAAACAGTTGCTGTGCATGGCTTTGAAGGCTTCGTTGAAGAACCTTCACCAACTTGGTTTAATCAGATACTTATTCCATCTGGTAAACCTTTTACCCATGCTTATTTAGGTCCTCTTCCTGACCCCATAGAAAGCGAAGAAGTTAAAGCGATTTTTCCTAGTCACCGCAAACTTCAACCCAGAATTTTTGAAGAAACTCCTTTTCATTTGGAATTTCTGAAAAACCCCAACAGAGTATTTAGATCTGCTCCTAAGGTAGAACAAAGTGATTACATCGCATGGCTTGACAAAGTTCAAAAACAAAAGGAAACCATTTGGCAAGAACAGGGGATTTTCGACATTATCCAACTGTCGAAATATGGACCCAAATACGAAAGCACTATGATTCTAGCAGCATTGCAGTTCTGGGATATATCCACTCATAGTCTTCATCTGAAGTGTGGCATGTTATCTCCCACTCTGTTGGATGTGGCTGCCATTACTGGCCTGAAACCACTGGGTGAAACCTTTGACCCCAAACTGGCCACCAACGATTATGGCTTCTCATTTAACAACCCTACCTTTAGTGCTTATATTGCTGATCATCATGATACTGAGAATGCTGAAGTATCTGATTTAGAACATATAGCTTTTCTTACCCTATGGTTGTCATGCTTTGTCTTTTGCTCCCGTTCTCTCCAAGTAGCAAAAGTTTTCGTTCCTTTGGCCATTCAACTCCATAAGGCCAAGAATATCAATTTAGCGAAATTGGTTCTAGGAAATCTCTATCAGCATCTTGATGGTGCTGCCCTCGAATTGAAAGAAGGCGAACCAACTGACAAACTGCTCATTGCTGGTCCTATGTGGCTTATGCAACTTTGGCTCTTAGCCACTTTTGAATCAAGGCTGAACTTGTTTATTCCCAAGGAAATTCGACCAACCTTACCAACTAGAAGAACAGAAGGAGTTCGACTAGCACAATTAAGGAATAGGGAGAAAAACTTGTCTTATGAAGAAGCGTTTTCCATGTACTTCGACATCTTCAACAAGTGCACTACTTTCGTTGATGCTATGGCGCCTTTTGTCAAATGCACTTTTGGACCATCTTGGTTCATCAACGAATTTCCCTCTAACTCAGCAGAAAATGTCGAAGAGATAAACCAAATCTGGCAAGCCTATCTTTCGCCCTCTCTTCTTTCAATAAGGCTCTCCCCAAGCAACAACAAAAACAATCTTGGCATTAGCGGGTATTTTCCCAGCTACTTTTCAAGGCAATTTGGGCTATGCCAACTTCGACCGGCCCCGGTCTGCTTGCACAGGAGAGAGTTCAACACTCCAGAGACAGAGCAAGCTTATCAGCAAATCTTCAAGAATTTTCGTTTCAAAGATTTGCTCTTTGAACCTGCTAAATTTCAACCAAACTTTTCTTGTACGAAGGCATTCCAAGATTGGTGGGGTGGATACTATACTAAAGCTTCTAGAGGAAAAACTGATGCAGAAATTTCGAAAATTTTGTATTCAGCTTTTCCCTCTCAAATTGCTGAGAAGAACAAATCCCCAGGTATCCTCAGATAATTGGAAACATATTTCTTCATTAGTTAAAATTTAAAACCATTTACCTGATAAAATCTTTGCGTTATGAACAGCTGCTGTTTCACAGAAAAAGCCCACTAAAGCAGCACCAAAGCAAAACAAGCCAACAGCAAGAACACCACCCAAAACAAAGAAGAAACTTGTGGTCAAATCCACTTCCAGCTTACCCCAAATAGAGGTATATCTTTGTTAATTGACTAGACCTTTTAAGTAGACAGTTCGACCATATTTCATCACCTTTATTTCTTTTTCCTCTTTCAGAAGAAGCCTGGAGTAACAAGTCCTCTTGCAATAGGGAAAAGCCTACTTGTTTCCAGTTCTGAGGTAACAAATATATCTTCATTTCTGTTTCAAATTTCTTCGACTCTTTTAACACTTGATTATGTTTTAAACTCATGTTTCTCTTTCGCAGGATACTGATAGTGATAGTGATAACATGCCTCTTATTCACCGGTCAAGGAAACGAATGCAACCCGAATCCCAAGCAAGGGCTAAAGGGATTGTGATCAAAGAACCACAAGAGCAATCTCACGGACCTCCCCCTAAGAGACTTCACACATCAGTCGAAATTCCTGTTGTCGAATCTGTAGCTGCTCCAAATGTTCTTTCGACTGAACAAATTTTACCTGCACCATCAACGCCTGTGGAGATCTCCACAATAACTCCACCTACCCAAAATTCTCCTATGGTTGTTGACGTTGAAGGAACAAACATTGCCACTAATGCGAATGTCGAAATAGAACTTGAGCAAACCAACGAGCAAACACCAGATGTGGCAGGCGCTAAGGATTCAAGCAAAGAAACGACTGAAATTGAGGCTCAAGAACAAGCTTCTACCAAGGAATCAACTAGTAGCGCTATGAGTGACCAGGAGTTTTCGCTGATGAAGGCGACAAATCCTTTGGCTGCTCTTAAACACTTGCTGAGCCTTTCTTCTTCTTCCCCTGCCATGGTCTCCAGTGCTTCGACTACTTCCTTGACCTCTGTTACTCAAGAGTCTACTGAAGAATTGCTTCAGCAATTAAAAGCTAAGGTCTTGGAAGGCAATCTCTTTACTAGGATTGGAGAGAACCCATCAGAAAGCTTTGCAATTAAGGACATCGCTCAAAAATTGCTACAATCAGAGCCTAATGCAAAACTTTTCGCTTTCTTGATCGAATTTTTGCCAGTCTTTGAAACTTTTGCACTTCACATCAGTAAACGCTCTGAAATTTCCAGGTTGAAAAACCAAGAGGCTGTACTTCATCAAGAGAAAATTAATGCCTTCAAAGTTTCTCAAACCCCCATTGATGAATTGGAAGTTCAAATAACGAAGGATGAGCAAGAACTTGCTAACTGGAATTCAAAAATTCAGCACTATGATGAAGAGATAAGAATTCTCCAAACAAAACTGGCAAATGCTAAATACCAAAAAAGTTTAGTGCAACAAAGGATGGAGACCCCTAAGTCGAAGATTGAAAAGGCAGCTACTGAGGCTCTTCAACATTTTGATGATGCTCAAAAACACCAAGCCACTATTGCTCAACTGGACAAAGAGTTAAGCTTTCTGGAGTCTTCAATTGCTGTGGGCACCAAAATCCTCTACAGGCTCAAGCATTCTCTTCAAAGCCTTTAGTAACTTGTAATAGTGTAGAATTTCTTTTAATGGCTATGTAATTATTTTGATTGAATACATTACCATTTTAACCAACTTACGGTTTTATCCTTGCTCGATTCTAACTTCGTTTAATGTTGGCTTATATTGTTTTAAATACTTGCCATTTATTTTGAAGATTCTATTTTCGTCACCCAATTCTTCGACTTCGTATGCCCCATTAGAAAAACATTGCAATATGCGAAGTGGACCTTCCCAACTGGGTGACTATTTACCCAAAACTCTATCTTTTTTATCCATAGGCAACAACACTTTCCAAATTAAATCACCTGAATTAAAGGTTTTTAACTTAACCTTTTTGTTATAAGCTTTAGCTACTCTTTCCTTCTGTCGAATAAGCATTTCCAAAGCCAACAACCTTTCTTCGTCTAAGTCAACTAACTCATCAAGCATCATATTCCAATAATGATCAAAAGGAATTTCATACTGTCTTTGAATTCTTGTTGATTGTAAACAGATTTCAACAGGCAATACTGCATCGTGTCCAAAGGTTAACCTGTATGGAGTAGCATTGATAGATTCTTTGGGTGAATTTCTACAAGCCCGTAAAACTTGATCCAAAGTGTTATGCCAATTTCTGGGTTTTTGCCCAACATGCTTTTTAATCAAGTTAATGATGATCTTATTGGCAGCTTCCACTTGACCATTGGCTTGTGCATAATATGGTGTCGAAGTTAATAACTTAAAACCAATTTCAGAAGCAAATTCCACCATTTTTCGACGAGTGAAAATAGAACCCTGATCTGTAGTTATGGTTTCTGGAATTCCATACCTATAAATAATATGATTTCGGATAAACCGTATTACTGCTTCTTGATCAACATTGGTTAAAGGTATTTCTTCCACCCATTTGGTAAAATAATCAATTCCTACTAATATATACCTATGACCTTTTGATGATGTTGGTTTTATTTCTCCAATTATATCTAGAGCCCAACCTCTGAATGGCCAAGGTTTCACTATGGCATGCAATTCATTTGCAGGCACATGTTGTATTCCAGCATGCTTTTGACACTCTTGGCATCCTTTGGCAAACTCTATACAATCTTTCAACATTGATGGCCAATATATTCCTTGTCGAAATAATAGCCATTTCATTTTATGGCCTACTTGGTGCGAACCACAAGCTCCACTGTGTGTTTCAGAAACTGCTAAATATGCCTCATTTTCACTAAGACATTTCAATAATACTCCTTCAGGAGTTTTCTTAAACAATTCGTTTCCAATTATCACATAGCTTAAAGCTCTGTACTTTACCTTTTTATTGGTATTTCCTGTGGGATTTTGCAAGTATTCTACAATAGGCTTTCGCCAATCATCATTGGCCAAATTGTCAATAGCAAAAACTTCTGCTAAAACAACTTCATCAACAATGTGATGTTGTTCAATACATTCCTCATCTGTATTTGTTGCCCCCCCCCCCCCCCAGTTTTTGGTGTTGACAATAATGATGAAGAAATATCATCAGATACGAGTTTCTCTTTTATTTCGATTAACTCTTCAAGGCTTTGTTTTGAAACTCTATAACCTGATGCAATTTGGGCCAAATCATTCGCCACTTGATTATCAACTCGTGGTAAATGTTCTAAATGAACAGAGTCAAATCTCTTTAACAAAGAATTGGCCATAATAAAGTATTTAATAAGGTGTTCTTTAATACATTTATATTCTTTGGTCAATTGTTTGATAACCAATTCTGAATCACCTTTTATTTCGATACATCTTGCCCCCAGCTCAAGTAAAATTTCAAGGCCTATAATTAGAGCCTCATACTCAGCTTCATTATTTGAGCAATGATTTCGAATCTTACACTTGTACTTTGTTGGAATGTTATTTGGTGAAATAATTAAAACACCAATCCCAACTCCTTTTTTATGACTCGAACCATCAAAATACAACCTCCAAGGATATGTGTCTACGAAATGTAATGTTTCTTCGACAACAGAGTGGTCTACTATAAAATCAGCAACCACTTGTCCTTTAATTGATTTTAAAGGTTGATAAGTTAAGTCATATTCAGACAAAGCTAAAGCCCACTTACCAATTCTACTATGCATTATTGGTTTCGACAGCATATGCTTAATAATATCAGAATGCGAATAAACACAAACATTAGCTGGCTTTATATATTGCTTTAACTTTGTGCAAGAAAAATACAAGCAAAGGCACAACTTTTCTATAGAACTGTACCTAGTTTCAGCATCTATTAAGACTCTACTAAGGTAATATATGGCTCTTTCGACACCATTATCATCCTCTTGAGCTAACATGCTACCTATTGTTTTTTCAGATGCTGCTATATACAATTTGAGCACTTTGTTTCTAATAATAGGCATTAGAATTGGTGGTTTCATCAAATAAGACTTAATTTCTTCAAAGGCTGCTTGATGAACTGATTCCCATTTGAAAACTTCTTCTTTCTTCAGTCTCAATAATGGCGAAAATGCTTGAGTTTTGCCACTTAGATTTGATATGAATCTTCGTAGGAAATTGATTTTTCCCAACAATGACTGATGTTCTTTTTTGGTTGAAGGAGCTTTCGTTTCAATTATAGCTTTAGTCTTATTCTGATTGATTTCGATGCCTTTTTTGTGCACCACAAAACCCAAGAAATCTCCTGCACGCACACAGAAGGCACATTTTAATGGATTCATTTTCAATCCATATTTCCTCATTCTTTCAAAAGATTGTCGAAGATGGTCTAAATGACCATTTTCTGAGGAAGATTTAACCACCACATCATCTATGTATACTTGCATAAAGTTTTCAATAAAATCATGAAACATACAATTCATTGCCCTCTGATATGTAGCACCAGCATTTTTTAAACCAAATGGCATTACTACCCATTCATAAATACCTAATGCCCCTGGACAACGAAATGCAGTTTTCGATACATCTTCTTCAGCAATAAAGATTTGATTGTACCCAGAATAACCATCAAGCATGCTGAGGTATTCAAATCCTGCTGCTGAATCTATTAACATTTCTGCCACAGGCATTGCGTATTCATCTTTGGGAGTTGCATTATTCAAGTCTCTAAAATCTATGCAGACTCTAAGAGTGCCATTTTTCTTAATTACGGGAACTATATTAGCTAACCATTCGACATACCTGGCAGTTCTGATGAATTTGTTTTTGAACAACCTTTCGATCTCCTCTTTAATTTTAGTTAATATTTGAGGAGCAAACCTTCTTGGTATCTGCTTCACCGGCTTCTTCTCTGGTCGAATTGGCAATTGCAATTCCACAACGTCTCGACTTAAACCAGGCATTTCGTCATAGTCCCAAGCAAAGCAATCTTTGAACTCCCTCAGTAATGTTATAACTTGGGTTTTCAATGCAACATCCAGGTATGCACTAACAAAAGTTGGCATCTTCTTTGAGCCATCTCCCAAATCTACTTCCTCCAATGGATCTTGAGCTTGCATTCGCTTTGTTGAATCCCTAGGATCCTTTTCAAACCCTAATGGCTCATTATCATAAATGCAATCAAGCTTTCCATTCATAATAATGCCATTTTCGTCTTCAGAACCTTTGGCTTCGACAACCATTGTTTGATGATTTAATTCGTCTTCCATAGCCGCTTTTAACTTATTTTCGGCCATATAAGCCGTAATCTTGTTCCATGCATTAGGAACTGACATAGGAAACATTTTAAGAATCAGAATACCACCCCTCAGGTTGGGCAGTAGCATCTCCTATTATTTGCCTTTCCCAAACAAAACCATAGTTTGGATGCAAATTAACTGAAGCAAATACATTATCAGCAGGAATGTATGCCTCATTAGAAGATGGACATGGCGCAATGTTCGCCAATCTTTTCTCAAAATTTTCCTTGGTGATGTGATTCACGTCAGCACGAAAATAACTTTGGTCTGCTTCAATGTATTCGACAAGACCATCTTCCTTCCACATCACTAGTCTTTGATGTAATGTTGAAGGCACAGCACCGACTCCATGTATCCACTCCCTTCCAAGTAACATATTGAAGTTTGCTTTGGAAGCAATCACTAAGAACAGAGTGGTCCTCTTGATAGTTCCAACAATCAATTCCACTTCAATGGCTCCAAGAGAATAGCCAGTTTTGCCTTCGTAATTACTTAAGACAATATTGTGTGGCTTAAGGTCAGTGATGGATATGCCTATCTTTTTCATAAGCACTTCAGGCATAAGATTCACAGCAGCACCTCCATCAACTAACACTTTGTTGATGCCAATACCATTAACCTTAGCCTGAATATATAAAGGCTTCAGGTGATTCTGCATGCTCGTATCTGGCCTCTCGAAAGTAGCCATCTGCTCTTCGACACAGCCATCATTCATCACATAGTAACACATGAGTTTGTGACAAGCCATATCTTCAGTGAAATCTTCTTCCTCACTGTTAGGCATAGTTATGACATCATACTCCAGTGGCAATATTGACACCACGTTACAGACGACATCGAAGTCATCATCAGAATCATCAAAACCAGAACCTATGTCCTCATCAAAGTCGGACTGAGATTCTTTCCCTTTAAATGTCGAAGGAGGACAAATTCTTTCAAGTGCAGGTCTTCTAGGTTTTTCCATCGAAATATCCTTGCCTTTTGCCTTATTTACTACACTTGTAGGCTTAGCAACATCAGCACTGGTACTTGCCTCAACCTTAGAAGCCACTTTCTTATCACCCAACTGGACTTTGATTCCAAAGTGACTAGGAACCTTGTTTACGTCTACAGAAGCTTTCTTCTTCTGTTTTCTCTGAAAACGACGCCACTGGGTTTTAGTCATAGGATTCTTACCTTTATAATTATTCCGATAATTATACTTGTTGGAATAATACTCATCCTGATGGACAACTTGAGCAGGTGCATTATTGTGAACCCATTTTCCAACAGGGGAATTCGTCTGTGGAACGAAGGTTTTACCAAACAGTTTAATGGATCCTTTCTTTCCTGGCTCTTGGCTTGTCGAAGGCTTAGTCGAAACATTAGCCTTGCTAGATGAAGGCTTAGTCATAACATTGGCCTTGTAACCAGAAAGCTCAGTTCTACCAAAATCAAAGGATGGCCTATTGTCGAGCCATTTCCTCTTACGTTGTTCCTGATCCTGGTACCCTTCAACAGCTTTAGCTGCCTCTTTGTCGAAAACAGCACTGCACCTTGGACATAGCATAACCTCAGAATTGTTCCACTTACATCTGTTGAGGAAATCTATCAATTCCTCTTCAGCTTTTGGGAACACAGCATGTAGCTTCCCATCATACTCTTTCAAGGTTATCTCTTGTTTCATCCCTTCAGCATATATAAAACCTTCCAATTTCTTGGTAGAGGATTTAAGTTTCTTTGGAGGATCTTTCATTTCAGCATCTACCATGTTTACACTCGTTTCGAAAGGTTCTGTATACATGGCTTCAGCTTTGGGTAAAGGGTCATCCACAACTTGCATTGGAGCTTTCATCTTTCTATCCTCAAATTTTAATCTACCTTCTTCGATCGCTTTTTGCACAAGATCCCTGAAAAGCACACAACGGTCAGTGTTATGTCCCAAAAAATTATGGAACTTACAATAACCCTTTTTCTTTCTCTGGTCAAGAGTTGGTACTTTTAAGCCACTAGGTACCAATATCTGACCATCTTTTACTAACAGATCAAATATTTCATCACATTTAGTAACATCAAAAGTATATGTCTTAGGCACAAATTTGTCATTTTTTGGCTCAACAGGATTTTTCCCATTAGCAGGCCTTAGTAATTTACAAGTATAAGGAGGACCAGGCTTAAGTTCAGCCACGTCTATCTCCTCTCTTTCGATATCACTAAGTGTGGTGTCGAATTCCTCTTCGACATAAGCTACTTTTTCTTTTTTATGAAACCTATTTGACGTAGACTTTTCTTCTTTAAGCCTTTCCACCTGTCGAACTCTGTCAGCTAATTGGGCCATATCCCTTAGAAGAGATGTGTCCAATTTCTTCCGGATCGAATAATCAAAGCCACCAGCAGCCATTTCGACGAGTTCATGTTCAGGCACTTGTGTGAAACAACGAGCCTTCAGTAGCCTGAACCTATTCAAATAGTCATCAACAGTTTCAGGCATTTTGCGCTGAACACTGGCCAATTCTTTGAGAGTAATCTTAGATTGGCCCATGTAAAACTGCGCATGAAATGCTTTTTCTAATTGCCCCCATGTGAAAATAGAACCAGGGGGTAATGTAGTAAACCAAGTAAAAGCATTTTTTGTTAAAGAATTTGGGAAATATTTCATCTTCAAATTCTCATTTTGGGCTATATCCCCAGACTCAGTCAAATAACGAGCAATATGTTCGACAGTAGATTCTTTTGTGTCACCACCAAACTTAGTATATTTAGGAACTTTCCAGCCCCTTGGTAACTCAGTTTGCAACACATATTCACACAATGGTGATATGAAATTTGGCCTATGTAAGCCTACATTAACGTCATTTTGTGTCAATATAGTTTCTACTAAAGTGGCTATATTATCTTGAACGCCAACATTATTTTGTTGCATTTGTCGAACAACTTCATCAGCGTTCTGATTTCGATTTACCAGAACAACTTCAGGAACATGATTTGCCGTTCCCTGACGTTCTCCTACATTCACTGGGACTTCGACTGGAATTGTTCTTTGGGTATTAACAGGCAATCCATTACTTACTGTGTTAGGCATCTGCCTATTACTAACATTCGGAGCCCCAAAGAAATCTGCAATTCGACCCATTTGATTGGCTAACATTTGGTAACTAGTATCAGTATTTTGAATCAATGGATTAAAAACCGTACCGATCTGTTGGGTTAGCATATTAACCATATCATGATTGCTCTCATCAACTTGTTGTCGTAAGGCAAACAAAGATTCATTGGTTAATGCTGTGGGATTTCGACCCATTACACTTTCAGAAGAAACATGTACAGGAGACATGGTCGAAATATGTGGCATTCCAGTAGGCATGCCATATGATCCAGAAGGAAATGCAGGAAAACTTACATTATGAAAATGTGGATTTAAACCGCTTCCTATTGCCATATAAGGACTATGAAGTCCCATATGTGACGGCAAAGGCATAGGCATAGATGCCATGTTTGACTGCGTTGATCCAACGTTAGTCATTGATACTGAAGGAACGGTTGTTGATGATGATGGGGATATTGTTCCCACAACCAACCCTGCATTTACGTTTGCAGAGTCTACTATTGTTCCCTGTTCTTGTGAAATCACAGGATTAGAACTAGACGCATTATTAGTAGGACGAACCATTTTTCCACTTCTTAAGTGCATGCAAATACAAACACATACAAGAACATAGAAAAATTACGTATTAAAGGCAAACTGTCCCACTGGGCGTGCCAATTTGTTTGCTGGTGTTTCTAGCAAACAATCACTGGTTTTATTAGAAATGATTGTGAGATTAAACCAGAAATCTCCAAAGCAATTGCCTTTAAACACCACAGTTTGTCAACAAATATATTTTAAAAGGGAGACAATTCACCATGTAAATGGAAATCAAAGAAAAAAGAAGTAGTAAAATGGAACGCAGAAATGTAAAAATGACTTGTATTGAAAGTAATAAATTGCATTAAATGTAAAGAGAATGGTGAACAAATTCACATACGTTGTACAGTAATTCTTTTACTCTGTTTTCGCTGTGACTTGGAAGTTAGAGTTTCAGAATTGTGTGTTTGGTATAATAATTTGCCACCTTGATTTCTACGTAAAAACCACTATTTATACAGAAAATAATGACTGAAATGTAAACTGCTATGGACACGTGGCTACGAATAATGGCTGAAATGTAAACTGCTATGGACACGTGGCTACGTCTCATTAACCAGTGATGGACTTCGTGCCATGTTCGAGGCCACATACTGCCTACGTTGTATTAACCGTAGTCTTGAAATTCGACACAACTATCTGCCAATAACTGCTTGACGAAGTCCTGAATACACTGTCCTGTTGAAAACTCTTCCCTGTCGAATTGGTGAAGACCTCTTCTGTCGAAAACATGCTGAAATGACTTAAATGTCACTTATTCTTTCTGAAGGCATTATGAATGATCTTTAATGAAAAGTCAAACCCCATTAACTAACCACTCAAAAGCCTTGTCGAAATTCTAGGCTAACAACCATCAACGAGTATTCAAGCACTTAGCACGCAAATCACAATTTCTCAACAAGTTATCATATGCCTAGGGTTCATCAATAATCACTAGAAATACATAAAACGGCATACATAGAGCCTACCCTTACTTAGTCCCCATCATAAAACCCTATTATAGAGAAGATGAGACCCACCCTTACCTTAGGTTATGACGAACACGACATCTCCTTATACGTAAGCTCCAAAGAATCACTGCAACACGACCCCTCTCCCTTTTCTCCTTGGGATTTGCGCACTTCTCCTCTTTCTCCTCTCTCATGAGCGCCGTTCCTCTCTTCTCACCCTCTCTCCATTTCGCTAATTTCTTTCCCTTGCACAAAATGAGCTAAAACCCTAAAATCTCAGCTTAAATATGCGCCTAGGTTGTTGGGCTTGGATTGCGGGCTTTCCCGCAGCTTAAGCCCAACTAATTTGCAGCACCACCTCCTAATACAATACCACTCCTTATTTTATTTAAAACACCTTATAACTACTTCAACAAATAATAATTAATAATTATATTATTACTCTACCACCAAAATCTCTTTTAATTAATTAAAATAATTTATTCTATTATTTTTGGGGTGTTACAGAACCAAGAGTCATAAAGATATAAAGTGGAATGGAAACTTAACCGTAATGCAAGAGATAGTACAAGGTACTGATCAACAAAATGAGTAAAGCATAGGGGTTAAGATGTAATCAAACAGAATCACATAGATTGCATATGTGTTGTAAGTCCACAAGCTGTGTGGTATGGCACTCACGAGGTCAAGTATCGGGTCTGGTGCTTAGTAGGACATATCTATATTTATAGGTGCCGGATGGGGTAATGATAGGTTTAGATTACTCTGATCAATTTCAGATAGGGAACGACTTATAACATCTAGACTCCGTGGTGACAGTCGGATGACGTTCTTGACAAATATGTGAGAACGTTTGTGGCATCAAGATATGGCTAGAGTCAACTTATGGTATTGACATATCTCATAGATAGAGTCCGAAAATAAGATGTTAATAAAGGATAGAAGATAAGGAATTATTTGATTTGATGTGCTTGTGACATGTTTAAATTAAGCTTTACCTTAACTTTCCATTTTTCTGACTTATACATGTATTTTAGCCCAACGTGTTTTATTTTGTGTATTTGTTGTATCGCTTAGATCCAGTCGATGAGCCACTTGTAGCAGAGGGAGATACTCTTCCTTTCACGATGGACGTTGAAGGCACCGAGGATGCCAGTGCAATATGATGGAGCAGTCAGGTGTCTCATTGAGAGAACCTGGGTTTTGTTTAGCAGTGTGTCAGTCTTTCGAGTCTCGTTTAAGTCATTCGACTGACTTTGTTTTTATGTTCTTATTTTCAGTTATTTTGCAATACTCTGATATATGTTTGAGTGGCTTTAGTATTGCCACATATTTTGTAAAATCTCTTAACAATATGTTTTCATATGTGATGTATGTTCAGTTGTATCTAGGTGTTAAGTTTTAAATTTATCTGTTCTTTGAGATTAAGAGTTTAAGTGTCAAGGGCTACTATGATGAGGGAGGGTCGTCTCACTATCGATACACTAATGAGTGGAGGGTTGAGAAGTTAAACTCATCTTAGACTATTGTGAGTTGGTGGGTTCACTAACCCGCTCATAAAGTAAAGAACATGAAAAATTTAAGTGGCCTAGGTGGCTGGTGAGCAAGGCAAGTTAAGCTACATGGAGTGATGGATTAACGAAGAGTTAATAGTCAATTTAGTCCCTCAGATTTCAAAAAAGTTCAATTTAATCTCCGACATTAACAGTATTCTTATTTAGTCCTTGACATTTTTAAAAGTGATTCAATTTAGTCCCTCAAATTCTCGATGTCATTTTGATCTTTGACCTTTACAACTTAGTATCAGTTTGGTCATTGATATTTGGTAAAGTTAAGGACCTGGTTGATATTAAGTTATCAAAATTAGGGACCAAACAGACATCGAAAATTTGAGATACTAAATTGAATCATTTAAAAAAATATCAGGGACTAATTAGAAATATTGTTAATGTAATATACTAAATTGATATTTTTTGAAATTTGAAGAAACAAATTGGCTATTGACTCCATTAAGGAACCCCGACCACTAGGACTGTTTTGGTGGGCTAAGGGATCAATCCGGCAACCCAACCCATATTGCTATCCCTAATCATTATCTTCTCAAGTTATGGTCAACTAATCAGGCGCATTCTATAATGCCTATCTAAAGACAGGTGGATTTGCATAAGGCGCATTGTAAGAATATTATCTTGTCATATAAAATGTGAGCACCTTAGAACATTGGTCAAATAAACAATGCTTAAATATGTTTTAGGCCTCTGCAAATATAGGATATTTTGGTTTAAGCCCCTGCAATTTTTTTTTTGTTAAAAGCCCTTGCAAAATAACATATTTTGTTATAAGCCCTTCTATGACTAAAATGTTAGCCTATACATGGAATGCTATGATTGCTGGATATGTTGAGAATGGCTTATAACAAAATATTTCATTTTGCAAGGGCTTTTAACAAAAAAAAAAAATTTGCAGGGGCTTAAACCAAAACACTCTATATTTGCAGGGGCCTAAACCATATTTAAGCCAATAAACAAAATGTATATGGTAATGTGTGCAGACTGCATTTGTGAACTTCTATTATTAAAACTTTATTCCTTTTGTGACAAAAAAAAAATTTCCTGTAAAAAAATAATATATATTTATTTTAATCAATATAAAATATAAAATATAAAGATTAAAGAGATCAACCATTTTAGGAAGGGAGATGAGATGCAAGGAAATAACTTTTTATTTCCTATTATTTTCTCATATTTTTTAAAGTAATTATTCTCCATTAATCTTTTAAGATATATTTGGTTAGGTCAAATCGCTATTTTATAATGAATAAGCTTGTAATAGTTATTTAGTAATCATTAATTTATAATATTTTTAATTAACTTATAGCATTTTTCTAAATGCTACTTGAACGAGTTTATAACTTGTATCGTATCATTTTTCTTATTTTAACTCTTATTAGCTATTATTTTAATTTAATTATTCATTTATCGTATCATTTATGACATGGTAACAAAAAAAACAAGGGTTGGTCCGAGTAGTAACCGGACTCAGATCCCACCCCAAGGTCTTGGATTCAGATCTTGGGTGTGGCAAAAACTCTGTTGAGAGGGGAGAACCACACAGTACGGCAAAGGCAAGTACTCCCTATTAGGAGGGGAGAACCACACAACACGGCAAAGGCAGATACTCGTGGCCAGCCCAGTTCCCCGACGTAAGTGACAAAAAAAATCAAAAGTTATTAACTGAGAACCACACGGGCCGGCAAAGCCGGGTACTCGTGGCCAACCAGGTTCTCCGGCGTAGGTAACAAAAAAAATCAAAAATTATTAACTTATGTGTTCTCTCTTTTCTGATAAGAATGTCCTTTTATATTATTTTATATTTATATAAACTAATTAAATTGCTAATTTTTCACACACTTTAAATTCAATTTATTTAGTCCAAAAATTCAATATATTAATTTATCCCTTAGCTAATATTAACTTATAGTTTTTACCGAGAGACTCTTAATGATACCTTTGAGTTTCGTTGAGTATGATATCTTGTAGACAAAATTAGTTTAAAATTTAAATTTATTTTAGGGATAAATATGATTATGGTCCCTATCAAATTTGGGTTTTTTGTTTTTAGTCCCTAAAAAAAAATTTACCTTCTTTTGATCCCTACATTTTATTTGTTTTCATCATTTTTAGTCCGTCTTGACTTTTAGTAACACTTCATGACTTTTAATAGCGTTTTTTGACATTTTATAAGTGCTATTAAAAGTCATAAGGGACTAAAAGTGATGAAAAATAAAACTTGGGGATCGAAAGCAGGTGAAATTTTTTTGAAGGACTAAAACAAAAAAAGACCTAAAACATATTTAATCATTTATTTTAGAATAATTGAATATAAAAAAAAAGACATTTTGGACGTTGAATACCGTACCCAATTAGGGCGTGTTTTTTTAGTCGGAAACAATGGGGTGTTTTTTTGGGTAAACCCGGGTATCCACCGCACGGACAGCAGTCACTAATCCCTCGCTCATTGTAGGTGCCTCGAGGGGCAGGACAGCTGGCCCAGAGTTTTAACGCTGCTCCGTACCCTGGAAGGGGCACTATCTCTCTATAGGTGGCCGGGTAACTTTAATCAATTCCGTCTTGAATAGCATCCCGGTGTACATGATGTCTTTCTACAAAGCGCCGAAGGTTGTAATTAAGAAGATGATAAAAATTCAAAGAGATTTCTTATTGGGCATCAAGGAAGGGGAGCACGGAATGTATTGGGTGGCTTGGGACTCAGTTTACAAATCAAAAAAGGAAGGAGGATTAGGGATCAAAAATCTCGAAGTATTCAACATGGCACTTCTTTCCAAATGGAAATGGAGATCTTTGACGGAGAATAGTGCTTGTTGGAGTCGCTTATTATCTCACAGGTATGGCGATTTAGCTAACTTTTTTGTTTATGCCTCGATGGAGGGCCACACGATGCGAAACCATGGATCAATTTGGTGGAGGGATTTAATCTTATTGGATACTAAGGTGGGGGAGCAAAGAAGATTTGCGTGGAGCATAAGAAGAGGTTTGGGGGATGGTAGTCTAATTAATTTTTGGAAGGATCAATGGCTAGGCATAGAGCCCTTCTTCAAGGTATTTCCCTTACTCTTTGAAGCTTGTGGTCAGCAATTTAAAACCGTGGCTGAATTGGGTTGTTGGACTGGTGATACTTGGCGGTGGAATGATGATTGGCAGCACTTTAGTGATCCCGTGACCACAGCAGAAGGAGAGATTTTGAATAGTATTCTGCTGTCTGTTGTGCCGACTAGAGGAAAGAAGGACATGTGGATTTGGCCGCACGATACCTCAAAGACTTTCTCGATTAAATCCTACTATTTGGAGCTGAATTCCGCGCTCATACAGCAGCAAATCCATTCGATACAACATGTATTTTCGACAACCTTGTGGAAAACGATTGTTCCATCGAAGAGGGTAGTGTTTGGTTGGCGTCTTTTGTTGGACTCTCTGCCGGTGCGCAGGCAATTGCTTAGGAGGAATGTCATTAACTCCGAACATGATGCTCGCTGTCCCTTATGTCAACAAGAAGCTGAGACTATAGCTCATTTGTTTTTGAATTGTCCTTTCGCAATTTCAGTTTGGGAAGGAGTTAGTGCTTGGCTTGGTGTAGTGCTAGACTTGTCAACGCCCTTGGAGGAGTTCTTCCTTGGTTGTGCAACATTGTGCAAAGGGAAAAAATCAAAGCGTACGAAACATATGTTATGGCTAATAACTTGCTGGAGTATTTGGCTCGCTAGGAACGGAGCTATTTTTAAGGATGAGGAGGCGAATGTTTTTTCCACGGTAACCCGCATCAAGAGCTTAACTTGGAGTTGGAGTGTTTATAGATTAAATTTTAATTCCCGTATCCAAGGCGGGAATCGAACCCCCGACCCTTGGTTAAGGGAGGTTCAGCCCCAACCGCCGAACCCCACGCTCTGGGTTAACAAGGGGGTGTTGCTTCGAGCTATGTTAATTTACTCCACAAATAATATTTCTAGGAATAAGATGATAGGAATATTAATTTTAAGTATTTTCTAAAAAATGTTTGGTAATTTTTTAAATATTCTTATGTAGTTATAAAAATTAAAACAATTTTTTATTTAAATTTCACCTCATATATTCATAAGAATTCTTATTCCCAATTTTTTTTCATGGGATTGTTTTCATAAGAATGATAAGAGTTATCAATATTTAATTTATTATTAGAAACTTTTATACCAGAAATATTATAGGCTAAATAGCACTTTTGGTCCTTTATGTTTGCTCTAGGTTTCACTTTGGTCCTTTATATTTTTTTTGGTCCGTTTTGGTCCCTCGTGTTTCATTTTTGTTTCATTTTGGTCCCTGCCGTCAGTTTTGGCTAACGGACGCCACGCTGGCAGTTAACTGCTGACGTGACGTCCTCAATTCATTAAATGACGTGGCAACAAATATATTATTTAATTGTAAATAAATTACACAAAAGCATTTAACTTTTTTAAATGATAAAACAATTAAAATTAAATCAAAAACTCAATCCTTTCTCTTCAACGTCCTCATCTGTTCATCACCATCATTATGAATTTGAAGTTCAACCAAAATCTGGAAAAATGCAATCACTTGCTCAACGAAGAACAATGACAGAACAAAACGAAGAACAAAATAGAACAAAATAGAACAAAACCCAAATCTGGAAAAATGCAATCACTTGCTCAACGAAGAACAAAACCCAAATCTGGAAAAATGCAATCTGGAAAAATGCAATCACAGAACAAAACGAAGAACAAAATAGAACAAAATCAATCACATGCTCAACGAAGAACAAAATAGAACAAAATGAAGCACCAGAACAAAACGAAGAACAACGAAACACAGAATCAATCCCAAATCGAAACCCATTTTTTAGAAAGAACCCAGATCTGGGTTCTCTGTTGTTGCTCATTTGTTTCATTTTAGTCCTCTCTGTTTTTCCTTGGTTTCATTTTGGTCCCTCTCATTGTTTGTGTTGTTTCATTTTGGTCCCTTTCAGATCTGGAAAAACTAAACAATCAGAATATTCATCCTCATCACGTTTGCAGGTACAAATCTAGAAATGCAATCTGGGCATTCAGTAAAGAAAAACATATTTAAACCAAGGAACGATTTCGAATCGTTGTTCTTCGTTGAAGAAAAACATATTTAAACCAAGGAACGATCAGAATCTTCATCCTCTTCAATCGTTGTTCTTCGTTTGTTCTTCGTTGTTCTTGATACGATTGGGGATACGATTGTTCTTGATATTGACAGTTCTTCGTTTAATTCAACAAAAAGAACAATCGTTGTTCTCCGTTTAGGTTCTTTTTGTTGAAGAAATATTGGGGATACGATTGTGTTGTTGAAGAAGAAGAAGAAAGATTGGGGATGAGATTGTTGAAGAAGATTGTGTTGTTGTTGAATGCTTCCCAGATCTTTTTTTATTTTGATGTTTTTAGTTTTTGTTAAATAATATTAATTTTGTCACGTCATTTAATAAAAATGGACGCCACGTCAGCCGTTAACTGCCAACGTAGCGTCCGTTAACAAAAACTAACGCCAGAGACCAAAATGAAACAAAAATGAAACATGAGGGACCAAAACAGACCAAAAAAAAGATAAAAGACCAAAGTAAAACCTAGAAACATAAAGGACCAAAAGTGTCATTTAGCCAATATTATACTTCAAACTTATAACAAACATGAAAATACTAATTTCCGACCGATAATTCCAAAAATCCTAATTTTACACTTAACACCCTAGGGTTTATGAGGATCAGTGACATAAAAGCCTTGGCTACTTCTTTCCTTTGCCATTGCGCCAAATAAACAGGTTTTTTTTATTCTCTTCTTCTGAAACAACTACTATATAATAATACACATATTCATCTTCTTCTCCATTGTTTTTAATTCCTTCGTTAGTTTTTTCTCTTCACTGTTTCGTCTCTAACCGTAACATTTTTTGGCCTATTTTGAAGCCATGGTAGCAGGTGGCAACTCAAAATCCGATATCTCCTTTGCTGGCACTTTCGCCAGTAGTGCTTTTTCTGCATGTTTCGCTGAGGTATGAATGTGTCTATACTCTCATCTGGTTATTCATTATTTGGGGTTTCTCTTTTCTGGGCAATTTTTTTTGTTATGATCTTGTGTTCCACCACAAAAAAGAAAGATTTTTTTTGGGTTTTGAAATTAGACCTATTATTTGTTGTAGATTGGCTCAATTTGTGCCTACTTAGTTGCTATTGACCAATCTTACTTGTTGGACAATGATCACAAAGGAATTGTTATGTTCAATGCTCTGATATGATGAAAGCCATTTGCTTTTTACTCTTGGTGTTTATTTTTCAAGGCTTATATGGATTACGATTTTTCCATTCCATGGTTGATGATTTGTAATCTTCGAATTAGATATTTCGAATAAAGTGATTGTATTGTTGCATTGCAAGCTATGTAGCAACAATACTTTCGTGTCGGACACCGACACAGATACTTCAGTCACTTGTTACTTGTATTTTTCAGATTAAATCTGGTGTCTGCATGTCCGTGTCCGAATAGGTTGCAAGTCATTTTTAACTGTTTGGCTAAGAAAATTCTGAAAAAGTTTGTTGTGGTATTTGCCGAGTAACGCGGCAGTAAAAAGTTGTATGATTTTCCATATAATCTCTTAAATGAAACAAAAATTTATTCACAAATCAACTTGTTATTTAGATTCTTATCTTATGTTTCTCTTATAGAGATTGGTTCAGCTTGTCATATATTAATCTATGCTGTCACTAGTGCGATATAGCGCCAATGGCCTCTGTTGGAAGTATGTAGCAGTGTGGTTTGCTGTGGTGTCTGCTACACCGGCCAAACTCGCGGCATCCAAATGCTTCAGGAAAAAACCTTGTTTTATTAGCCATTTTTTATTTGAGTTTTAATGTTTAGTTATTTAAGCCTTAGATGCTTAGACTTGTTTGTTTTGTTGACTTTTTTGGAAGGAAAATTCTTTTTAGTACAATGAATTTGTAAACAAAACTATACGAATATATACTTGTTATGCTCACTATTCTGTTTTTTCCGGCATCGTTATCAAGGCTGTGATTGGCCACAAACCTTTTCGTATGTTTTCAATGAAAACCTCTTCGTACTAAATAGCACACTACTCTTTTTGGAATTTGCCTCTATGTTTTGCTTTAGATCTATGACTTTTTATCATTATTTATGAAGATTTCATGAACTTTTGTAATTTAAATTGTTCAGCATTTATATATCAGTATTAATTATAAATTTAATATGCATAAAAAATCAAAATAGCAATTGTCCTGCTATGTGCTATCCCACTTCAGCGTTTTTGAGGTGGGCCGCTATCCGGGATTAATAACCATGATGATATTAACGTTGCTGTTTTGATGACATCTTTATACATTCCATATACTAAAATTTATCTTTGATATAGATATGCACTATCCCCCTGGACACTGCAAAAGTGAGGCTGCAGCTTCAAAAGCAAGCTGTAGCTGGTGATTTAGTAAACTTACCTAAATATAAGGGAATGCTGGGAACAGTTGGAACAATTGCTCGGGAAGAAGGTCTCTCAGCACTATGGAAGGGAATTGTGCCAGGGCTACACCGTCAATGTTTGTATGGAGGTTTAAGAATCGGGTTATACGAGCCTGTGAGTAATGACCATGTCACAAAGATCCATCATTTGTTTCAGTTGATGTATACTATTTGCTTATGTAATCTGATGGCGTGAATTACATTGGAATTTTAACAGGTTAAGAATTTGTATGTTGGGAGTGACCACGTTGGAGATGCTCCATTGTCAAAGAAAATTCTTGCTGCATTAACAACTGGTAAAGCCTAATTTATTTATTTCTAGAACTTTAGGTATATTAATGCAAAATTTTGATATTGGACCCCCTTGAATTTGTGGTTTCAACAGGTGCGGTGGCAATTGCAGTGGCAAATCCTACTGATCTTGTCAAAGTTAGACTTCAAGCAGAAGGAAAATTACCTCCTGGCGTACCTAGGCGTTACTCTGGATCATTGAATGCATATTCAACAATTGTGAAACAGGTCTTTAAACATGATTTATTTTAGTCCTTTTTAGATCATAATCAGGTGATTCAGGTTTTTTAATCTGCGTCGAACAAACAGGAAGGAGTTGGAGCTCTTTGGACTGGCATTGGCCCCAATATCGCAAGAAATGCTATCATTAATGCTGCTGAATTAGCCAGTTATGATCAAGTGAAGCAGGTAATGTAAATGATACTGCAGACCATTTGGAGTTAAATTTCTTTACTATTCCTTTTATTTTTATTTTTTAAAACCTAATTTTTGTTTTTACTGCAGACCATTTTGAAAATTCCAGGATTCACTGATAATGTTGTCACACATCTTCTTTCTGGTCTAGGGGCTGGTTTCTTTGCCGTCTGTATTGGCTCCCCAGTCGACGTGGTAATTTATTGGAGTTCAATTGTCAATATCAGTATTTTGATTTGGCATTTTCTATCGTCTCGTCATTTTATATGTAGCGTTTGATATTCTACAGTTTGCTAAAAGTATTAGTGTGTTTGGAAACCAATTGTTTGGACGAGAAAGCTCTATCCTGGAGCTTCTAATTTTGATTCTTCTCTGTTCACCTATGATAAACTGATACTCTAGTGTCCAGGGATAATTAGAATTTGGTAGAGTTAGATGATGCATCTAATGCTTAATAAAAAATTAATGTTGGCATCTGGTTGTTTTACATTTTTTTGTTTCTATCTTTATTCAATTTTAGTGAGCTTCTTAATTATGCAGCCTTACAATTCCTCCAATTCAATTGTTTAATCTTCATTCTGGACTGGTGTATATGCAGGTTAAGTCAAGAATGATGGGGGATCCTAGCTACAAAAGCACAATCGATTGTTTCATGAAAACATTAAAAAATGATGTATGGTTGTTTCTCTCTCTCTCTCTCTCTCTCTCTCTCTCTCTCTCTCTCTCTCTCTCTCTCTCTCTCTCTCTCAAATAGTAACAGTTCTCTATCTTAGTTGTACTTGTTAGATCATTTTGCAATGTTATGTTTTAATGGAAGGAATAGGAAATGACACAAAAAAGGCACGCTCGTGATTTGGTTCTGTGCTCGCATAGCTGTCTCTGTCTATTTTGTTTGAACTTGATTAAACGACCAACTGCATTGTCGTATAATTTAATTTATCACAACTGATTGGTTTTGCAGGGACCTTTAGCCTTCTATAAGGGATTCATACCAAATTTCGGACGCTTAGGATCTTGGAATGTGATCATGTTCTTAACTCTAGAACAGGTATGAGTTTAGTACTTTGTGATAGCTTTACAGTTATCCTATAATTTTTTTAGTCACACCCTATTGCATGATGTTCTAGTTTATTTTTAATGCATACTTGATTTTATCTTTTATTTTATTTTATTGGTGACAGACTAAAAAGTTCGTCAAGAGTTTGGAATCAGCGTGAGCTCAACCAATTAGCAGTAGATATTTATGAGAATGGCTGCAGCTAGAGGTGTAGTGAAAGTCATCAAGAAAATAAGACTCCTTTTCTGTCATTTTCCCCATTGGAATGTGTCAGAACATGTTTTTTTTTTATTTAGGTGTTCTAAAAATTTTCATATTCATAGATGCTAGTTTTAAAGGGTTCAAATCACTGAATTTTATTTCTTTGTAATTCTCTTGCAATTCTATTATGAGCTGCATTAGTTTAGGTATATCAGGACTTTGAAATTTGATGGGGTCCATTTTAGAATATTTGTTTAAATAATTTTTGTGCTTTACAATCAATTGTGGTTTTTAGATTTGCTAAAAATAAACTAATGTTGTGAGCACAACTTGAGGTTGTTCTAAACAAAGGTGATGATGTTTTCCTCTAGTAAGCACAACTTGTGTTCTAAACTCATAATATGATCCTACTATATAGTCTTTCATTTGGTCTCAGAGTTAATATCATATGATTTAGAACTTGATTATCGAACGAGATTCCCAATTTTTGAATATTTTTCAAGTCATAATTTTTATGGTAATTTGGTTTACAAGAAATTGCAATTTTGAACCATGGAGTTAATGTTGAGCAAATGAGCATGATCATTCAAAATTATTGTCATGATTTTGTGCGTTTGTGTTCACTAGGGAACACTTGAACAAAGACACTTGCTATTGAGATTGAGAGCATGTTTGAATTGAGTTTTAAAAATGGTTTTCTGATTTTTAAAATTTAACAAAGAACAAATTTGTTCATTAAAAATTTTAGGATACTAAACTGTTTTTGAAATGGGATTTCAAACAGGCGCCGCCGAATGTTTCATTATTTGAATGCTTGAGATCTCAATGTTATTGTTAAAATTTGGGGCTTTTTCTCTAGAATAGTTCATGTATCACCCCCTCGGTGCCAATTTTTTTTTTTTATAAGCAATGTTAGTGGGGGTGGGAGAATGTCTCGGTGCCACATTAACCGAATCTAATTTACTTATGCTTAGTTCTCAAATATATAAACACGAATACATACATGTTGGGATCTATGTAATAGAAGTAGGGTTTATATGAAAGGTGGTGGAATGAGAGAACCAAAATACATAGAAGGTGCAACACAACCTAGTCACCAGTATACTACCCAATATGTTCATTGTTGGTATATACGTAGTAAGAGTCTTCGTAGACCTATCTCTCTTGTGGATTTGACGAGTCAAGTAGTCAACCTATGTAGACTATAGTAAACATCGAGAAATCGAAGCTTCTCATCGTATCAGTTTGTCCAAGCACAAGGGAATTGATGCTACACCATGTGAGTGAGATAATGACCCAAGTAGGAAACCATATAGGACTATTGCACATAAATATTGAAGTAAGACTTCTGAACAACATAAAGAATTAGGAAAATACAGTCATCCTCGAATTACATTCTAGGATCAAAGCCTAAGAGATCATCAATTTAAGTTTGTATGCATGTTGTCCATGGTCTTTGTTTGCATAATCATTTGTGATCACTTCCTTACGATAAGATTGTCCCAATAGGCGCATGATTGTTCACAAAGAATGATCTTACCATAGGCCTTGGGCCCTAGACCCCACCTAACAAGTATTTGAGGCCTAAAGTGAATTCTCATTAGAGGTCTTTTTTAGTGTCCAAAAAAAAGTGAGGTTTTGTCAAAAAAATGTGAGGCCTTCTAAATTATAAAAATTATAAAAAATAAGTTTGGTGGCCTTTATTCTTCTAATTAAATAATTTGGGTTAAAATGTTAAATATATTTTTAGTCTCTATAAAATTCTTCGTCAACTTTTAGTCCCCACAATATTTGTTGTCGGGAGTTTTAGTTCCTATAAAATGTCAACTCATTTATACCCTTCAAATTTTTTAATGATGTTTTGTATACATGTTAAGAACCTTATAAACATCTCCAGCACAAAAAATTTAGAATTTTTTTTAATGAGGGGTGAATTAAATATGAGTTTTTAAGCATCAAAAACTCAAGAAATAAAATAAAGGAAGTAAAAAACCTAAAAATTTTAAAAAAAATGCGAGGTCAAAAATTTGAAGGATATACATGTGTTAACATTTTATAGGGACTAAAACTGCTGACAAAAAATATTGTGAGGACTAAAAGTCGTTGAAAATTTTTATGAGGACTAAAAATGAAATTGTGAATTTTATAAGGACTAAAAACGTATTTAACCCAAAATAACTTTTTTTAGATATTTATGTATTTGGTTAATGGCCTTTTATTATATATTTTGGAAATTATTTATTTTTTTATATATTATTTTATGGGTGCGGGAGCAAATCAAAACTTTCGTCGGTGATCCATCAAATATGATCGTAGGATTTAGTTATAATTCATCAACGATTAAAATTTAATATCGGTTGATTTAATATTAACTAGGCTAAATAGCACTTTTGGTCATTTATGTTTGCTCTAGGTTTCACTTTGTCTTTTATCTTTTTTTAGTCCGTTTTGGTCCCTTATGTTTCATTTTCGTTTCATTTTGGTCCCTGACGTTAGTTTTTGTTAACGGACGCCACGCTGGCAGTTAACTGCTGACGTGGCGTCCTCAATTCATTAAATGACGTGGCATTCATTAAATTAAACTAAATGACGTGGCCTCTTTAAATTAAAACAAAACAAAAAATCAAATTAAATTAAAATAGTGAACAACGAAGGAACCCAGAAACAAATTAAAACAAAACAATGAAAAACAGTGAACATCAGAAACAAAAAATCAAATTAAATTAAACTAAACCCAGAAGAACAACGAAGCGATTTCCAGAAGAACAACGAAGCGATTTCCCACAAGTTTTAACTGCTAAACTGTTTTTTTTTCATTTTCGTTTCAGAAATTTAAAAAAAAAATCTCTCATTCATCAATTTCATTTCCAGATCTGAAATATCTTTTTTCCCTTCAATCTTCATCTTTATTCACGTTCTTCCTAAAACGAAAACGATGGAAAAAGAACCCAGATTGATCGAAGAACAACGAAGTAAACTTTGAAGAAACGCAGATCTGGAGGAAAAACGAAAAACGCAGATCTGGAGGAAAAACAAAGTAAACAACGGAGAAGCTCCCAAAGTAAACAAAGTAAACGTAGATTGGAACAACGAAGAACAAGATCTGGAGGAACAACGAAGAACAACGCTGGTAAAACGGAGATCTGGGGAAAAACAAAGTAAACAACGAAGAAGCTCCCGAAGTAAACGCAGATTGGAACCACAAAGAACAAGATATGGAGGAACGCAAATCTGTTTGATTTTTATGTTTCTAGTTTTTTGTTAATTGTTGAACTGCTTTTATGAACTGCTTTTAATTGTTTTAATTATTAATTGTTTGATTTTTATGTTTTTGTTAATTGTTTGTTTACGTACGCTTCAGCTTGATGTTGTTTTAATAATAGTTTTATTTATATGTGTAAATAATAGTTTTAATTTTAAAAACTTAAATGCTGATGTGTAGGAATTAAATAATATATTTTTGTCACGTCATTTAATGAATTTGAGTTGTCACGTCAGTAGTTAACTGCCAGCGTGGCGTCCGTTAACAAAAACTAACGTCAGGACCAAAATGAAACAAAAATGAAATATGAGAGACCAAAACAAATCAAATAAAAGATAAAGGACCAAACTCAAAGCTACCACCTATGAAGCCCCGATACTTCAAAAATGGAGACGTACCCGTGTCGGATACGTATCCGATACCGATACGCACCCGATACTTCCCGATACGTACCCAAAGAGTATCTAATAATTTTTTAATTCTTTTTAAAAAATATTTGACTCGATACTTTTCAGATACATCTTTGATACTTCTTACCAACTAAGGATACTTAATTCTCAGATACTTTTTCGATACCTCTTACCAGCTAAGCACATGATTGTCACTCATATATGATACACTTTAATACCTCAATAACTAAAAGACAAAATTATATGTTTTTTCGTAATACAATAATAGAAGAAATAATACATTGTGATATGAGTGAGATAAATATACGTAACTATCTCTACATGATAAGATCACAAGTATTTATTTCTACAATGTGATGAATATATATTGACTAATGATATGCTTATGTTTTATTGACCAATTACGTACTAATATGAATATCTCAGTCTATAAAAAGTCATCTATTTCTGCCACTGACTATTCGTATTATACGATTTCGGGTGGTCTCAGTTACTTGTCCACCATTACTTTTTATGACTAGTCACTCATACATAGGTGTGTCGGTTGTCCTCTTCCTTTCATCCATATATTTTGTGTGATTTTTTTTTATCTATTTGGGCAGTTTTTTTTTCATATCTATAAAATGCAATATTTCAGTTTTTCATCTTTGTTTTTATCTATTTGTGTTTCTATTCTATTTTATTTTTTGTTATGTTTTTATATATTTAAATTTTAATTTAATTTTTTATTAAAGTATCCCAGCCGTGTCGTATCTTGATTTTCAAAATTTTCCCGTATCCCTGTATCCGTATCGTGTCGTATCGCGTATCGTATCCGGTATCCAGGCTTCATAGGCTACCACAAACATAAAGTACTAAAAAGGCTATCGAGCCTGTTAACTACTCATAAATATCGTAGGTTAAATTTTAGTGGTAGAGATCATCACTCACCCTAGAATCCGCTTTAAATTTTATCGACATTTCAATTTCGTTTATGATTACTCGAATATTTTCAGAACTGCAGACTCGCAATCGCAGAAAGCAAATCAGTTTTAGGAGCGCGCCGGCGTCGCGACTCGCGAGTGAACTAGCGCAGAAACCCAAAGCGAGGCAAATCCAATTCGTTAACCACGTGCAAGTTAGTCTCTATTAATACTTGTTCGTATTCTCAAATTTCATCGTCAATCAAACTCTTTATAGATTGAAAAACCCCCTTTTTGTGTATTTTTTTTTGTAAATTTAGGGTTTAGTATTAGGGCAACCCAATAACACCATTGAATTCGGTCCTCCTTTTTTTAGGTAAGCATTGAATTCGGTCCCTTTTTTTATCCAATAATATGAATCTTGCCTGAGCTCAAATGCCTCTGCTTTTGTGAACGCCAGATTCAGTTTGCTCCACAAATTCATGGCATTCTTGTTTATCCTGTTTTTTTTATTAATTTCAAGTAGTTTACATGCTTCTCGCTCTTCTACAAATTCTAGGTATTTTTAATTTGATTCGGTGTTATTTGTCAGATTGAATATAAAGCTTACAGATACGTTATGCGGGGAATGCTAATCGTTTTTCTTTTTTCATTTGTTTTATTTTTTTTGTTTGCATTAATTTTTTCATCTGGATATATATGCCTTCACATATCTGTTGTTTACCATTTTCTGTCTTCAAATCTGAAAGTTGTTATCCCTTTTTTTATTGATTTGCTAGAGGAGGAGGGGGCATATTTTGGTGTCATTCTGCACTCAATTTGAAGCAGTGCATTGGAAGAGGTTGAGAGTTGAGGGAAAAAATTGATTTAAAAATGCTTCAGATTCGGCTTAGCAAGGCTCCTGCCTCAGACGGGTCTGCAGGGGTGAAGCTGTCACCTGTTGAGACTGTTACAGTTGCATGCCCTGACCATCTGGTCCTTGCCGATCTTCCTGTTGCAAAGGGCATTGGTGCAGCTACTGCTGCTTCGCTTGTTAAGACTTTGGGCCGTAGATCCCGCCGCCAACTTGGTGAGAGAGTTCATTTCTGTGTTCGCTGTGATTTCCCGATTGCTATTTTTGGAAGGCTGGTAATTACTCTCAGACATTGTCACCTGTTTTCTAATTGAGATTTCTGCTTGTTAGGTTAGGACACTTTTAGTCATGACACCCACTTTAACCTTTTCATTCAGGCAATCAGCCTTAGTTTCAAAAATGTTTTTTTTCCTGAACATATTATTTGCTATAGGATTAACCTGTGTCCACTTCAAAAAATTTATGCAGGCAAGAAAAAGAAATTCATTGTAGAGAGCATGCATTCTGAATTACTGAACAGTTATTAAGTGGAGTAGTGGACATTTCGCTTTTCTTTTGTCTGCATATCATTTTTCAACTGAAGCTTTTATGTGAATATGAATCGTATGTTCTTGTATGCCTTTGATTTGATCTTGACTTTTCATTTTATAACATTTGGGGTTGTTAGCTGCCTTAATATATTACTGTAATGGGCCTATGATTTTATCTAGCATTTATAGATAACAATCATTATTTCATTAATGGCTTTGCAATTTTATCTAAAATTTGGCCTAAAATGACAATGTACCGTAAACTTGTATCAAAATATTTTTTTTTATGTAGTTTGTTGCTAGTTTAGAGTTATAGATCTTAAGCATGCCTCTGGTGGTGGACTGTTTTGTGATATGGCTTCCATGTTTACAATTTTGGTAGTGTTTTTTCTCGCTGAACATGTGCTAGAAGTTGTTAATTTCTTTGATGTTGGCTTACCGTAAAAGGCTCATGGTCTTGCAGAGCCCTTGTGACCATGCTTTCTGTCTGGATTGTGCTAGAAGTGATTCACTGTGCTACCTGTAAGTATATTTCTTATCTTCTGATCTCAATGCAGTAAAGAATTGAACACCGTTGGCACTTCACTTAGAAGCTTAATGTTTGCTAATTACTTGGGATATCTCAGTTTCAGCCTAACTAGCCCCTTTTTTTATTCCTTTTACAAAAAATTTTCACACATTAACCGATTTGAATTGTACAACACGTGCCTTTCATTTTACAGTCAGGGGTGCATTATGAAATTGTAGTTAAAGGGGTGGATTATAAAATTTTGCTTAAAGGGGTGCATTAACATCTCCTTTGTTGCATATTTTCTATGAATTTGATTTTACTTCAGAGTACTTTGGAAATATGATTTTAGTATTGTACAACACATGCCTTTCATTTTACAGTTAGGGGTGCATTATGTAATTATGGTTAAAGGGGTGGATTATAAAATTTTGCTTAAAGGGGTGGATTATAAAATTTTGCTTAAAGGGGTGGATTATAAAATTTTGCTTAAAGGGGTGCATTAACATCTCCTTTGTTACATATTTTCTATGAATTTGATTTTACTTCAGAGTACTTTGGAAATATGATTTTAGTATTCGTTGTTATCTATATGTGCATTTTTGTTGAGCCCGTCTACTTACACTACTTGCTGACACATCATTCACCCTTGATATATGGAGGGGGGTATATTTTGATGGTTAAATGAGCTGCACACAAATCAATATCTGCCCACTTGTATAGGTCAGAACGGTGCCCATGCAAGTGATGAGTCTTGTTAACTTTGCAATAAAATAGATACTAGAAATTTTTAAATAGGCATGGAAAAGGAGTGGCTCATGTATTCAATCATTTTTACTGTTCGCTTGTGTTTTGGGGTGTGAAATTTCTAAAGATCTGAAACTAAAGAAGATGAACTAAGAGAACAGAAGAATCGTTTCTGTATTTCTGTTAGAATCAAACGCTTCTGCTTCAAACCCTCCACCATGAAGATTCTTCATGAAGATACTCCTTAAGAAAGGCATATTGACATCAATGTTCTGAACCGGCTACCTGTTAGTGAGTTCCTGAGTAAGTAACTGAATATTCCCCGAGGGCGAAAGGTTTAGTGATTGTGGATAAGGTTTCGGTATAAACCCTGGTTGCTCATGAACCCTTGGCAACCAGTCGAACTTTGTACTTATTTACGCTGCCTTCAGGGTTTTTCTTTAACCCTAAAGACCATTTTGCAGTCGATGCTTTTCTGTTAGAATCGATCAAAGTCCAAGCACTGTTGATTAGTGCTGCATTTCAGCCTGCATAGTAGCTAGCACTGAAGGTTAGACAAGGCCTGCTTGACGGTAGAAGGATTATGTGTGAGGAAACCTGTCTTTGACCTAGTTAACTTAGGATGTGGAAAACACTGAATTATAAAATTGAGAGTACTGAAAAAATAACTCGAGAGAGAGATCGAGATCGAGATCGATCGAGAGAGAGAGAGAGGGAGGGAGGGAGGGAGGGAGTTTGTGTGCAACAAAGATCCAAGCCTGACAGAACTAATTGTTGTACTTGTGCTGCTATTACTTAAAAGTGTATGTACAAGTCTAACAAGCATGATAACTGAGCTCTAGAGTATTAAGCTACTATACGAGCTCTCCACCAAAAAAAAAGCTACTATAGGAGCTATACACTAGCAGTTTAGTTCTTGGTTAGGGTCCAGAGAGCTCTTTCGCGGAGCATGTTAAAATAAATCATTCACGTGAATTTACCATAAGTTCTTGGGATAATTACTTTATCATATCAACCTTAATCTCGACCTCAGGGAATTTGTTTTTTAATTGATAGCTTCCATGTATATAAGTTCTCTTTTCTGTATAACATGTTTTGACTATATGTGAAAAATGGCTTTCATCTTTCTTGGACAGGTGTGATGAACGAATCCAGAAGATTCAGACAATCAAAATGATGGAAGGAATCCTAGTATGTGCAGCTCCTCATTGTCTCAAGTCTTTCATGAAGCGGGCTGAATTTGAATCTCATATCCAAGAGAACCATGGTGATCTTCTCCACCCCAATGCAGACAAAGAAGACGGAAATGAGTCAGAGGCACAGAGTGTTAGGCAACCTACAGCCTCAGATTCTACTGCTAGAGGCCCACAAAGGTCAGTTTTTTCTCCGCGTTCAAATTCCCAACATGATCTGGAGGACAGAACTCGTCGACTGCCACCAAGAGAGCATGCTCATTCAAGGTCAAACATGCAGTCCAAGCCACCATTTTTTGGTCAACAACATCACCCTTCAGATACTATGTCTGGCTCTGTTGGAGGTATACAACAGGGCTTTCATCAGCAAAGTTTTGACATGCAGCATCCCCCACAAGAACATTCTCAGTTTGCTGACAGACAGCAATCAGTAGGTCCAGAGAGCTCATTTCCTGAGTATCCAACAATGCACCCTTCACAACCTCCCAATGCCCCCTCACTGGTTACTTCAAACCCAATGATGAACCCGCCTATGCCATTTGGTTACCCCCCTTACCCCCATGAACGAGCTCAACCATTTTATGCTGCTCCCTATGATATGCCTAGGCAGGACTCAGCTTCTGATATAGGTGGGGACCAGAATTCATTACTGAATTTCCCCCAAGGTGTCCCAAGTGGCCCAAATTTTCCAGGAAATTATCCCCAGCCCTGGCATGCAGGAATTGCTGGTGGGCCTTTTGAACAAGCACAAGGTGGGGGTATGGTTGTGGATCCAAGGGATACCAAAGGTATATTGGCACCACAGCCCATGGCCCTTCCACCACCACCTCCACCTCACATGTCCCATTTGAAACAGAACTACTATTCCGGTGAGCATGGACAAGATGGTCAGGGTTATGGTTGGCAGCATGATAACCGTGATAGCTTTGGTGGCCAAGGCCAGTAAGGTTTCCGATCATTAATATCGTGTACTAGGGTACCTTGGAGGATGTTACTGCTAGCATATGTATCTTGCGCATATTTCAAATCACCAAACTGCAATTTCTTTTACATTTTGTTCTTTTTTGCGTTTGTACATTCTAATTAAATTGAGTTTTTCCTTCATTGTTTACCAAAAATAATCGAAAATTTTATCATCTCGTATTTGGAACTAGAATCACGAAATAGGAATGAATCGAATATGTTGGAAATTGGGAATAAAAATGGCTTTTCAACCTCAAATAATTTTTTAGCTAGTTATAATTCGTTTGTTTTAAGTTTTTAGCACCCCTTAGAAGAACTATAATGATCATCCTTCACTTTATACTGTGATATTAACGCGTAGGGCACTTATTTAATTCTTCACTCTTATTTCGTTAAAATATGTAATTATTGGGTTAAGCATGTATTTTCTTATATTTTACACCTGTCGAATCAATATCTTCTTCCCCTCATATGTATGGTTCGACATTGTATTACCTTTTGAAAGCATGTTTTGCAACGACTCAAGCAATTCAAGCAATAAGTTTGCCTCTTACTATTCATAACTACATTTTGAAACATTATACACACAGACTTCAAATCTATGCACACCATGTTACACGATCTCCATATATTTGGTATGATCTTGTCTCATTTGAGAAGGAACTTTTTACTCATTTCTTTAATAGTCTAATATCTATTTATTTATCTAATCTAATCTAATATCTATTTATCTATTTATTCAAACAAACCTCCTATGAAATTACTAATTTAGATATCTTATTAACAAGACACATATTTAATTTAAGGGTAAAAAGTCAATACCCTCTCTTTCTTTCTTTTTCTTCTTATACTATTTTTCTTCCTTTTTTTTCTCTTTCTTCTTATTAGCTCCTTTTCACTTTTATCTTACACTCTTTTTCTTCCTTTTTTCTTTTTACTTTACTTTTACTTTTCCCATAAACAAATCTTCTCTTTCTCTTATCACTTCACTTTAGTTTTTTTAACTAAGTTTCTAAATTTATACAAACACAACTCTACTAAAATTATCTATAAAAATGTAAATTAGTCACACTAAAAAAAAAACTATCACCTTTTTGGAAAAAGTTATCACCTTAAAATTTTAATTTTTCTCTCCGAAATTTGTTTACACTCTTATTGATAATCTACTATCTAACTTTTACAATCTAGTATAATCTACTAATAAACTAAAATAATCAATTGAAACTACAAGATAACTACATTGATATATAAAAAAACACGGGATAACTGTAGTGATATATAAAAAAAAACGCGGGATTAATATTTGCCATTGATAATTATAATTTTTGAAGACTACTATAAGCCTACTATCTAAAAAAACAAGAAAGCTTAATGACTATTTAAACTGAATAATATTTAAAACACGCGTGACAAATATTTGTCACTAATACCTAAAAAAGGACAAATAATTATCACTGATATATAAAAAAACACGGGATAAATATTTCTTATTGATAATCTACTATCTATATTTTACTATCTACTAATCAACTCAAATAATCAATTGAAACTATGAGATAACTGCACTGATACATAAAAAGCACGGGATAACTGCACTGATATATAAAAAAAATACGGGGATAACTGCAATGATATATATATATAAAAACACGGGATAGCTGCACTAATATATAAAAAAACACGGGATAACAACACTAATATATAAAAAAAACACGGGATAAATGCACATATTGTTTTTAAATGATACTTTTACATTTTTAGATTTTAATATTTATCTATTTTTTATTTGAAACTCCTTTTTTATCTATTTTAAATTTGTCTTTATTTTTACGGGGTAATGTTTAGACTATTTAAATTCATTCATAAAAAGAACACGACAGCACTCGTGCGTATGCACGTGTATCCTACTAGTTAGTCCTTAAAATTTATGTGTTATACCTCACTAAATTTCGACAGTATTTTTCATTGGTCTCCAAGTACATAACTCGGATATGGTGAATCCACCACAATCAGCATGCATGATGCATGCACCCAAAACAATAAGAAATGCATCGAATCAAAAATTCCACAAGTACTATATTATTCAATCAATAGTACCTTCCATAGTATACACATTTCATTATATTGATCTCAAAAAACGGAAAACTAAGACTTCAATCAAATTCAAATTGAATTAAAAAAACTGCAGATATGTAAAAGCATACTTCAAAGAAGCATAATTAACCATATGCATAGATAAGTAAGAATTATCCAAGTACAATAACTATCCAAGATTCAAATACATAAAGATGTAAATGTCATAAAACATCTCTAAGGGTGCATGTTAGAGGGCTCCCCTAAACTATCCTTGTCTCTTTTACTTTGAATTAAAAGCTCCGTATATGGTGTGACATAATTTCAAACAGAATCATTTCTCACAAAAACCAAGTTTGTTATCAGATTTGCATCAAATAAAGGACATGGTAACAAGTTATAATGTCTATATATCCTATATTTATTCATCTCCCTTATCAGCTTACTTTTCTTTTTAAATTTCGCATTTACAACAATCTTAATTGATACAACATATACATATTTAAATAGTAGATACAATTATTAAATGTTTTTGGTGAATTAGATACAATTATTAAATTATCAAAAAAAGTTGATACAGTTATTATCAACTTATAAGTAATATAGTCATCATGCATTAAATGCACTATACTGATTTATGTAGAATCAATCCAATTGATTTTATCCCTCACAAAAAAAAAAATCTAAATAGTTTTTTTTTTTGACAAAAAGTCCAAATGATCTTCTTTTTCAAAAAGTTTCGAATGGGATAAATCAAAAAACTATGCATATCAATCCTATAATATTTAGTCAAAAAAATCCTATAGTATAATATAGTTTCAAATTTTACAATTAAATTACTTTAATAATAATATTTAATTTAAATATGTTTTAAAATTTTTTTGACAAACGAGTTTTTCTAATTTGAAAATTACCATTGAGTAAACGTGTATTACAATCTCACAAAAGATACAAGTTAGTAAGTAGCTAATTAATTTAAATATTGTCAAAAAGAGTAGCTAATTTAACATGAAAGTATTGTCTCGCATAGTTTTATTTTATGTCTACTAATTAGGTATATAAGAGTTAACCAACACCGTTGGCCTAATGATTTAATCTACCCTGGGATATGGGGTCGACTCAGTGCTTTCGGATTCGATTTTCGCAGTGGACAAATGTGAAATTTGATTTAAGCACGAGCGGAGATTAGTCATTCGTTGAAAGCGTTGGAACTCTTCGCTGGCAATGAGTAATAGTCCCCAAAAAAAGTTATATAAGAGTTTTTCTCCTCAACTATAATTGATTGGGGATAACACGCATCACAAGCCGATGCAACATTCCTATTTATCTCAGTTGCATTGCATGTGTTATGTTGTTTTTTTTGACAGCATGTGTTATGTTGTTGATGATGTCAAAAAAGGTGTGTTACAATTTACAAAGAGTTTTGTTGTTATATTGTGTTGTGGAGTTTCTCTTCCTTAACGGCCAAACCGAAAGGAGCTGGCTCATTCATTATTGTAATCGTAACAAAACGGAGTAGCATAAGAATTATCGCCCCCCTTTCTCACTCACTACTTTGGCTTTTTCTTCTTTTCTTTCTTTCAATTCAACACAAACAAACCCCAATCTCTCTATTCTCTATTCATCTTTCACACACACACTACCAACAACAAGCAACAACAACTCCCTCCTCTTTCTTGACGATCTCTACGAAGTTAATTACTATTCACACCCCCTCTCTTTCTCTCTCTATCTCATTCCTTAATAATCCCACTCTCACCTCGCATTCTCTCTCTCGCCTATTTTGGATCTTCAACTTCTCACTGGTAATTTACCTTCCCCCCCCTTTTCTCCCACCATAATGGAGATTCTTTTCCTTAATCTGAGGAGCTTATTTCATCGCTTTTCAAGTTCTTCATGAGTGATTATTCTATCTTTTGATTATGTGAATTTGAAGTATCTTTCTCAATGTTGCTAGGATTTTGTCGATATGAAGCTTACTTTAGTTAAGTTAATTGGTTAATTGAAGGTTTTATTTTTTGATGATTTGGATCGAGATGAAGTTTTTTCTTTTTTGTCATTTTTTTTCAATCTTTTTTTGGATTCCTTTTCTAGGTTTTGATTATTTTGTCTTCCTTTTTAATAAAGTAGTAGTTTTTATTATGTGTATTTAAATACTCTTAGTGATCTTTTTTTGGGTTTATTGTGTTTTGCTTTTGTTTTAGATTTTACTGATTTGGGGGATTGAGTTTGAAGGACTAATCTTGGTGGGGAAATATGGCTTCCTCTTCGGCACCACTTGCTGGTTCCACTGCTTCGGATCTTCTAAGGAGTTCAACTAGTGGTTTCACTGGTGTACCTTTGAGAACCTTGGGAAGGACAGGGTTGGTTTTTAAAAAAAGGGATTTAACAGTTTCTGCTAAGTTGAGGAAGGTTAAGAAGCATGAATATCCATGGCCTGATAACCCTGATCTCAATGTTAAAGGTGGGGTGTTGAGTCATCTCTCTCCTTTCAAGCCACTCAAAGAGAAGCCAAAGCCTGTCACTTTGGATTTCGAAAAGCCTCTTGTTGATCTGCAAAAGAAGATCATTGATGTAATTTCTAACTTACTCTTTATTGTGTTTGTGTGCTTTGTTTACTAAAATGAGAATGAATTAGATAGAAGAGTATGATTCTTCAAGGTTATGCTAATTGTAAAGAAAAATTATTGTTGAAAACAGGTGCGGAAGATGGCAAATGAAACTGGTCTGGACTTTAGTGATCAGATTCTCTCATTGGAGACTAAGTACCATCAGGTTTGGCTTTCATAACGATTAAGTGTTATTCCCAAGAAAATTGGATTACTTGAATGACAAAATTGTGATGAGTATGACTACTGGATTGAGTTATGTGCTCAATCATATAAATATAAGCGTTCTATTGAGAAAGCTGTTATGATGCTGCTCTGATTGTCTTTTGCAAGAATGAATAATATATAGCATATTTAACCCATGCTGGTTTAGTTATCTCATAAGCGAATTGGTTAAGGTTGATTGTTCTTCATGTTGGCAATTGCTTTGTGAGAAATCCTATATTTCTGTTGGCTTCTTAGTTGCTTATCTGATATCTTGGTTTCTGAAATACAAATTTAACTGCTTAAGCATTATTTGATATACTTTTTGCTTGTATTTTGCCAGATGATATTTTTCTTTACATTTAAGTGACTACTATTATTTAGGGTATGTTTTTGCTGAAGGGTGTTACTGTCTAATGTAAACTGCACCTTCCTTGACCTATCTTATTAGTATAAGTAAGGCATAAGGTCAATAATTCGTAATTGTTAATCAGAGTTTCATTGTCTGAGTATAGTCTCTTTTTTCCTTTTAGTACTAATCCCCAAAAATTGCAACAGTAAAATTGGTAACGTTCTCATGCTTTCACTGCCTCCATTGCTGTTTCAGGCTTTAAAGGATCTATATACACATCTAACTCCTATACAGCGGGTCAACATTGCACGGCATCCTAACAGGCCAACTTTCCTTGATCATGTTTTCAACATAACTGAAAAGGTCTACTAAATATTTTTGTTGTTCTCACTCTTTCACTTGAATGTATAATTTACTGCATTCTCTTGCTACTATTTTAGTTGGTTGGTTGTTATTGACCTACTCCCTTCAATTGAATTCACATCTTTCCTCTTGTTGCAGTTTGTGGAACTCCATGGTGATCGAGAAGGTTATGATGATCCAGCCATTGTTACTGGTATCGGGAGTATAGATGGTAAAAGCTACATGTTCATAGGCCACCAAAAGGGTAGAAATACTAAAGAAAACATTCAGCGTAACTTTGGGATGCCGACTCCACATGGGTATGTCCACTAGAACTCTAGTTGATACTGAAAAATTCACTACATGTAATAATTTTCACATCATTCCGTTCATTTGATGAGTTTGCTTACATTCAAGTTTTCCACATTAGACACTGATGGATGGTAAATTTTCAAATCAAACAGTTATAGGAAGGCTTTACGCTTGATGGAATATGCTGATCATCATGGGTTCCCAATAGTTACCTTCATTGACACACCCGGGGCATATGCTGACCTCAAATCAGAAGAGCTAGGCCAAGTATGTTGCTTGTCATGCTTTATTATACTCTGGCTCTCTTTTGTTTCTATGTTAATCCATTTGATTAATTTTCATGCATGCAGGGTGAAGCAATTGCTCATAATTTGAGATCCATGTTTGGTCTGAAGGTGCCAATTGTGTCTATAGTTATTGGGGAAGGTGGATCTGGTGGTGCCCTTGCCATTGGGTGTGGTAATAAATTACTCATGCTTGAAAATGCAGTTTTCTATGTTGCCAGGTAATTTTATTTTTTTAACTCCATTATTTGCAAGAATATTACATTAATTTTTTTCAATTCTCCCTTCCTGTAAAGCATGTAGATGAATCTTCAGAGCTTCTTTGTAATAATGTCGGACTCTGCAAATTATGTGGCTAAAGGTTTTCATAGTTTCATATTAACATATACTGTTAGTAAAGAATTGTGAGCGTCGTTATTTTTAAACCAATTATAAGATTGAGTTATTTAGTAATGTGCTTATGAGGGGATGATTATTCAACTTTTTTGGATTGTACTTAAATTTGTTTAAGGTTTAATCCATCGTACAAAGATGCATCTTAGCAGCTACACACAGATATAATACGGAAGACTGCTTGAGTTATACTTAATAATTTATTTTTTAATTGAAAATGTATGTTCCGAACTGTTCTGTTGGTTTGATCTTTATTTATTACATGATTTAGTCCAGAGGCATGTGCTGCAATCTTGTGGAAGAGTGCTAAAGCTGCTCCAAAGGTATATACAAGACTGGTGCTTGAATCTTTCATTTGGTAATGTATATTAAAATATTTATTTTATCCTTTGCAGGCTGCTGAGAAACTGAAGATTACAGCGCCTGAACTGACCAAATTGCAAATTGCAGATGGCATTATACCTGTAATAATCTTATTAGTTATGCTCTTTGCTCTTAAATCTTATTCATATATATGGACTCTACCCTCTTGATGCTTTAAAATAAAACCATCGGTAATAACTAATATTTGTGTTGAGGGAAATTTGGCAAACCTAGTAACTCCGACTTTGATTTCTTCTAATTCTATGTTTTCCTCTATATGGATCGATAACAGTATTTTCTATGAAGTGGAATCTAAGTAGAATTTAATTTTATCATTTTCATAGGAGCCCCTCGGTGGTGCACATGCAGATCCACAATGGACCTCTCAACAAATAAAAATTGCAATCAAAGAAGCTATGAATGTAAGTTTTACTGATAGAATGTGTTCTATAGAAACCAAATAAATTAAAGCAGTAAAGCTTATGCTAGTATGGAATTTTGGCCTGTCCATTGTGTAGGAGCTCACCAAGATGAATACAGAAGACCTATTAAGAGATCGCATGCATAAGTTCCGAAAGCTAGGTGGGTTCCAAGAAGGAGCTCCTGCAGATCCTAAGAGGAACTTCAGCATGAAGAAGAAGGATCCACCTGTTGCTACAAAGATTTCCGATGCTGAATTAGAGGTTGAGATTGAGAAACTAAAGCAAAAAATTTTGGATGGTAAAGAATCCTCTTCAGAGCCTTCAAAACTCAATCTGGATGAGATGATAAAGAAACTGGAAAAGGAGGTTGATCAAGAATTCTCCGAGGCGGTTAAAGCCATGGGATTAACAGACAGGTTGTCGAAACTACGGGAGGAAGTTTCAAAAGCAAGTTCAGATAACCAAACTATTGATCCATTGCTGAAGGATAAGATAGAAAAGCTAAAGGAAGAGTTTGATCAGGGTTTATCAGCAGCTCCTAATTCTGGCAAGTTGCAGAAGAAGCGTGACATGCTGAAAGAATTGTCTAAAGCAAAGCTTCAATTAGATAGAAACAAAGAAGCTGCAACACTTAAGCAAGAATTGAAGAAAAAATTCGATGAGGTCATGAGTATTCCTAGAATAAAGGAAAACTACGAAGCATTACAGGCCGAAATTCAACGTGTTGGTGCATCCTCACCAAGCGATTTGGATGATGAATTGAAGAAGAAAATCATCGAGTTCAACAAAGAGGTAGACTCACAGCTGGTTAATGCTATGAAGTCGGCAGGATTAGATGTTGAGTTTGTAAAACCGGGACGAGATGGCAACAAGTCTTCGGTGCCAGAGTCAGAGATAGAAGAACTAAACAAAGATGTAAAAAAGGAAATTGAAAATGTGGCAAACTCGTCAGCAGATATTAAGAACAAGATAGAACAATTGAAACTGGAGGTTGCCAAGGCTGGAGAGACACCTGATTCAGAATCAAAGAATAGAATTGATTCTTTGGTGCAACAAATTAAGCAGAGCCTTGCAGAGGCCATTGACTCGTCTAGCTTGAAAGAGAAGTATGAAAATTTGGTCTCCAAGGTTTCCAGTGAATCTGAAACTTCTGGAGAGTTTGATGGAAGTCTAGGAGACAGTCTCACTGATGAAGAGTTGAGAGAGAAAATTGGTGCAAACCGCACCTTTTCATAATGTGAGTTCATCTTCTCTTTCATTATGTGTATCTTTTCTTTTTCTTTCATATTAAAATTTATACCTTAATAATATTTTGCGGAATATCTCACATTATCAGGCTGCTGCTCATGAAGTTGGTGAAAATGGTGCTGAACTGCAACGAGTATGAAATGGAATAGTGGAAACTGCACCAGTATCTTGCTGATGATATATTTTATTTATATCTTGAGCTGGTTGTACATCATCCAGCATCATATGGCCATATTTCTTAGAAAACATGTTTTGGGGATTTAAAAGAGATACTGCGGGAATTGTGGCTGATATTTTTCTTTCATCTAGACTACAAGGGGGGGAATAAAGTTCAAAGCCATTTTGTATTTGTTTGAGTTAGAATGTTTCGGTTAATTTTAGAAATACTTACTTTATCTGCATCCTTTTTTTTTTATCTGAAATGTTTTCCCTAAATAGACTTAGATGAACATTGTATAAATTATTTGTGTTTGAGGAACCTAATAATATGAAGTTGTGGTACTAAAATGTCTTATTTGAAAGAATGATTGTCCTGCTTTTTGGGGAAGTACTTGGTTGGTTCTTATTTGTCTTTCATATACTTTGATTTTGACAGGCACGGCAACGGAACCCGAGCCGGTAGGTACCCACCCGACCCCACCCCGAGTTTGACGGGGAAAACCCGCTTTAACTGAGGACCGGGGGGAGGGGATGTCTATACCCGCTCCGAACCCCGAGGTTGAGGCAAAAGTTGATTTTTCTTCACGAAACCTCTAATCCTAGCTTCATGCTAAAATCAATTTCTGAGGCTAGAATTATTTCTCTTGATGGAAGCCAAATACTCAAATATGCTTCAAAATCAATTTTATAACTTTGAAATCACTTTTATCTCAAAAAAGTGAATTTAAACATGCACCAAAGTTAAAATAGAGTAATGTAGAAAACTTTATCATCCTTCCATAACGTTGAGAAAAAATGATTCTATCTAAATCACTAATCCTAGAAGGGTTTACCATCTATCTGCATCTCCATTTATTGCAAACTTCTTCATTCAAAGTTGTCCTTGTAAATGTTCAATTATTTGCAAACTTCATTCAAAGTTGTCCTTTAAAATGTTCAATTAGATGGATGCAAAGAGTTGTCCTTCAAAATGTTCAATTATTGCAAACTTCTTCATCCAACGTTGTCCCCTAAAATGTTCAATTAGATGGATGCAAAGAAAGACACTTCAATGTAATGGATGCAATGAAACACAATTCATTGTAAAGGATGCAAAAGAAGCACACTTTCACTTCAGTAATTAGAGATCTAAGTTGTCCATAATATCCTCCAATCAATCGGAATCAGACAATAATCGATGTTGCATGGATTGCAATCCCACCTTTATTTGCATAATGATTGTTCACCTTTGACATTCTAGAGGTGGATGATTGAGAGCTGGATCTGCTGCAACTTTTTTCCTAAGGGCTAGGGTTTTGGTTAATGTTACGAAACCAATTTGGTCTGGTTGCTGGTTACAGAGATCTGAACAGGAGAGGGTATGGATCTATTTCAAATATGAAAGGCTTTAAGGGCTCTGTTATAGCTGTGGTAATTTTGGCCATGAGAGCAAGCATTGTTCAATACCTAGGGTTATGGCTGCATATGACAAGAGTACACCTAAGTATGGTCCTTTCCTAAATGCTTCAAAACATAGGGTTTTCCACAGGTTCCCTTTTGGTGATTCTTTTAGTGAGGGTGGTCAATCTCAACCAACTCAGAATACTCAACCTCAACCTAAGGAAGGCTCCAGTCATGACTCAAATAATGTTGGGCGTGAGAATGTGTCTCAGACTATTCCTGATAACAAGGTGCAGAGGTATGGACCTAATCTTACTCAAACAGAAGTAGTAACTACAAAGCCTATTCCTCCTTCTACAGCTGCTCCAAGGGTGATCCGTAAGTTTGTGGGGAAGGACTTCAAGCTGGAACCACAATCTTCACCTCCTTATTATGTTGAGTTCCCACCAGAAGAGGATGCTGGTACAGATCCCAGTAACAATAGTATACCTGCACAAGTAGAAGATGCACTTAGTAACAAATTAAAAGGGGAAGGGGCAATCAAGTTGAAGAATATTCAAGTGGTGAGGCTCAAGGTCACCAGCAGGATGGTGTGAAAAGAGCTAGAGTTATTGCAGTAATTGATGGTCAAATGATTCTAGATGCTACTGAATTGGCTGAGGAGGCAGGCCTACCCATGCCCCCAAAGTCCAAATGACCTCCATAAGTTGGAACTGTCGTGGCTTGGCGGCAGCCACGACAAATAGGGAGTTTAGAGCTCTCATTCAAAGATATAAGCCGTCCTTAGTGTTTCTTATGGAAACTAGGGCAAAAAAAGATCGTGTGGAGAAGCTTAGAAGGAGATTGAGATTCCATCACTGTTTTTGTGTGGAGGCTAATGGCCAATCTGGAGGATTGGCTTTGTATTGGAATGATTTTTATCAAGTTCAAATTCTGGATAGTTGTAGTAACTATATTCATGCTGTAATTCATCAGCAAAGAACTCAGAAGCTGTTTGAAGCTTCTTTTATCTATGGGAACCCTACATTTGATAAAAGACAATACCTGTGGGGTAAAGTTTCAAAATTACCCACCTCCTCTTCCATTCCTTGGTTATGCATGGGTGACTTCAATGATATGTATTCTCAATGTGAGAAGGATGGTTTAAGACCAGTTGAGGACAGAAGGTTGCAGCTGTTCAGACAGTTCTTAGCTAATTCAGCTTTAATGGACATGGAGCTTAAGGGGTGCAAGTTTACTTGGGTGAGTAATCCAAGGGATGGTAGGGTCACAAAGGAAACAATTGACAGGGTTTTGGTTAATGTTGAATGGAGATTGTTATTCCCTCATGCCACTGCTGTGGCTCTGCCTATGATTAATTCAGATCATTCCCCTATCATTCTTAGCCCTGCTACTAGTGATACTAGTGGGAAGATGTTCAGATTTGAAGTGTTTTGGCAAGAGCACCCTGATTTTGAGGTTTTCTTAACTCAAAGTTGGAATTCTATCCCTGAGGGTCAATCCTCTTGGTCTGACTTCATTGCTAGGGTGAAAAGGAGCACTTGTGACATGGTTAAATGGCACGAGAAAACTTTCAATAATGCTCAAAGAGATATTGAGCACCTTAGGATGGAACTACAACTAATCCTTAATAAACCTCAGCATTACATCCAGTGGCAGCAGGTTTCTTAGATCAGGAAAAAGATTGATGATTTATGGAAACAGGAGGAGCTCTATTGGGGGCAACGGTCTAGGGTGAAATGGCTCAAATTTGGGGATAGGAATTCAAAAAAAATTCATGCTAGTACTCTGCAGAGGAGAGATAGGAATAGACTCTTAAGGATCAAGGATGATAGCAATGTGTGGCAGGAGGGACAAGGTGATACTATGAATGCTCTCTTTGCTCATTTTGAGAGAGTCTATGCTACTGATGGCTTTGAAGGAGTCACTGATTGTTTGGCTGTTGTCCCACAGTTGGTAATAGAAGATATGAATAAGGCTTTGTTGAGGGTTGTTAGTGAAGAGGAGATTAGAAGTGATGTGTTCTCAATGGGGGCTCTTAAGGCTCCTAAACCAGATGGTCTTAGTGGTCTTTTCTATCAAAATAATTGGCATATTGTTAAGGAGAAAGTGTGTAATGCTGTGCAAGAGTTCTTTGTTAATGGGGTTTTACCTCATGAGGTCAATGAAACTGTGGTGGCTCTTACCCCTAAAATTCCCCTGCCTGAGTCTATTACTCACCTTAGACCTATAAGCTGTTGTAGTTTTATTTATAAGGTCATCTCTAGAGTGATAGTTATGAGACTGAAACCAGTTATGGGTGGCCTGATCTCCCCCCAGCAAAGTGCTTTTGTTGGGGGAAGATTGATTCAAGACAATCTTACTATTGCCCATGAAGCCTTTCATAGAATCAGAAAACTTAGAGGAGGGTTGAAACAGGCTGCTGTGTTGAAGCTGGACATGAATAAGGCGTATGATAGGGTGGAATGGGAGTTTCTTGAGAAGACCCTTGGGCCTTTTGGGTTCCATCAGAACTGGATTGAACGTGTAATGGCACTAGTTACCTCTATATCTTACAAATACCAAGTTAATGGTTTCTTGAGTCCTACTCTCAGCCCTCAAAGGGGACTCAGGCAAGGAGACTCTCTCTCTCTCCTTATCTATTTATAATTGTTTTTGATGTTTTAACTAAATTATTATCTTATGGTAGATCCTCTAACTCTCTCAATGGTGTTGAAGTAGCTAAAGATTTGCCTTTAACTCACTTATTCTTTGCGGATGATGCTATCTTATTTTCCAGAGCCTCTAATGAAGAACTATATGCCCTAATGGAGATTCTAAATCGGTTTTCAAAGGCTTCAGGGCAGAGAATTAATTTGCATAAGTTTGGTTTGGTGTTTAGCAAGGATGTCCCAACTGTTTTGAGGGGTGGTTTGGCAGGTATTCTTAACATTCCTGTGTGGGAGTCTGCTGGATCATATTTTGGTGTACCAGCTGAATGGGGAAGGTCAAAAATGCAAGCTCTTGGATGGATCAAAGAGAGGGTGTACCAGAAGTTAGATGGTTGGAAGGAGAAGCTTCTAAACCAAGCTGGGAAATAAGTCTTAATTAAAGCTATCATCCAAGCCATCCCATCTTATATTATGTCTCTAGTGAGCCTTCCTAAAACTTTTTGCAAGCAATTGTGTTCTATGGTGGCTAGATATTGGTGAAAAGTTGATGGGAAGGAAAGAGGGATTCATTGGAAGAACTGACAGCTGCTTACCTCCCCCAAATCTCAGAGGGGATGGGTTTTAAAGACTTTGAAGACATGAATGAGGCTCTCCTTGCTAAACAAGCATGGAGGATAGTTCAAGATCCAAATAGCCTATGGGCTTCTAATCTTCTAAAGCTCTATTGCTCTAAAGACTCATTTTGGTCTGTAAAAAAGAAGAATGGAGATTCCTGGATATGGTCTAGTATTCTTAGTGGCAGAGACTTATTGAAGAAGAATGGTAGATGGGCTGTGGGAGATGGCAATAGCATCAACATAAGGAATGACATCTAGTTTCCCTCTGGTGATATGGTAAAGATTAAAGAGCCATGCCCTTTGGTGAAGGTCAATGAAGTGATTGATGTGTCTAGGAAAATCTGGGATGTACAGCAGCTGAACAAGTATTTTCATCATGACTCAGCTATGGAGGTGGTTAAAACTCCTATTAGTTTACTTGAAGACCAAGACTCCTTTTGGTGGCCTTTAACTTCAAAGCGTACCTATTCTGTTAAGTCTGGGTACTATATTGCTCATCAGACAACTGCTCCTATTTCTTCTAAGGCTACCTCCTCATCTAGTGTTCCTAAGGAGTGTTGGGATCTACTGTGGGGTGCCCCTGTACCTCAGAAAGTGAAGCAATTGCTGTGGAAGGTGTGTCATAATGCTCTGCTCTAAAGAAAAATCTATGCCAAAGGAAGCTAAATGTCAGCCCTTTATGTCCAATCTGTGAGAGTCTTGATGAGACTACTGAACATGCCCTATTATTGTGCCCTTGGGTGTCTCCTGTTTGGTTTGGGATCCAGTTACCCAATATTCCCACTTACTTCAATATCTCCTCCTGCACTAACTGGCTGGTGAACCTGCTATGTCCCTCTAATGCTAGCCCTAAATTAGAGATTTCTCAAATAGTGTGGCTGTTTATGACTATATGGCATATTTGGAAGGGGAGGAATGCTTTTATCTTTGACCAGAAAATCCCTAATCCTATGGGCACGATTCAGCAGATTAACTGCTCTGTTTCTGAAATTTTAGAAATAGAGAAAAAGAATATCATGTCCTTGAGTAACACGAGGATTCCTAAGCTATCTTCCAAGAGCAAGTGGAGACCACCCCCTTGTGGTGTGCTGAAGATTAACTCTGATGTGAGTTTCCTCTATCAAAATGGCAAAGTGAGTGGGGGTTATGTGATTAGAGATCATGAAGGGTGTGTGGTAGCAGCAAATACTTACAGTGGGATGGCTTCGAGTCATTTGCTTGCAGAAGCCCTAGTTCTTCGAGATGCTGTAATATTCGCTAATAATCTGGGAATCGATAAGATCTTGGTGGAATCCGATTGTTTGCAACTCGTGCAAGCCTGCAAAGGTGAGAGTGATTTGCGAAGCATTAGAAGTATCACGCAAGACATTAATGTGCTCAGATCGAGCTTCAACTGCTTCGGGGTTACCTGGGTTGGCCGTGAAGGTAATATTTGTGCTCATCTAATTGCTGATCTCCATCGAAATCATCTGCTCCCTAATGGATGGCTTCGCCAACCTCCGGATTCTCTTCATGTGGCCATTGCACAAGACTGCATGCATGCTCTAAGTCACCAGAGTTGTTGAATTGGCAGATGAAAAGGAGCCTTGCAGTGATAAGAATTGATGGTCTCTTGCGGGTTGTTGACGTTGGTGTGAATTGAAGAGTAGCCATTATTTCACATCTTTGCCAAATTAGGGTTTTTTCTGTATTTGTGTTTCTATTTGTTTTTAGATTGTTGACGTTTCTATGTTAACTTGGTGTATTTCGGATTCTGAGGTGGTCCGGGTTTAACTTTTGACCCGGCTTGTGGGTATCAATTGTTTTTTAGGCCACCTGCTTATGTGTTTGGTTTAGGCCTTGCCCAATTATGATAAATCAAATGCATATTTGACCCAAAAAAAGACAAAGGACTAATATGAATTCAATTCTCATGGCGGCTCGAGTACGCATTTTTGCATAATACTCGACATGAAATTGCTTATTGACTTGAATGTCGAAGTCTCTTAAGGTACCACCCGTTGAGAAACACTGTCAGGGTACCTCTTTCTTTCATTCATTCATTCTTTCTTTCTTTCCATTCCATCCACCATCTTGCCCACCTTTTCCGATTAGGGTCATCAGTTCAGAAACAATATTATTCCAAATAGAATTCCTAATCTCAATGTTACACGATTAGAGCAATCATCCTTTAACATTTTTTTGGTATAAACCGGGTGTAGCGACCGAAAAATCCGAATGAGGGATTCTTCGTCATTTTTGAAAATGAAGCCGCCATCAATATTTATTAAATAGGAAAACATTGAAAAAAAAAATTGGGTTCGGGGGTCGATTATGTGTGCGGAATGTATTAGCACCCCACAACATCCTTTCGAAAGAAAGGTTACCATTTAATTTAATGTGTAGAAAGGAAGTTAATTAAAATAAGACACTCTAATTTACCCTTTTTATTATTTGCAAATTTGAAGAGGAAGACTTAATAAAAGTTTTAGTTTTTTGTGCTTGACAGGAGTGGGCCCCTGCTCCTACGTATCTCCAAGTGCGATGGAGAAATCAAAGCTACGTAGTTCTTGGGTAAAAATTATTTGTGTGTTGGTGTTTTTTATTATTTGAATGTTTATGAAGCTGGAGGGCGTTCGTGATGACCAAACAGATAAATTCAGAGTGGTCACCACTACTAGCCTATTTGAAAAAGAAGGTGTTTACAGTGTTCAAACGAGCTAAACTCAGAGTGACCACCGCAAATAACCGATTTGGTGATTAAGTGTTTGATTATTTGAAAATGCTTACTTGGAAACATGATTTTAAAAAATGGATTTCGATTGTGTTTGTGTGTTTTTTATTTATTTAGAGGTTTTAGGGCTTTTGAACTGTACAATTCGTTCGCCCTAAAACGCTGACTAACCCGACTGTACAGTCGACTTGATCCCCTATTTTTGGAAATTGTTTTTTGATTAAGTTCACATTTTAAACCTCTAAAAAAGAGATTCAAGGTGTTAATTTGTTTATCCAACCGAAAAGGGACATAGTTTCCTACAATAATGTGAATGGGGAAAAGAAAAGACTCTCATTCAAGACCTTGTCTAGTAAGAATCAAAGCCTTTACTTTGATTATTTATTGAAGAAACATCTATTTGGAAAGTTGTCTTGCTAAAAATATTTTCAATCAATTCCATCAGCAGCCTTAACTAAAAAAAGGTTTATACTTAAAGCTGCCCTATTAAAAATGTTTGACCGAAACAATTGATGCCAACATTTGGGGTGAATTTAATTGTTAAAGACCATCATTATCTCTTATATGCTATATATATATATATATATATATATATATATATATATTGAAAAACTAAATTTTTGGTAGTTTTTGAATTGCATAGTTTAATGCCATGAGAAATGAAAAAAAGAATAAAAAAAAAGCTTGCTTGACCAAAAGAAACAACATTTGGTTTATCGCCCTTTTTTTTGTAGTCATCAACTTATTAGCTTGTTCTAAACACATTTGATTCTAAGCACCTAGACTAAAGAAAGGGATATTTGGTATAAAAGAGATCTACTAATTAGTAAAGGAACATTTTGCTTAAATCCTTTTTGTTATTAGAAGAAATCGGTTCCCATTATTGTTATTTTGAAAATGGTTACCATTGTTTTTTTTTTTAAAAAAAGCCTCACAATATGATGTCTCCAATATAGACTAACAAATGACTACAACACTGAATACGAAACCCATATCAAAAAAGGTGAATATACAATATTTGTACATGCTTCATATTTTTAATTGATAAGAAAAAAAACATTAACAGATCAAGTTCTAAATTGCAGAAACCTTACATACACAAAGATGAACAAAAGGGAAAGGCATTAACAGTACCTTCAGATTCCGAAAACTTTGAATAAAGAGTCCTTTCCTCAGATCTCACCAATAACAACAGAATAAAAACTATGAAAATTTTATAGAAGAAAAAAGAAAACGAAAAGTAAGAAAACGAAACAATCTCTCTCTAACTATTTCCCTGAAACTCTCAAGAATTATTTTTCTTCTCCTTAAACCCCCCCGCTTCTTCAACGATTTGGCCCTCATTTATACTAAACAAAACGAACTTCCGGTGGTGTGCTTTCCCCTTCGTTTTTTCGCTGGTCTTTGCACTCACATCTAAAGTTCTGTGTAAATCTTTGCGGGTTCCCTTTAAAACCGAAGCCACCCATGAAAAACTGAGAAGAGAAACGCGTGAACTACTGATTTATTGTGGGACCGACGGTTCCTTGAATGTTGGTGACAAAAAAAGGGGTTGCGTGGGGAGAGGAGAGGACGAGACGCCTAAGATGGAGGTTTCGTGTAGCAATGGAGATGTGGGGGAAGGTGAAAGAAAACGTGTAGAGATGGAGGAAAGGATCTGTGTCAGGGAGAGAGAGAGAGGGAGAGGTGACGGCTGGGGTTTCTTTTTTGGTTTTCAGCAAGTGGTGGGAAATTAGGGTTTGATGTGGAGGCAATTAGGTTTTGGGTGTGAGAGGTGAAAACATGCCATCCGGGTCAGGCCTAAGTCGCACGGGCCTCCAACAATGGCCCAAAATCAATTGCAATAAAAACAACACTACCCACACCCCAATTTTTACTAATCGCCCCATTTTCTCTTTTCTTGCTTTTTCAGTTTGTTTTCTTTTAAATACAAAGATTTATAGTAACTAGATAGGAAGTAATGTACAACATGAGAGTAAATTTGTATTTTTATTTTCTGAAAGAACATAATTCTTTTTTTTTAAATAAAAGGTCGGACAAAATTAGGGTATAACACCGGGTATCTCTATGCGCAACTGCTGGTATCTCTATGCGCAACTGCTGAGACTAATCCCTCAAGCCAGGTAGGACCACAATGGACGGCAAAGCTCTCCTTCAAGAGATTTGACACTGCTGCATTCTCAAGACGAGATTCAAATGCAAGACCTTAATTAAACTGGAATAGAGTCATACCATCTCATTCAAGTGCTCTTGAATATTATCCTTTAACATTAATAATTAAATAGAATAATTACAACATTGTGTTATATAGTACACTAAAGTTATACACAAGGTTATCCTTAGTGACAACTTCTCCATTACCTCTCAATTACGGTAGACTTCGCTATTGCGTTAAAAACACACTTGGAGATGTACTCTATCACAGAAGTAGTATAAAAGATTATCGTCTCCACAGGGATTAACTAACAAGTACCAAACTAGTCCAGATTTATTATTGTTTAGACGAACGAATATTTGGGAGTTGTAACGGAAACAAATAAAGAAATAAATAACAAGAATTAAAATGCAGGTTTTAATCAATTGTAGAGAGATCTAGGGTCACGGTTTCACTTGCAAGCTTCGATTCCCCTATATCTAATTCTACCTGAAATCCTTTATTTTATTTAATTACCAATCCCTTTACTAAAACTATTAATCTGTTTGGTCATTCGCGATTAATATTCTTTTTCCTAAATTAACCCTTGTTTGGTCATGCAAGAATTTAAATTCAAGAAAAACATAAAGAACAAAAAGATTGAATGACTGGAAGACTAAATTAAAGTTTGGTCATGCATTAATTATAGCCCCAATTATCCTATAGGTCTACCAACTAATTGCAGTACGGTCGCTGATCAACTAATTGATTATGAACATGCAAAGGGTGATCAATCCTAAGAACGTGATTAAATTAATAGGAAAATATTAATTAAAATAAAAATAGGAATTCAAACCAGAAATTAGAACATAAAAATGTCTCTAATCATGCAAGATCCACCTAAGACCCTAGAAGAGGATTTAGGTATCCATAGTTATCAAGAACAATGAAATAAAATTAAGAGTCATAAATTAGAGATAAAAATAACCCGAAAGATGGAGAAATTTCTTATCTGAGTATTTAGTCTCTTTTTTTTGCTCCAGAGCTCTCTCACGGTGTCAAGAACGATACCCAAAAACTACGGTGTGTGTGTGCGTCGTCCTTTCAATTTTCGGCGTCGGGTTCTTGATAACTATATTTTATATAGAGTTATTCATACAATTAAGCTTGAGTTATTGCTTATTTTTAAGAACATTATATATATTTATAGTTTATTTATCAAGGAATAACATTCTAAATATTCAACTGGATAAAGGGCAATGATCTAGGCAAAATGCACAAATCTTGTTAGGTTTGATGTTTGTTAGACTATAGTATAACCTTAGAGGGGGGGTGAATAAGGTTATGTGCAAAATATAAATTCTTTTCGGTTTTCAAAAACTTATGAAATGCTTTGTTTAAATCAAATGCGGAAACTGAGATTTAAACTTATATGATGTATGCAAGCAGGCAGATCAAGAACAGTATGATATTACTCTATATTCAATATACAGAATAACTAGATTATTTATAGGCAGCGCAGTGATATTGAATATAGCAACAGACAGATCTACAGCAGTGATATGGATAATAACAGATCAACACAATAATATAACAATAGACAGATCTGAGTAGTGATATTCAAAACAGATATAAACAAAACAATGAATATCACAGCTATATAACAATAACAAATATAGACAATAAAGTAAAGAGAGTAGGGATAGAGATACACCAGGAATTTAGCGAGGTTCGGGATAAAAGCCCTACGTCCTCGGCCTCAGGCTTTGCAACCCTTGGACTTGATGGTAACCACTATATGAAGAATGTTTTACAAACAGGCAACTTCAGATAGCAAATCTCAATTCCCCCGAACTGAGAACCCGAGCACCTAGCTAAGGATTTCAACCCGCTTCAATCTCATGATTGAACGACCCAAGAGCACCTCCCAAGATTTCAATACCACTTCAATCTTCCTTGATTGAAAGACCCAAGATCACCTCCCAGGATTTCAAACCAACTCAATCTCCTGATTGAGAGACCCAAGAACGCTTCCCAGGATTTCAAAATGACCCCACAAAAGTAGATTACAATATAGAAGCTATGATCCAATCACCTCAGATAATATGACAATATAATAGCTGTGAGAGATGAGTAGATCTATAAAAATGATATGAAAGTGATAGCTCTATTTTTCTCTTTCTCAGGATCTAGAAATTCGTATGAGAAGAAGAGAGAATTTGTTGTGAAAATGTGGTGTCCTGAAGAATGACTTGAGGCTGCCTATTTATAGGCTTAGGAAAGCGTAGGATTCATAAATGTGACTTAAGAATCGATTCATGAGTGATGTTAAAATATAGTATAATCGATTCTTTATTTTTAGAAAACATAGGAATCGATTCCTTGGATTTTGGAAATATGTAAGAATCGATTTTCAGGACATCCTGAATAGGTAAGAATCGATTTCAATATTTAGTTAAAGTAAGGAGGAATCGATTCATAGCCTATAGGATAGCTTGAAAATCGATTTCAAGGTGTTTTATAAAAGAAGGAAATCGATTCTTGGTTTGGCTTGAGATAAATGTAGAAATCGATTATTTGCTTTTATGGAAGTAATGGAAATCGATTGTTTTAAGAAAGGAAAACAAGTAATCGATTTTATACTCCTATGAGACAATATAAAATCGATTCATAGTCCAATGTATTTAGTATATAATCGATTTTATACTCCTATGAGACAATATAAAATCGATTTATACTCCTATGAAACAATATAGAAATCGATTCTTGCTTTCCACAAAATTGATTTTAGGTTTAGGCCATGCATGCATAAAATATTTTCCAAAGCTTGCCATGCATGCATAACATATTTTTCAAAACCCTAATTTTGATGCATGATGCATGTTTTCAAAAAATCATCTCTCAGCTATTTAAACTGTCATAGACCTTAAGTGATAGGACCTTACACTGTGTCCTAAAGAAAGCGGAAAAACAATTAGGTCTTCATCTTCAAAGGTGGCTTCTTCTCCAAGCTGCTCCACTTTAATGCTTCCTGCTTTTTGATTCCCGTCCTGTACTTTATTCAGCTTGAACCTGTACTTTCATACAACTACAACCATTAGTAGACAAGATGTAATTTGTTATCATACAAAACAAGGAGTGTTTGCCCTTGGTTCAACAAACTCCCCCTTTTTGATGATAACAAATTACATTATGCATAGGGGGTGATAATAATGAGAATTTTTTTTTTTTGAAAAAGCTCCCCCTAAGCATAATCATATATTTTCTCCCCATATAGTAGTAACCTGCATATTTTCTCCCCCTTTGTTTTCATCAAAAAGGAGGGGGGTGTATACAAAACAAAATCACTTTACAAACTAGCATAATCAAGCATCCCTAGCTCTCTACGGATTTTACAAAATTGAGCTTCGGCTAGGGGTTTAGTGAAGATATCCGCTAGTTGGTCATCAGTGCCTACAAATTTCAATGCAATGCTCCCCCTAGACACATGATCTCTAATAAAGTGATGTCTTATGTCTATTTGCTTAGTTCTAGAGTGTTGTATAGGGTTCTTAGCAATATTAATAGCACTTGTATTATCACATAAAACAGGAACATTTTCGAAAATTAGACCAAAGTCTTCCAAAGTTTGTATCATCCACAGAACTTGTGCAACGCAGTTTCCAACCGCCACATATTCAGCTTCAGCGGTGGACAAAGCAACACTGTTCTGTTTCTTACTAGACCAGGAGGTCAAACAAGGACCAAGAAAATGACAAGTTCCACTAGTACTTTTTCTATCAAGAGTGCAACCTGCAAAATCAGCATCAGAAAAACCAACTAAATCAAACGTACTCGATTTCGGGTACCACAAACCAAAGTCTATGGTCCCTTTAACATACCTAAGAATCCGTTTTACAGCTTTTAAATGTGATTCTTTTGGGCATGCTTGAAATCGAGCACACAGGCATACAACAAACATAATATCAGGACGAGACGCAGTTAAGTATAAGAGACTACCTATCATACCTCGATACATAGTTTCATTTACCGGTTTACCTTGCTCATCCTTATCTAGTTTCGTTGCTGTTGCCATAGGAGTGCTGATTTCTTTTGCGTCATTCATGTTATATTTCTTCAGCAATTCCTTTGAGAACTTTGTTTGGGATATGAAGATTCCTTCATTTAATTGTTTTACTTGAAGTCCCAAGAAAAAGTTAAGCTCTCCCATCATACTCATTTCAAATTCACTAGTCATCATCTCAGAAAATTCCTTGCACAAATCATCATTAGTAGATCCAAAGATAATATCATCAACATAGATTTGAACTACTATGATATGTTTGCCCTTGGTTTTAAGGAATAAGGTAGAATCAATCTTACCCTTTTTGAAACCATTGGCAGTTAAATGTTTGCTTAGTCTCTCATACCAAGCTCTAGGGCTTTAATCCATAAAGAGCTTTGTCAAGTTTGAAAACATGATCAGGATTTTTAAAATCTTCAAAACCAGGGGGTTGTTTTACATATACTTCTTCTTCTAAAAAACCATTTAGGAAGGCACTTTTGACATCCATTTGGTGTAGTTTGAAGTCCATGTAAGAGGCAAATGCCAATATTATCCGAATGGACTCCAACCTAGCCACAGGGGCAAAAGTTTCTTCAAAATCCACCCCTTCGATTTGGTTAAAACCTTAGACAACTAAACGACTTTTGTTTAATAAAATTGTACCATTTTCGTCAAGTTTGTTGCGAAAAACCCATTTAGTACCTATGATGGTCCGATCGACCGGTTTTTCGACTAAATGCCAAACTTTGTTCCGTTCAAATTGTTCAAGTTCTTTTTGCATTGACAAAACCCATTCTGGATCATTTAAAGCTTCCTTGATATTCTTTGGAACTATTTGAGAGACAAAAGCACTATGAAAGCATAAAAGATTAAGAGAAGAACGAGTTTTTACTCCCTTTGATGGACTACCAATAATTTGCTCCAGGGGATGGTCTCGAACTGATTTCCATGTCTTGGGCAGATCATCGTGTGTTCTTCCATGGATATGGTCGTCGATGTCTTGGGGCTCTCGTTCCATTTCAACTTCATTTTGAGGTTCAACTTCCACCTCGGCTTCTTCTACACTTTCATTGTTAGTTTCGAGTGATCTATTTTCGCTTACTTCTATCACTTCATCCTCATCATCAGCTTTCTTGACAAAAGGGTTAGTTTCATCAAAAGAAACATGAATAGATTCTTGCATAGTTTTATCAATTTTATTGTAAACGATATAAGCTCTACTATGACTAGAATAACCCATAAAAATACCTTCAGATGATTTAGCATCAAACTTACCCAACTTGTCCTTGGTATTAAGGATGAAGCACTTACTTCCAAACACCTTGAAATATGAAATATTTGGTGCTCTACCATTCCACAGCTCGTATGGCGTCTTGTTGAGAGATGGCCTTAAGTATACTCGATTTAGTACATGACAAGCTGTATCCACTGCATGACCCCAGAAGTATTTGGGAAGGTTGTGCTCATTCAGCATTGTCCTGCTCATCTCCTGTATAGTTCTGTTCTTTCTTTCTACCACACCATTTTGTTGAGGAGTTCTTGGAGCTGAAAAGTTATGATGAATGCCATACTTTTCACACCAAGTCTTGAATGATGAATTTTCGTACTCTCCTCCATGATCGCTTCTAATTTCTTTGATGGCTAAGTTTTTCTCATTTTGTAGCTTTCTGCACAACTTAGCAAACTCGTTAAAAGCATCACTTTTATTTGCAAGTAGGATAACCCAAGTATATCTAGAATAATCATCAACAATAACAAAGACATACTTAGACCCTCCTAGACTTACGACATCAATTTCACCAAACAAATCAAGATGTAGCAGTTCAAGCACATTTTTGGTGGAAATAACAGGTTTTGATTTAAAAGAGGTTTTGTGCATTTTACCAAGTTGACATGCATCACATAATTGGCCTTTTTCATATTTCAAATTAGGTAGACCTCTAACATGCTCATTCTTACTTAACTTAGATAGATGTTCTATACTAGCATGTCCTAAGCGTCTATGCCACAAATCCACATCATCAATCAAGGTAGGCATACATACTATATCATCACTTACATTATCAAAATCAACATAGTATACATTGTTTTCTCGAAAGCCAGTAATGTAGAGTTTAGAAGTCATATGGGTGATAACACATTTATCAACAGAAAAGTGCACATCGAAATCATTATCGCATAATTGGCTAACACTTAGTAAGTTAAATTTAACACCATCAACTAATAAAGCATCTTTAATTTTAATTGTGTTTTCCTTACCCACACAACCTTTACCTATTACTTGAGCAGATTCATTGTTGGCAAACTTTACAGATCCACTAGCTTTGTTGCTCAATTTCAGAAATAGTGAGGCATCACCAGTCATATGCCTTGAGCATCCACTATCAACCATCCACACGTTTTTCTTTTTAGATGAAGGACCAACCTACAAGAGGAACATTTAACAACTAGTACGAGGTACCCAAATTTTGTTGGGTCCTTGGGGGTTAGTCATCAAGGGGTTTGCTTTCATAATCCACCTTGGTTTCTTACAGGCAGGTATAAGGGTACCTAGCTCACATAATTTACGAATAGGACATCTAAGAGAGCTATGGTTCCCTTTTTGACAATAGGTGCATGAGAAAACTGTAGGTGTATAACTTGAAGTAGCAGCTACAAAAGTTATTTTCTTGTTCAAAACAGAGGAGGTGGAATTACCTTTGTACCCAATACCTCTCCTATCAACATATTGATGTTGAGAGTGAAGCAACTGAGTCAAGGTCTTTTCACCAACCTCAAACTTTTTCAAAGATTCTTTCAAAAATTCATTTTCAATCTTGACTTTTTCAAAATTTTGTTTAAGCTCAAGAAATTCAAGGTTGAAAGGTTTTGTTTTATGTAGCTCATTCTTCAATTTAACTACCTCATTTTCAAGAGTCTCGATTTGAGTGGACAAGCTTTTGTTGCTCTTTGTTAATTTCTTAGATTTTAACAAAAGAGTTTCATGTTCAAAATAAAGAGCTTCAAAAGCCTCACTCAAATTGTGACTACTACACCCATCATCAAATGAATCATCTTGTATAGAAGAATCAGAAAGACTAGAGGAGTTAAGGCTTACCTTAGATGCGTCACTTGCCATATTGCAGACAGCATTGTCAGTCTGCTCATCTTCATCTGATTCACCATCAGTGCTGAGATTATCCCATGTTGCTTCAGTTGTGTTCTTTGCCATGAGACAGACAGCATTTGCGACTTCCTCTTCTTCTTCGGTCTCACTCTCAGTATCAGTGTTGTCCCATGTTGCCTTCATTGCTTTCTTTTGCTTGTACTTGGATTTCAGCTTTGGACAGTTTGCTTTGATGTGACCCGGTTTATTGCATTCAAAACACTTTAGTTGTTCATCTTTTTTCTCATACCTGTCTTCTTTGTTGTACCCGGACTTCTTTGAGAAATCACCCTTTCCAAACTTTTTGAATCTCATAAAGTTTTTGAAATTTTTGGCAAGCATAGCCATGTCTTCATCATCGGTTTCTTCATCAGACTCAACCTCTTTCCTTGCTACCTTAGAAGTTTTAGCAGCAAGGGCAAGAGATTTCTTTTCTTTCACCACTTCCTTTTCTTGACTCTTTTTGGCAGCCAATACTACCTCAAAGGCTAGAAGTGACCCAATAAGGTCTTCTTGGGGTAGAGTGCCAATATCTTTGGCTTCAGTGATTGCACAAGTTTTTGGAAAGAACTCACCAGTCAGAGATGCAAGAATCTTCCCATTTATATCTTTTGTAGAATACCTTTTTCCCAGAGCCCTCAGGTTGTTTATAATCAGATTCAGTCTCTGGTGCATAGCTGCAACAGATTCACCTTCCTTCATTTTGAATGATTCATACTCAGAAGTTAGGATTCTGATTTTTGTATCCTTTACTTGGCTTGTACCGACATGTGTAGCTTCCAGACAATCCCAGATTTCTTTTGCTGTTTGACACCCTTTTACTCTTCCATACTCTTCTTCACAAAGTGATAGGTGAAGAATATTCATAGCCTTGGCATTTTGAGATATTTTGTCAAGCTCAGATTTTCTCAGCTCGCTCAGATCGATGGTGTAGATGTCTTCAATTGGAATTTCTTCTGCTTTGCCGGTGGCTTGACTTTTTGTAGTGTCTCCATCAGTACTACCTGGTTTTGTAATTTTGATCTTCATAGGGATCATAGGTCCATCAACAATAATCCTCCAAAGGGTGAAATCTATAGCCTGCACATGACATTTCATTCGACTACTCCAATAGTCATAGTTAGTTCCATCAAACAGGGGTGGCCTATTGAAGGACATCCCCTCTTTCATAAAAGAACCCATGATCACAGATAGATAAATAAAATTTAAATTGCGAGATGTAAAGCTCTATATGCAATTTCTAGCTCTGATACCACTTGTTAGACTATAGTATAACCTTAGAGGGGGGTGAATAAGGTTATGTGCAAAATATGAATTCTTTTCGGTTTTCAAAAACTAATGAAATGCTTTGTTTAAATCAAATGCGGAAACTGAGATTTAAACTTATATGATGTATGCAAGCAGGCAGATCAAGCACAGTATGATATTACTCTATATTCAATATACAGAATAACTAGATTATTTATAGGCAGCGCGGTGATATTGAATACAGCAACAGACAGATCTACAGCAGTGATATGGATAATAACAGATCAGCACAATAATATAACAATAGACAGATCTGAGTAGTGATATTCAAAACAGATATAAACAAAACAATGAATATCACAGCTATATAACAATAACAAATATAGACAATAAAGTAAAGAGAGTAGGGATAGAGATACACCAGGAATTTAGCGAGGTTCGGGATAAAAGCCCTACGTCCTCGGCCTCAGGCTTTGCAACCCTTGGACTTGATGGTAACCACTATATGAAGAATGTTTTACAAACAGGCAACTTCAGATAGCAAATCTCAATTCCCCCGAACTGAGAACCCGAGCACCTAGCTAAGGATTTCAACCCGCTTCAATCTCCTGATTGAACGACCCAAGAGCACCTCCCAGGATTTCAATACCACTTCAATCTTCCTTGATTGAAAGACCCAAGATCACCTCCCAGGATTTCAAACCAACTCAATCTCCTGATTGAGAGACCCAAGAACGCTTCCCAGGATTTCAAAATGACCCCACAAAAGTAGATTACAATATAGAAGCTATGATCCAATCACCTCAGATAATATGACAATATAATAGCTGTGAGAGATGAGTAGATCTATAAAAATGATATGAAAGTGATAGCTCTATTTTTCTCTTTCTCAGGATCTAGAAATTCGTATGAGAAGAAGAGAGAATTTGTTGTGAAAATGTGGTGTCCTGAAGAATGACTTGAGGCTGCCTATTTATAGGCTTAGGAAAGCGTAGGATTCATAAATGTGACTTAAGAATCGATTCATGAGTGATGTTAAAATATAGTATAATCGATTCTTTATTTTTAGAAAACATAGGAATCGATTCCTTGGCTTTTGGAAATATGTAGGAATCGATTTTCAGGACATCCTGAATAGGTAAGAATCGATTTCAATATTTAGTTAAAGTAAGGAGGAATCGATTCATAGCCTATAGGATAGCTTGAAAATCGATTTCAAGGTGTTTTATAAAAGAAGGAAATCGATTCTTGGTTTGGCTTGAGATAAATGTAGAAATCGATTATTTGCTTTTATGGAAGTAATGGAAATCGATTGTTTTAAGAAAGGAAAACAAGTAATCGATTTTATACTCCTATGAGACAATATAAAATCGATTCATAGTCCAATGTATTTAGTATATAATCGATTTTATACTCCTATGAGACAATATAAAATCGATTTATACTCCTATGAAACAATATAGAAATCGATTCTTGCTTTCCACAAAATTGATTTTAGGTTTAGGCCATGCATGCATAAAATATTTTCCAAAGCTTGCCATGCATGCATAACATATTTTTCAAAACCCTAATTTTGATGCATGATGCATGTTTTCAAAAAATCATCTCTCAGCTATTCAAACTGTCATAGACCTTAAGTGATAGAACCTTACACTGTGTCCTAAAGAAAGCGGAAAAACAATTAGGTCTTCATCTTCAAAGGTGGCTTCTTCTCCAAGCTGCTCCACTTTAATGCTTCCTGCTTTTTGATTCCCGTCCTGTACTTTATTCAGCTTGAACATGTACTTTCATACAACTACAACCATTAGTAGACAAGATGTAATTTGTTATCATACAAAACAAGGAGTGTTTGCCCTTGGTTCAACAATGTTTTTGTTCAGTGCAGCTACTGCAGGAGTGAAAACACTGCCAACACCAGGAGTGGAAACACTGCCAACACCTGCTAAATTCTGCAGTTTATACCAAAACATCCAAAGACCATTTCAATGCTTCCACACTGGATTTGTGACATCATGCCTGGTCACCTAGAGCTGAGCCACTTGCAGAAGTCGGCGATACACATAAAAATCAAGTTGCAAGACTCAACTTATCTAAAAGACATGTGGCACTTCTCCAATGGACCTCATCTTTTGTTATGCATGAAAGCGACCAAACCTGTGCAGCTTGCTTGATTGGTTGTCTACAACTAACCATGTTTGGTCCCCTCAGCTGATCTTTCACGCCAAAGGAAACCCCTTGGAAGAGGAAAGCTTTCAAGCCTATAAATAGAAGCCATATCTTCACTTATCATATATATATATATATATATATATGGCTAGGGGATCGGAATCAGAAGATAAAAGAAATTAAAAGAGCAGAAAGTAGAAGTAGGTAGCTATGGCTAGCAACTAACAAAATAAAATTATATTACAGATGGTTAGGAGGCAAAGCCTTCCATGATTGAGATAGTTGAAGAACTATCTATGAGTTTCAGAGTACAAGATTGAAGATTGAAAGAAGAAAGAAGAAGAAGATTGAAGACTCACAAGTGCTCTGACTTCTCACTAAACTTAGAGAGAGAGAGAGTTCTGAAGTGAGGGTGAGGTGAGGTGAGGTGTCTCTAACAAGAGCCTAGCACCTCTATATAAAGATTGAAAGGCAAATAGTACCTAGTTACTAACCGGTACTGTGCACTTGATTGACTGGAACTGTACACTTGCGCAACCTGCACTGTGCACTTGATTGACTGGAACTGTAGAGGATCCAATGCTGCTCTGGACAGCTCACGTGATTGTAGATGATGGAGCCTTGGATACCATTCTGAGTGGGAGACAAGGGGTCCACAACAACAGATCCACTAAGATATGTCTTCAGCTTTATGCATGATGACAAGGATAGTGGGGGACAAATGGAATCATGACAGGGATTCCACTGATGGAGCAGCTTTGACCAAGATAGTGGGTGATGGCGCCACTATTGCTTGACAACTAGCAATGAATGGACTTCTGAATATTCCTGCAACAATGAAAACAATAGTATTGCAAGAAATTGTTAGAGGAAAATGAACAGTTTTTCATGTCAGAGAAGACACTACAATCACCATGTTCAAGGGTGGTTTTTGAACAGTTTTTCATGTCTATGGAGACACTACAATCACCATGTTCAAGGGTGGTGGTGGAACAGTTTTTCGTACCAGAATTGGTACTACTATTACCATGATCCAGGGTAGAAGATAAGCAGTTTTTCCCATTAGAAATGGTACCATTATCATGCTTAAGGATAAGATTGAGGTAATCAACTCTGTCCCTGTAGATATTCACGAGTAAGATAATCAGGAAGAGAGTTACTGGAACCTTTAAGATATTCAATATCAAAATCAAATATACTTAAAATTGCTTGCCATCTGGCAAAAATTTGTTTAGATGCAAGATTCTTGACATCCTTTTGCAGAATATCTTTTGCAGACTTGCAATCTACACGAACCAAAAATTTTTGATTTAGTAAATCAGATTGGAATTTTGAAATAGATAAGACAATTGCTAAAACTTCTTTTTTGATTGTGGAATAATTCTGCTGGGCAGGATTCCAATGTTTAGAAGTGAAAGCAATAACTTGTTCTTTTCCAGAAATCTTTTGCTTTAAAATTCCACCATAACCAATGTCAGATGCATCAGTTTCAACAATTTTAAAGGCTTCTGGGTTTGGTAGGTAGAGGCAGGGTAGCTCTTTAACCTGGGCTTTGATTTGGATGACAATATTGGTATGAACATTAGTCCAAGGAGGAGGATCCTTCTTTAGACGATCATGGAGGGGTTTGATGAGATTGTTTAGCTGAGGAAAGAAATCTGAGACATAGTTTAGACAACCCAGAAATCTCTGTAATTGAGTTTTGTCAATAATTTGATTGGGGAATTTATCAGAGAACTCAATGGCCCTAGTGATAGGAGTAATGGTTCCATGATGAATATTGTGACCAAGAAATCTGATCTTTGTTTGGAACAAATTGATTTTTGTTTTAGACACAGCAAGACCATTTTTCTTTATGATAGACATAAAAGTATTGATGTGTCTAACATGTTGATCAAAAGATTGTGAATAAATGAGCACATCATCTATGTAGACAATGGCAAATTTAGCATAATCATTGAATATGCCATTCATGATTCTTTGAAATTCAGAAGGAGCGTTCTTCAGGCCAAAAGGCATAACGTTCCATTCAAATTGACCAAAGGGGACAGTAAAAGCAGTTTTATACCTGTCCTCCTCTTTTATCTGGATTTGCCAAAAGCCAGACTTCATATCAAATTTTGAAAATATTTTTGCGTCATGAAGACGTTTGAGAAGATCTTTTTTGTTTGGAATAGGATACCTAATCCAGGCAAGAGCTTGATTGAGAGGTTTGTAATTAATCACAAGCCTAGGAGCACCTCTTTCAATTTCTGCATTTTTATTGACATAAAAAGCAGAGCAAGACCAGGCACTCTTACTCTTGCGAATAAGGTTCTTTTGTAGAAGATCATTAATTTCCTTCTGGCAAACAAGAAGAAGATCATGATTCATTTGAATGGGCCTTGCTTTGGTGGGAATTTGTCTTTCATGGAAGTCCTTTTCATAAGGGAGCTCCACAATATGGTTTTTCCTTTCCCAGAAAGCATTAGGAAGATCAGAACAAATAGTGGACTGTATTTGTTCTAATAGACCTTTGACTTTGGATTGATTCTCATTTCTGAGAAGTTGCTGATCAATATTCTTAAAAGAAATTTCATCTTTCAGAAAATTGATTTGTTTTTCTTTGAAAGAAATTGGGTTTAAGTTCTTAACAAAAGATTTTCTTAAAAACTTAAAAATGATAGGTTGCCCCAAATGCTGGGTTATAATACCTTCTTCAGTAATTTGAAAAGGAAAAAGTGATCTTATAAACGGAGTTCCTAAAATCACTTGATTTTTCAAATCTTTAACAAGAAGAAAAGAGGTATCAATTTTGAAATTGTTGTTCTCAATGATAGCTGAGGACAACTTGTAATTGATTTTTAACTTAGAACCATTTGCAGCACTAAGTTGTTCAGAGGTCTTTTCAAAGTATTTGGTTGGAATAAGACCTTCTAAAATACAATTTGAATCTGCGCCTGTGTCAAATAAGGCCACAGTTTCAAGGACAAAATCATTGATAATAATTTTGATATTTATGTAAAACTTTTGAATTTTTACATAATTGATGAGACCAACAAAATCTTCAGCATCTCTATCAGAATCAGGGACACTAGAAGAGGAACTGGAATTGGCCTCGTAATTATTCCAATGGTCAATAATGGATTGGTGGTTAGCCTGGTTTTCTTTCAGTTTATTGACCTCAACTTTCAGGTTGTTGATTTCATACTGAAGATCTTGGATGGTAACAGGCTTGATGCTAGTTTTCTCTAGTCTTTTGAAAGTTTCTTTGAGGTTATACTTGTTGGTAACCAAAGGACTTTTGGGAGGTTTTGTCTCAAGAGAGGACCTAAGTTTATCAAGATATTTTCCCCTTTCCTGAGGGTCAGGGATGGCATTTATGGCCTCAAGGAGAAGATCTTGTTCTTTGGTAAGAACATTGATATTGCTGGAGGAATCAGATTCAGCACAATCATCATCCTGGATTTGATTTAAGTTTTCAGAAGGCTGGTCAGAGGATTCTTCTGAAGATTGGGCTAATAAACCATTAATCTTGTTTTCAATATCTGAACCAAGATTAAGAGCTTTAAGTTGATTAATAACCCTGCAATTTTTGCTTATATGGCCAGGTTTTCCACATTTGAAGCAGACAATGGGTTTTCTATCATTATTTTCATAATGATTCTTGGTTTGGCCAGCATTTCTAGGTCCTGGTTTCCTAGGTCCTGGTTTCCTATCTCTGTAATAATCAGGTCTAGGTAAAGTGCTGATAGGTTTGGGCTTGGTTTTGGTCTTTTTGGCACAAGGAAGACCAAATTGCTCACAGAAGGTTCCTAAATCTTTACGATTTTGAGCCTTCTCTTTGGCTAATTGTTGCTGAATCTTGTCATCTTGACAGATTTTTAAAGCAACACGTTGGATGATGGCAATAAGCTGACCATAACTTAATTCCTGATAAGGAATATTTCCATTAGGGTCTTGATTGCGAAGTTTATCCCTAACCTTATCTCCTAAAGATTTGGGAAGACCTGCAAGGAATTTCTCCTTCCAGAAAGCTTGTTGGCTATCTTCTCTGGTATAGACTCTTGTAAGGAAAGTGTCTTTATACCATCTAAAGTCACCAAGGGTTTTGCACCTGAGATTGGATAACAATTCAGCAGATCTGTCCTTAATTAAGGAGGAATCTCCTATGAAGTGTTGGGCTATGGTGAAGATTAGAGTGCTGACAGCATCAGGGATCTGAATACCATTTTCAAGAATGGGTTCACCATTAGATTCCCTTTTAACAGCATTAATGATGGAAAACTTTTCTCCATCACTAAGGTAATTGTCCCACCAACCTTTGAGTTGACCACAGAACCCTGCAATGAGGATTTCTACAATCATTTCTTCTGGACAATTGTTGGAGGTTTCATAAGCAGTGGCTACCATAGTCATGTTTTGAAGGATTTTGGTAATACCATACTCATTTTCTCCATCAATGTTCCACTCATAGACATTGTTGGCGCTGAAACTTTTGAAATTGGTTTCCTTTTCTTCTAAAAGAAGATCAGGAGCAGTGGCTCTAGGGTAGTAGAGTTTGGTTTCCCTACGCCATTGGTTCTTGGGGTTGTAAATGATAGGGTTAAGCTGAACCTTAGAGGGGTTCTCTTCTGAACATTCAGAAGAAGCTCCTTCCATCATATGGATTCCCTTTTGGGGAGTTTGGGGAGAAGGTGTATCAGGGATAGTTACTTTGAGGAGAGCTATGTGCTCTTTGACTTTGTCAAGAAGTTCGCCTTGAACCTCAATAACTTCTTCTTTGACTTTTGAACTTTTTAGCTGGGAGGCTTTAAAGTTTTTAGATACCCTAAAAGGTTTGAATAAGGGTTTTTCAATTTTGGTAGAAGAAGATGACTCTGGTTTGGAGGAGGCATCAAGGTTTCTACTGAATTTGGAATCTCCTAGGGCTTGGAGATACTTATTTGTGTAATTGGATTGTTCCATGAGATCTTTAATATCTCTGGCTGTTATGGGGCCATCATCAGTCCTTGTTTTGAAGGGGGCTGCCATGGCAGGAGTGGATTGGCTATTGAGGGAAAAAGCACCTTTAGGTGGTAATTCCGATTGGATCATATGACCATCTTTTAGATGCCATATAGTGAAAATATCCAGGGGTTTTCTTCCGATTAACTCATCTTGGAAGGGATAATTGATATTCTTCTTGATGGTGTACGCATGAAACCAATCAAAGAAAGGAATATTAAATTTGATTTTTTCAAGAAATTTATAGTACCTTTTCCAAATGGATTTCCTATTTATTCCTTGATAATTTTTGAAGAACCAGTCTCTCTGAAGAGACCACTCTTGAGAGTAAAAATCCTTTTTGAGAGAGATTTTATCAATTATAAAAGATTGATTTTTGTTAAGATCTTTGCAAAGATCTTGATTGAAAGATTGATTAAGATCTTTACTAAGATCTTGATTGTTATTTTCTGGAATTAAAAGCATGTTTGAAGGCGTAAGAATAGAAGACATAAAGAGAGAGTGAGGAAGACAAGAAAACGTTTTGTTTTAAGATATTGTAAATATTCCTCACCCATAAGTATCACAGCCTTCACTTGGTTTTACCAGAAATATAAATATTAACATATGAACTAATAACTACTTTCTGAGGCATGCTCTGGGATTAACCTTGTTATATTCAATGAACAAAATATTGCCAACGTGCTGGATATTAAAACTTGGATAAAATAATTATTTTCTGTATTTATACTTCAGAGTGTGAACCAAGTATTACTCAAGTCAAAATACTAAGTAAGCACTGAAATACATCTAGAAGATTAAACCAATAAATATATAATATATATTCCTTTTGTTTGATGATCAAAATGAAACGATTTTTCTAGAAAAATACTTCCTCAATAAACCCAAGTAAATCATGAGTAACCCTTTTCCATAACTAGCCAAGATGGCCGGCTCGTCTTACTCCCTCTGCGAGACTATGGCACTCGTTATGACTCCCCACTTCTATGGAGGTATTACAACATTGCTGCTAAAATACTTGTTTTAAAGAATGTTATACGTCAAAGAGTTTTTCTTTGAAAAAGGTTTTCATAAAACGATTTATGATCATCAATCAAATTTTTGAGGAACAATATCATACAGGGAATTGGTTCTAAGTAGATATATAGCAGGATACAGAAGAGTTATTGACTTAAGAACACAAAGGAAATATCTGCAAAATATAAACATAGATAAATAATGTTTTCATTCAATAACCTTAATAGGTTTATATATAGTTATAAAAAAGTAGACTAATTGTTTATGGGATTACGCAGGTAACTGGTATTGCTTGCAACAAGCTCACAGAGAAGCCTTTGTAAAAACACCTTTGAAATACATAACATAAACTCAGGGTACGTGGCGTTGTTGATCACAAGTCAGAGATTCATTCCTGGGAATTCTCACAAGATAGAATAGGAGGTAGAACCATCCATGTACTATCCATATAAGAACATTCTCAAGAACTATCTGGCACACGAAGTCCAGGCCTCTAGTGAGTGCTTTCCAGCCTTTATACTTGAGATATGAAATAATTTCTCAGGCCTTAGTAGAGAACTACCAAAGAGCCATAGACAAGAAGTACACTTATAGTATAACATTTAAGAAAATATAATTTTAGAGTTAATATCCATACCTGGCACATATGAGTTATGAACAAACCAAGAGCAACATCATAGCATACCCAGATAAGTAACCAACAGTTCAAAGTTAATATCTACATTCCTACTTCCACCATCTGGCTCTGATACCAAGAGGGGATCGTCAACCGATCACACAGCAACAGTACGTCGTTGCCGGCAATACGATATCAGAGCCACAACTTTTTTAATGTGTGTATACCGGGGGGTTACCAGTATCAAACGGGGCTAGACGGCATACAACCACTCCGGCCAACCGTCCTCCCGCCGAGTAGGCACCTACCCGATTGCAGCCACATGGTACCTATCAGCTAGCCAACCAAAAGTACGTCTCTGGTCGGGCAAGTCGGAGAGCCTCCCTTCCTGCTTTACAGGAGAAAGAGTTCCTTGCCACTTTATAGGCTCTGATACCAAAGGACTGATGATGGCCCCATAACAGCCAGAGATATTAAAGATCTCATGGAACAATCCAATTACACAAATAAGTATCTCCAAGCCCTAGGAGATTCCAAATTCAGTAGAAACCTTGATGCCTCCTCCAAACCAGAGTCATCTTCTTCTACCAAAATTGAAAAACCCTTATTCAAACCTTTTAGGGTATCTAAAAACTTTAAAGCTTCCCAGCTAAAAAGTTCAAAAGTCAAAGAAGAAGTTATTGAGGTTCAAGGCGAACTTCTTGACAAAGTCAAAGAGCACATAGCTCTCCTCAAAGTAACTATCCCTGATACACCTTCTCCCCAAACTCCCCAAAAGGGAATCCATATGATGGAAGGAGCTTCTTCTGAATGTTCAGAAGAGAACCCCTCTAAGGTTCAGCTTAACCCTATCATTTACAACCCCAAGAACCAATGGCGTAGGGAAACCAAACTCTACTACCCTAGAGCCACTGCTCCTGATCTTCTTTTAGAAGAAAAGGAAACCAATTTCAAAAGTTTCAGCGCCAACAATGTCTATGAGTGGAACATTGATGGAGAAAATGAGTATGGTATTACCAAAATCCTTCAAAACATGACTATGGTAGCCACTGCTTATGAAACCTCCAACAATTGTCCAGAAGAAATGATTGTAGAAATCCTCATTGCAGGGTTCTGTGGTCAACTCAAAGGTTGGTGGGACAATTACCTTAGTGATGGAGAAAAGTTTTCCATCATTAATGCTGTTAAAAGGGAATCTAATGGTGAACCCATTCTTGAAAATGGTATTCAGATCCCTGATGCTGTCAGCACTCTAATCTTCACCATAGCCCAACACTTCATAGGAGATTCCTCCTTAATTAAGGACAGATCTGCTGAATTGTTATCCAATCTCAGGTGCAAAACCCTTGGTGACTTTAGATGGTATAAAGACACTTTCCTTACAAGAGTCTATACCAGAGAAGATAGCCAACAAGCTTTCTGGAAGGAGAAATTCCTTGCAGGTCTTCCCAAATCTTTAGGAGATAAGGTTAGGGATAAACTTCGCAATCAAGACCCTAATGGAAATATTCCTTATCAGGAATTAAGTTATGGTCAGCTTATTGCCATCATCCAACGTGTTGCTTTAAAAATCTGTCAAGATGACAAGATTCAGCAACAATTAGCCAAAGAGAAGGCTCAAAATCGTAAAGATTTAGGAACCTTCTGTGAGCAATTTGGTCTTCCTTGTGCCAAAAAGACCAAAACCAAGCCCAAACCTATCAGCACTTTACCTAGACCTGATTATTACAGAGATAGGAAACCAGGACCTAGGAAACCAGGACCTAGAAATGCTGGCCAAACCAAGAATCATTATGAAAATAATGATAGAAAACCCATTGTCTGCTTCAAATGTGGAAAACCTGGCCATATAAGCAAAAATTGCAGGGTTATTAATCAACTTAAAGCTCTTAATCTTGGTTCAGATATTGAAAACAAGATTAATGGTTTATTAGCCCAATCTTCAGAAGAATCCTCTGACCAGCCTTCTGAAAACTTAAATCAAATCCAGGATGATGATTGTGCTGAATCTGATTCCTCCAGCAATATCAATGTTCTTACCAAAGAACAAGATCTTCTCCTTGAGGCCATAAATGCCATCCCTGACCCTCAGGAAAGGGGAAAATATCTTGATAAACTTAGGTCCTCTCTTGAGACAAAACCTCCCAAAAGTCCTTTGGTTACCAACAAGTATAACCTCAAAGAAACTTTCAAAAGACTAGAGAAAACTAGCATCAAGCCTGTTACCATCCAAGATCTTCAGTATGAAATCAACAACCTGAAAGTTGAGGTCAATAAACTGAAAGAAAACCAGGCTAACCACCAATCCATTATTGACCATTGGAATAATTACGAGGCCAATTCCAGTTCCTCTTCTAGTGTCCCTGATTCTGATAGAGATGCTGAAGATTTTGTTGGTCTCATCAATTATGTAAAAATTCAAAAGTTTTACATAAATATCAAAATTATTATCAATGATTTTGTCCTTGAAACTGTGGCCTTATTTGACACAGGCGCAGATTCAAATTGTATTTTAGAAGGTCTTATTCCAACCAAATACTTTGAAAAGACCTCTGAACAACTTAGTGCTGCAAATGGTTCTAAGTTAAAAATCAATTACAAGTTGTCCTCAGCTATCATTGAGAACAACAATTTCAAAATTGATACCTCTTTTCTTCTTGTTAAAGATTTGAAAAATCAAGTGATTTTAGGAACTCCGTTTATAAGATCACTTTTTCCTTTTCAAATTACTGAAGAAGGTATTATAACCCAGCATTTGGGGCAACCTATCATTTTTAAGTTTTTAAGAAAATCTTTTGTTAAGAACTTAAACCCAATTTCTTTCAAAGAAAAACAAATCAATTTTCTGAAAGATGAAATTTCTTTTAAGAATATTGATCAGCAACTTCTCAGAAATGAGAATCAATCCAAAGTCAAAGGTCTATTAGAACAAATACAGTCCACTATTTGTTCTGATCTTCCTAATGCTTTCTGGGAAAGGAAAAACCATATTGTGGAGCTCCCTTATGAAAAGGACTTCCATGAAAGACAAATTCCCACCAAAGCAAGGCCCATTCAAATGAATCATGATCTTCTTCTTGTTTGCCAGAAGGAAATTAATGATCTTCTACAAAAGAACCTTATTCGCAAGAGTAAGAGTGCCTGGTCTTGCTCTGCTTTTTATGTCAATAAAAATGCAGAAATTGAAAGAGGTGCTCCTAGGCTTGTGATTAATTACAAACCTCTCAATCAAGCTCTTGCCTGGATTAGGTATCCTATTCCAAACAAAAAAGATCTTCTCAAACGTCTTCATGACGCAAAAATATTTTCAAAATTTGATATGAAGTCTGGCTTTTGGCAAATCCAGATAAAAGAGGAGGACAGGTATAAAACTGCTTTTACTGTCCCCTTTGGTCAATTTGAATGGAACGTTATGCCTTTTGGCCTGAAGAACGCTCCTTCTGAATTTCAAAGAATCATGAGTAACCCTATTCCATAACTAGCCAAGATGGCCGGCTCGTCTTACTCCCTCTGCGAGACTATGGCACTCGTTATGACTCCCCACTTCTATGGAGGTATTACAACATTGCTGCTAAAATACTTGTTTTAAAGAATGTTATACGTCAAAGAGTTTTTCTTTGAAAAAGGTTTTCATAAAACGATTTATGATCATCAACCAAATTTTTGGAGGAACAATATCATACAGGGAATTGGTTCTAAGTAGATATATAGCAGGATACAGAAGAGTTATTGACTTAAGAACACAAAGGAAATATCTGCAAAATATAAACATAGATAAATAATGTTTTCATTCAATAACCTTAATAGGTTTATATATAGTTATAAAAAAGTAGACTAATTGTTTATGGGATTACGCAGGTAACTGATATTGCTTGTAACAAGCTCACAGAGAAGCCTTTGTAAAAACACCTTTGAAATATATAACATAAACTCAGAGTACGTGGCGTTGTTGATCACAAGTCAGAGATTCATTCCTGGGAATTCTCACAAGATAGAATAGGAGGTAGAACCATCCATGTACTATCCATATAAGAACATTCTCAAGAACTATCTGGCACACGAAGTCCAGGCCTCTAGTGAGTGCTTTCCAGCCTTTATACTTGAGATATGAAATAATTTCTCAGGCCTTAGTAGAGAACTACCAAAGAGCCATAGACAAGAAGTACACTTATAGTATAACATTTAAGAAAATATAATTTTAGAGTTAATATCCATACCTGGCACATATGAGTTATGAACAAATCAAGAGCAACATCATAGCATACCCAGATAAGTAACCAACAGTTCAAAGTTAATATCTACATTCCTACTTCCACCATCTGGCTCTGATACCAAGAGGGGATCGATGAGATTGTTTAGCTGAGGGGATCGGAATCAGAAGATAAAAGAAATTAAAAGAGCAGAAAGTAGAAGTAGGTAGCTATGGCTAGCAACTTAACAAAAATAAAAATATATTACAGATGACTAGGAGGCAAAGCCTTCCATGATTGAGATAGTTAAAGAACTATCTATGAGTTTCAGAGTACAAGATTGAAGATTGAAAGAAGAAAGAAGAAGAAGATTGAAGACTCACAAGTGCTCTGACTTCTCACTAGACTTAGAGAGAGAGAGAGTTGTGTTCTGAAGTGAAGGTGAGGTGAGGTGAGGTGTTTCTAACAAGAGCCTAGCACCTCTATATATAGATTGGAAGACAAATAGTACCTAGTTACTAACCGGTACTGTGCACTTGAGTGACTTGAACTGTACACTTGCGCAACCTGCACTGTGCACTTGATTGACTGGAACTGTAGAGGATCCAATGTTGCTCTGGACAGCTCACAAGATTGAAGATAGTGGAGCCTTGGATACCATTCTGAGTGGGAGACAAGGGGTCCACAACAAAAGTTCCACTAAGATATGTCTTCAGCTTTATGCATGATGACAAGGATAGTGGGGGACAAATGGAATCATGACAGGGATTCCACTGATGGAGCATCTTTGACCAAGATAGTGGGTGATGGCGCCACTAATGCTTGTCTTCAAGTTATGATTGCAATTCTGAATATTCCTGCAACAATGAAAACAACAGTATTGCAAGAAATTGTTAGAGGAAAATGAACAGTTTTTCATGTCAGAGAAGACACTACAATCACCATGTTCAAGGGTGGTTTCTGAACAGTTTTTCATGTCTATGGAGACACTACAATCACCATGTTCAAGGGTGGATTTAAGCAGTTTTTCCCAGAAATTGGTACAATTATCATGCTTAAGGATAAATATGAAAATGATTGAAAATAATCTTTCAAGGTCTTAAACGAAGATCAAGAAAGAAATTTATAAGATTGTGATTTAAAATTCATGATAATCAACAAAGATCATCAGAGTAATAATCAAAGCCTCCTTCTTCAGAGTAATCTTTTGAAGGAGAGGATGAAGATGAAACGACAACATGTTTCTTCTTACTATCCTTGTTTGAAGAAGAAGGAGCTTCATTAGCCCCAGATTGATCTTGAAGAAGTTTCATAATATTCTGGAGTTTCTCCAGAACGTCTTCTTCAGAGGTAGAACCTGCAATAGCTGCAGAAATTCTAGCCTTTTGGTTTAAAAACTTACAAGTTTCTGGGTCAGCAACTTGCAAGGCTTTTGAATTGGTTTTGAACCAATTGGTCACACTATTAGCAGATGCAGCAGAGGCATCGAGCTTAGGCCACCATTTGACAAAACCCTGTTTGTAGAAAGACAACAGATCTTTTGGGTGATGGAAATACCCAGTTTTGTATTGCCATGAGAATATCCATGACAAAGAGAAAGTAGAACAAAAATTCAACAAAATTGGGTAATTGTTGAGATCTTTGTTAAATCTTTTTTGAAAAATTTGAAATCCATTTTGGACTTCATTGGGGAAGATTTCTGGGCAAGGGCCAAAGAAATTCCACCATTGAAGGAACCAATTTGGAAAGGTATACTTGGTTTTCTTTTTAAAATAAATCAACCAAGAATGTTTGAAGGATTTATTTTGAAGTCCTAGGATAACATAATCCCAGGCTTTGATGTAATCCCAGTAATTATAACCCATAGGGTCAAAAGGGTGGGAGAACTTCTTTGTGGTATTTGGATTTGTCCCGAATGCAGAGGGTGTCAAAACATTAAGGATTTGAAAGGTTGAATGAGTGATGAGGGAATCATCTTTTGGATCTTTGTAGTGTTTGAGAGATATAGACTCAGTATCTATAAGGATAAATTCATAGAATTTCTGTGTCTTGTTTGGTGCCAAAGGCAGGAAATGTAATTGGGGAGGAAAGATCTTTGCAGGGATCTTGTTTGGATCATTATTCCAGAACTCTGGTTCAATATGGGCAACAAAGAAAAAGCTTTCTCTGGGGACATATTGGGTTTGAGCAGGAGCAATGGTTTTTTGATTTTGACCAATGGTCAAGGTTGATTGTGGTTGGACAGTGATAACCTGGGTTCCTGGGTTAGCACTAACTAATTGAGTTTTTTGGGTTTGGACAGCAAGATCTAAGGAAATATATTGATCAAGATCCTTTTCTTCAGCTATTTCAGCCCAAGTTTTTGTAGGAAGATTGGTCAAACCTTGGTTTTGAAAGGCTTGAAGGGTTTGGATAGGGAAGGCATAGTCTTCCTTAGTTTGCTTGTTTTGGGTGTTCTGGGAAGAAGACCCTGATTGAGATTCTGATTGTTCTAGGGTAGGAACCCTAGTATAAGCTGAGGCATTGGGGTCAAGAGCACCCTTACCTCTTCCTCGACCTCTTCCTCTAGAAGAGGGAGCCCTGGAGGACATAACAATTTTGGCCCTGTAGATAAACACAGAAGAGTTAGAAAAGAAGATCTTCACATGGATATCTATGGCATTGTTACTAATCATAAAAATCCATAATTCTTTATAATTAGCTTGATTAACATAAGTTTGATTTTGGGAAACAGGATTTAGAATTCTTCTAGATTTAGAAGAATTTTTACCAGTTAGAATAGTAAAAATACCAGTAGGAATAGTAAGAGGAACTATACTACTAATATTACTATCATTCTTCTGGGTTTTTGTTCTGGTAAAATTATCAGAAACAAGATTGAATAAGGTGGGTTGCCCTAGATAACAGACATTGATGTTGTTTGAAGAAATTTGAAAAGAAAATAACATGGCTGGGGAATCCCAGATGAGTCTATTCTTAAAATTTTTAAGAATAAACGGATTGCTGGAATCATAAATGGTAAGAGTAGGATTGATAATGCAAGAGCTATGCTTTGAACTATCAATAAGAATTTCTAACCATCTATAGATTTTGGATATGATATTGGGACTAAGCTCAAGGGTTCTAAGCTCAGCAAGAATCCTATCATATCTATTTGGTTTGCCATCTCTGCAGATGACTCTAATATTGTCCCTAACCTTAGGATCAAGCTTAATATTTTTAAGCCTATGAATGATAATACACCCAGGGTTCTTATGGCCAAATTTGCCACAAGTGAAGCAGTAAGATCTTTTCCTGAGTTTACCAGGTTGCTTCAAAGGAGGATTGTTGATAATGGGTATCTCAGGTTTGTTGATAATTGGTATCTCAGGTTTGTTTTTATTGCAAATGCAACAAGTTTCTGAGATTTGGTTAGTGCCATGAGACCTAATTTTGGTTTTAGGTTTCTTGGCTTTCTTCTGAGGGGTAGGGCAATACCTAGCAGTATGGCCAAGATTTCTACACCTGAAGCATTTGATGGTTTCAGCTAAGGAGGTAGAAAAAATCATTTTACTAGATTTAATACCTTTAGCAAAGGAATCATTGAGAGCTTTTACTTTAATTAGGTCAAGCTGCTCATTAATTCTGGATAAGAATTCTTCCTGGTTAGTTTGCTGAAGAACTGGTTTGATGATGGGTTTCTCTAACTGGGTAGGGATACCTAGAGAATCCAGAAGCTTAGTCTGTTCTAAGGATTTTCTGGGTTGCTTAGAATGGACAACAGGGATATCCTGCTTAGCTTTGGAAACCGAAGATTGAAAAGGATAATTGATACCTTTTCTAATGGCATAATCACTAAACCATTTGAAGAAGGGGGTATAATGGTTGGTTTTTCTGAGAAATTTATAAAATTTCTCTCTGATTGCTATACGTTTGTGTCCCTGGTAATGCTGGAAGATCCATTTTTTATGAGGAGACCATTCCTCTAAATGAAGTTCTTTCCTGAAGGACTCCTTAATGATATTTTCAGTTAATATCATCATAAACATTATTCATGGAAGAAAGGGTTGGAGATTGGATAGACCTTTGGTCATCTTCCTCCTTCTGATAGGAGGTTTCTACAGGGGTTGTGGGTTTGAATCCCTGCAGATGGATAGTGGAGCCATCGTGAGATGTTCCAATATCTGGTTTGGGAAACATACTAGAGAAAGACCTTCTTGAAGGTTCTCTGGAGAAGGATCTTCTGGAGAGAGTTCCTCTAGCAGTATTGAAATCTTCCTCAGACCTAAGAGACCTGGGGATAGAGAAGGAGTTAGATCTGTTAAAAACAAGATTAACTCTTCCAGATTGATGCTGAATAACATCCTGGAATTCTGGTGTTACTCTAGGTGCTGTGGGAGCAGCTCTATCTAAAGTCCAGGTTTCAGGAAGTGTTATATCACTCCATTGAATGGTTTTGGGCACAATAACATTGGCTTTGGATTGGTCTGTGAGAAATAAAATGGTTTCCCCAGACTTCTGGCATTTGGTTTTTAAGAAATTGGACCTGATTGAGTTCATAACTTTGTATTGAACTCTGTATAGCAGGGCTATAGGAACAGATCCTTCTTTCATGTCAAAACCATGACACTTGACATTAAGATGAAGAACATCCATAATGTTTCTGTCTTCCAGGCTTACAGTTAGATCTGGAAAACAATTAAAAAAGATTGGGCCATGGATAAGGCTAGTTTCCACGGTTCCTAATAAGGAATCCTGGAACTGATTATGGCGAGCATCTCTTAAACAAAGCAATACTGCAACGTTAAGAGATTCTCTGGTAAGAGGCTTCATTCCTACCTGAACACTTCCAATGTGTAGGTAGTTGAAGTTCTTAGTTTTGTGATCTTTTATACTCTTCTCAGATAGAAGATGAAATTCTTCGTCATCTGTTCTGAGTATAAATTTTTGTTCAACAGTTCTAACTATAAAGTCAGATCTGCTAAAGAAAGATTTTTGATTGTTGTAAAGATCTTTGTGAGATATTTTTGGGATATCCCAGTCATCAAGATCTTGATTGATGTCTTCGAAATGAATTTCTTCTTTGAAGACTTTGTTTGATAAAGATTGTTTCTCAGAGAGAGAAGAAGATGAAGTTGATGCGCGAGAAGAACAAGAAAAACGTGAGGAAAGAGCTTTAAACATTTAATAAAATCTTCCTCACCCATTAGCATCACAGCCTTCACTTGGTTTTACCAGAAATATAAATATTAACATATGAACTAATAACTACTTTCTGAGGTATGCTTTGTTATGTTCCAAGAACAAAATATTGCCAACGTGCTGGATATTAAAACTTGGATAAAATAATTATTTTCTGTATTTATACTTCAGAGTGTGATCCAAGTATTACTCAAGTCAAAATACTAAGTAAGCACTGAAATACATCTAGAAGATTAAACCAATAAATATATAATACATATTCCTTTTGTTTGATGATCAAAAATGAAACGATTTTCTAGAAAAATACTTCCTCAATAAACCCAAGTAAATCATGAGTAACCCTTTTCCATAACTAGCCAAAATGGCCGGCTCGTCTTACTCCCTCTGCGAGACTATGGCACTCGTTATGACTCCCCACTTCTATGGAGGTATTACAACATTGCTGCTAAAATACTTGTTTTAAAGAATGTTATACGTCAAAGAGTTTTTCTTTGAAAAAGGTTTTCATAAAACGATTTATGATCATCAACCAAATTTGGAGGAGCAGTATCATACAGGGAATTGGTTCTAAGTAGATATATAGCAGGATACAGAAGAGTTATTGACTTAAGAACGCAAAGGAAATATCTGCAAAATATAAACATAGATAAATAATGTTTTCATTCAATAACCTTAATAGGTTTATATATAGTTATAAAAAAGTAAACTAATTGTTTATGGGATTACGCAGGTAACTGATATTGCTTGCAAACAAGCTCACAGAGAAGCCTTTGTAAAAACACCTTTGAAATACATAACATAAACTCAGAGTACGTGGCGTTGTTGATCACAAGTCAGAGATTCATTCCTAAGAATTCTCACAAGATAGAATAGGAGGTAGAACCATCCATGTACTATCCATATAAGAACATTCTTAAGAACTATCTGGCACACGAAGTCCAGGCCTCTAGTGAGTGCTTTCCAGCCTATATACTTGAGATATGAAATAATTTCTCAGGCCTTAGTAGAGGACTACCAAAGAGCCATAGACAAGAAGTACACTTATAGTATAACTTTTAAGAAAATATAATTTTAGAGTTAATATCCATACCTGGCACATATGAGTTATGAACAAACCAAGAGCAACATCATAGCATACCCAGATAAGTAACCAACAGTTCAAAGTTAATATCTACATTCCTACTTCCACCATCTGGCTTTGATACCAAGATGGGATCGGAATCAGAAGATAAAAGAAATTAAAAGAGCAGAAAGTAGAAGTAGGTAGCTATGGCTAGCAACTTAACAAAAATAAAAATATATTACAGATGACTAGGAGGCAAAGCCTTCCATGATTGAGATAGTTAAAGAACTATCTATGAGTTTCAGAGTACAAGATTGAAGATTGAAAGAAGAAAGAAGAAGAAGATTGAAGACTCACAAGTGCTCTGACTTCTCACTAGACTTAGAGAGAGAGAGAGTTGTGTTCTGAAGTGAAGGTGAGGTGAGGTGCGGTGAGGTGTTTCTAACAAGAGCCTAGCACCTCTATATAAAGATTGAAAGGCAAATAGTACCTAGTTACTAACCGGTACTGTGCACTTGATTGACTGGAACTGTACACTTGCGCAACCTGCACTGTGCACTTGATTGACTGGAACTGTAGAGGATCCAATGCTGCTCTGGACAGCTCACGTGATTGTAGATGATGGAGCCTTGGATACCATTCTGAGTGGGAGACAAGGGGTCCACAACAACAGATCCACTAAGATATGTCTTCAGCTTTATGCATGAAACCAATCAAAGAAAGGAATATTAAATTTGATTTTTTCAAGAAATTTATAGTACCTTTTCCAAATGGATTTCCTATTTATTCCTTGATAATTTTTGAAGAACCAGTCTCTCTGAAGAGACCACTCTTGAGAGTAAAAATCCTTTTTGAGAGAGATTTTATCAATTATAAAAGATTGATTTTTGTTAAGATCTTTGCAAAGATCTTGATTGAAAGATTGATTAAGATCTTTACTAAGATCTTGATTGTTATTTTCTGGAATTAAAAGCATGTTTGAAGGCGTAAGAATAGAAGACATAAAGAGAGAGTGAGGAAGACAAGAAAACGTTTTGTTTTAAGATATTGTAAATATTCCTCACCCATAAGTATCACAGCCTTCACTTGGTTTTACCAGAAATATAAATATTAACATATGAACTAATAACTACTTTCTGAGGCATGCTCTGGGATTAACCTTGTTATATTCAATGAACAAAATATTGCCAACGTGCTGGATATTAAAACTTGGATAAAATAATTATTTTCTGTATTTATACTTCAGAGTGTGAACCAAGTATTACTCAAGTCAAAATACTAAGTAAGCACTGAAATACATCTAGAAGATTAAACCAATAAATATATAATATATATTCCTTTTGTTTGATGATCAAAATGAAACGATTTTTCTAGAAAAATACTTCCTCAATAAACCCAAGTAAATCATGAGTAACCCTATTCCATAACTAGCCAAGATGGCCGGCTCGTCTTACTCCCTTTTGACCAAGTCCTCTTGCCCGATACCAAGATTCATTTAGAAGATGGAAGTCCTCTTGCTTTGATACCAAGAGGGGATCGGAATCAGAAGATAAAAGAAATTAAAAGAGCAGAAAGTAGAAGTAGGTAGCTATGGCTAGCAACTTAACAAAAATAAAAATATATTACAGATGACTAGGAGGCAAAGCCTTCCATGATTGAGATAGTTAAAGAACTATCTATGAGTTTCAGAGTACAAGATTGAAGATTGAAAGAAGAAAGAAGAAGAAGATTGAAGACTCACAAGTGCTCTGACTTCTCACTAGACTTAGAGAGAGAGAGAGTTGTGTTCTGAAGTGAAGGTGAGGTGAGGTGTTTCTAACAAGAGCCTAGCACCTCTATATATAGATTGAAAGACAAATAGTACCTAGTTACTAACCGGTACTATGCACTTGAGTGACTTGAACTGTACACTTGCGCAACCTGCACTGTGCACTTGGTTGACTGGAACTGTAGAGGATCCAATGTTGCTCTGGACAGCTCACTTGGTTGAAGATAGTGGAGCCTTGGATACCATTCTGAGTGGGAGACAAGGGGTCCACAACAAAAGTTCCACTAAGACATGCCTTCAGCTTTATGCATGATGACAAGGATAGTGGGGGACAAATGGAATCATGACAGAGATTCCACTGATGGAGCATCTTTGACCAAGATAGTGGGTGATGGCGCCACTAATGCTTGTCTTCAAGCTATGATTGAAATTCTGAATATTCCTGCAACAATGAAAACAACAGTATTGCAAGAAATTGTTAGAGGAAAATGAACAGTTTTTCATGTCAGAGAAGACACTACAATCACCATGTTCAAGGGTGGTTTCTGAACAGTTTTTCATGTCTATGGAGACACTACAATCACCATGTTCAAGGGTGGTTTCTGAACAGTTTTTCATGTCTATGGAGACACTACAATCACCATGTTCAAGGGTGGTGGTGGAACAGTTTTTCATACCATAATTGGTACTACTATTACCATGATCCAGGGTAGAAGATAAGCAGTTTTTCCCATTAGAAATGGTACCATTATCATGCTTAAGGATAAGATTGAGGTAATCAACTCTGTCCCTGTAGATATTCACGAGTAAGATAATCAGGAAGAGAATTATTGGAACCTTTAAGATATTCAATATCAAAATCAAATATACTTAAAATTGCTTGCCATCTGGCAAAAATTTGTTTAGATGCAAGATTTTTGACATCCTTTTGCAGAATATCTTTTGCAGACTTGCAATCTACACGAACCAGAAATTTTTGATTTAATAAATCAGATTGGAATTTTGAAATGGATAAGACAATTGCTAAAACTTCTTTTTTAATTGTGGAATAATTCTGCTGGGCAGGATTCCAATGTTTAGAAGTAAAAGCAATAACTTGTTCTTTTCCAGAAATTTTTTGCTTTAAAATTCCACCATAACCAATGTCAGATGCATCAGTTTCAACAATTTTAAAGGCTTCTGGGTTTGGTAGGTAGAGGCAGGGTAGCTCTTTAACTTGGGTTTTGATTTGAATGACAATATTGGTATGAACATTAGTCCAAGGAGGAGGATCCTTCTTTAGACGATCATGGAGGGGTTTGATGAGATTGTTTAGCTGGGGAAAGAAATCTGAGACATAGTTTAGACAACCCAGAAATCTCTGTAATTGAGTTTTGTCAATAATTTGGTTGGGGAATTTATCAGAGAACTCAATGGCCCTAGTGATAGGAGTGATGGTTCCATGATGAATATTGTGACCAAGAAATCTGATCTTTGTCTGGAACAAATTGATTTTTGTTTTAGACACTGCGAGACCATTTTTCTTTATGATAGACATAAAAGTACTGATATGTCTAACATGTTGATCAAAAGATTGTGAGTAAATGAGCACATCATCTATGTAGACAATGGCAAATTTGGCATAATCATTGAATATGTCATTCATGATTCTTTGAAATTCAGAAGGAGCGTTTTTCAAGCCAAAAGGCATAACGTTCCATTCAAATTGACCAAAGGGGACAGTGAAAGCAGTTTTGTACCTGTCCTCTTCTTTTATCTGGATTTGCCAAAAGCCAGACTTCATATCAAATTTTGAAAATATTTTTGCGTCATGAAGACGTTTGAGAAGATCTTTCTTGTTTGGAATAGGATACCTAATCCAGGCAAGAGCTTGATTGAGAGGCTTGTAATTAATCACAAGCCTAGGAGCACCTCTTTCAATTTCTGCATTTTTATTAACATAAAAAGCAGAGCAAGACCAGGCACTCTTACTCTTGCGAATAAGGTTCTTTTGTAAAAGATCATTGATCTCTTTCTGGCAAACAAGAAGAAGATCATGATTCATTTGAATAGGCCTTGCTTTGGTGGGAATTTGCCTTTCATGGAAATCCTTTTCATAAGGGAGCTCCACAATATGATTTTTCCTTTCCCAGAAAGCATTAGGAAGATCAGAACAAATAGTGGACTGTATTTGTTTTAATAGGCTTTTGATTTTGGATTGATTCTCATTTCTGAGAAGTTGCTGATCAATATTCTTAAAAGAAATTTCATCTTTCAGAAAATTGATTTGTTTTTCTTTGAAAGAAATTGGGTTTAAGTCTTTAACAAAAGATTTTCTTAAAAACTTAAAAATGATTGGTTGCCCCAAATGTTGGGTTATAATACCTTCTTCAGTAATTTGAAAAGGAAAAAGTGATCTTATAAACGGAGTTCCTAAAATCACTTGGTTTTTCAAATCTTTAACAAGAAGAAAAGAGGTATCAATTTTGAAATTGTTGTTTTCAATGATAGCTGAGGACAACTTGTAATTGATTTTTAACTTAGAACCGTTTGCAGCACTAAGTTGTTCAGAGGTCTTTTCAAAGTATTTGGTTGGAATAAGACCTTCTAAAATACAATTTGAATCTGCGCCTGTGTCAAATAAGGCCACAGTTTCAAGGACAAAATCATTGATAATGATTCTGATATTTATGTAAAACTTTTGTATTTTTACATAATTGATAAGACCAACAAAATCTTCAGCATCTCTGTCAGAATCAGGGACACTAGAAGAGGAACTGGAATTGGCCTCGTAATTATTCCAGTGATCAATGATGGATTGGTGATTGGCCTGTTTCTCTTTCAGTTTATTGACCTCAACTTTTAAGTTGTTGATTTCATACTGGAGGTCTTGGATGGTGACAGGCTTGATGCTGGTTTTCTCTAGTCTTTTGAAAGTCTCTTTGAGGCTATACTTATTGGTAACTAGAGGGCTTTTGGGGGGTTTTGTCTCAAGAGAGGACCTGAGTTTATCAAGATATTTTCCCCTTTCCTGAGGGTCAGGAATGGCATTTATGGCCTCAAGGAGAAGATCTTGTTCTTTGGTAAGGACATTGATATTGCTGGAGGAATCAGATTCAGCACAATCATCATCCTGGATTTGATTTAAGTTTTCAGAAGGCTGGTCAGAGGATTCTTCTGAAGATTGGGCTAATAAACCATTAATCTTGTTTTCAATATCTGAACCAAGATTAAGAGCTTTAAGTTGATTAATAACCCTGCAATTTTTGCTTATATGGCCAGGTTTTCCACATTTGAAGCAGACTATGGGTTTTCTATCATTATTTTCATAATGATTCTTGGTTTGGCCAGTATTTCTAGGTCCTGGTTTCCTAGGTCTTGGTTTCCTATCTCTGTAAAAATCAGGTCTAGGTAAAGTGGTGATAGGTTTGGGCTTGGTTTTGGTCTTTTTGGCACAGGGAAGACCAAATTGTTCACAGAAGGTTCCTAAATCTTTACGATTTTGAGCCTTCTCTTTGGCTAATTGTTGCTGGATTTTGTCGTCTTGACAGATTTTTAAAGCAACTCGTTGGATGATGGCAATAAGCTGACCATAACTTAATTCCTGATAAGGAATATTTCCATTAGGGTCTTGATTGCGAAGTTTATCCCTAACCTTATCACCCAAAGATTTGGGAAGACCTGCAAGGAATTTCTCCTTCCAGAAAGCTTGTTGGCTATCTTCTCTGGTATAGACTCTTGTAAGGAAAGTGTCTTTGTACCATCTAAAGTCACCAAGGGTTTTGCACCTGAGATTGGATAACAATTCAGCAGATCTATCCTTAATTAAGGAGGAATCTCCTATGAAGTGTTGGGCTATGGTGAAGATTAGAGTGCTGACAGCATCAGGGATCTGAATCCCATTCTCAAGAATAGGTTCACCATTAGATTCCCTTTTAACAGCATTAATGATGGAAAACTTTTCTCCATCACTAAGGTAATTGTCCCACCAACCTTTGAGTTGACCACAGAATCCTGCAATGAGGATTTCTACAATCATTTCTTCTGGACAATTGTTGGAGGTTTCATAAGCAGTGGCTACCATAGTCATGTTTTGAAGGATTTTGGTAATACCATACTCATTTTCTCCATCAATGTTCCACTCATAGACATTGTTGGCGCTGAAACTTCTGAAATTGGTTTCCTTTTCTTCTAAAAGAAGATCAGGAGCAGTGGCTCTAGGGTAGTAGAGTTTGGTTTCCCTTCGCCATTGGTTCTTGGGATTGTAAATGATAGGGTTAAGCTGAACCTTAGAGGGGTTCTCTTCTGAACATTCAGAAGAAGTTCCTGCTATCATATGGATTCCCTTCTGAGGAGTTTGGGGAGAAGGTGTATCAGGGACAGTTACTTTGAGGAGAGCTATGTGCTCTTTGACTTTGTCAAGAAGTTCACCTTGAACTTCAATAGCTTCTTCCTTGACTTTTGAACCTTTTAGCTGGGAAGCTTTAAAGTTTTTAGATACCCTATAAGGTTTGAATAAGGGTTTTTCAATTTTGGTAGAAGAAGATGACTCTGGTTTGGAGGAGGCATCAAGGTTTCTACTGAATTTGGAATCTCCTAAGGCTTGGAGATATTTATTTGTGTAATTGGATTGTTCCATGAGATCTTTAATATCTCTGGCTGTTACGGGACCATCATCAGTCCTTGTTTTGAAGGGGGCTGCCATGGCAGGGGTGGATTGGCTATTGAGGGAAAAAGCACCCTTAGGTGGTAATTCTGATTGGACCATATGACCATCTTTTAGATGCCATATAGTGAAGATATCCAGGGGTTTTCTTCCAATTAATTCATCTTGGAAGGGATAATTGATATTCTTCTTGATGGTATACGCATGAAACCAATCAAAGAAAGGAATATTAAATTTGACCTTTTCAAGAAATTTATAGTACCTTTTCCAAATGGATTTTCTATTTATTCCTTGATAATTTTTGAAGAACCAGTCTCTCTGAAGAGACCACTCTTGAGAGTAAAAATTCTTTTTGAGAGAGATTTTATCAATTGTAAAAGATTGATTTTTGTTAAGATCTTTGTAAAGATCTTGATTGAAAGATTGATTAAGATCTTTACTAAGATCTTGATTGATATTTTCTGGAATTAAAAGCATGTTTGAAGGCGTAAGAATAGAAGACATGAAGAGAGAGTGAGGAAGACAAGAAAATGTTTTGTTTTTAAAAGGAATTGTAAATTTTTCCTCACCCATTAGCATCACAGCCTTCACTTGGTTTTACCAGAAATATAAATATTAACATATGAACTAATAACTACTTTCTGAGGCATGCTCTGGGATTAACCTTGTTATATTCTAGGAACAAAATATTGCCAACGTGCTGGATATTAAAACTTGGATAAAATAATTATTTTCTGTATTTATACTTCAGAGTATGATCCAAGTATTACTCAAGTCAAAATACTAAGTAAGCACTGAAATACATCTAGAAGATTAAACCAATAAATATATAATATATATTCCTTTTGTTTGATGATCAAAATGAAACGATTTTTCTAGAAAAATACTTCCTCAATAAACCCAAGTAAATCATGAGTAACCCTTTTCCATAACTAGCCAAGATGGCCGGCTCGTCTTACTCCCTCTGCGAGACTATGGCACTCGTTATGACTCCCCACTTCTATGGAGGTATTACAACATTGCTGCTAAAATACTTGTTTTAAAGAATGTTATACGTCAAAGAGTTTTTCTTTGAAAAAGGTTTTCATAAAACGATTTATGATCATCAATCAAATTTTGGAGGAACAATATCATACAGGGAATTGGTTCTAGGTAGATATATAGCAGGATACAGAAGAGTTATTGACTTAAGAACACAAAGGAAATATCTGCAAAATATAAACATAGATAAATAATGTTTTCATTCAATAACCTTAATAGGTTTATATATATAGTTATAAAAAAGTAGACTAATTGTTTATGGGATTACGCAGGTAACTGATATTGCTTGTAACAAGCTCACAGAGAAGCCTTTGTAAAAACACCTTTGAAATATATAACATAAACTCAGAGTACGTGGCGTTGTTGATCACAAGTCAGAGATTCATTCCTGGGAATTCTCACAAGATAGAATAGGAGGTAGAACCATCCATGTACTATCCATATAAGAACATTCTCAAGAACTATCTGGCACACTAAGTCCAGGCCTCTAGTGAGTGCTTTCCAGCCTTTATACTTGAGATATGAAATAATTTCTCAGGCCTTAGTAGAGAACTACCAAAGAGCCATAGACAAGAAGTACACTTATAGTATAACATTTAAGAAAATATAATTTTAGAGTTAATATCCATACCTGGCACATATGAGTTATGAACAAACCAAGAGCAACATCATAGCATACCCAGATAAGTAACCAACAGTTCAAAGTTAATATCTACATTCCTACTTCCACCATCTGGCTCTGATACCAAGAGGGGATCGTCAACCGATCACACAGCAACAGTACGTCGTTGCCGGCAATACGATATCAGAGCCACAACTTTTTTAATGTGTGTATACCGGGGGGTTACCAGTATCAAACGGGGCTAGACGGCATACAACCACTCCGGCCAACCGTCCTCCCGCCGAGTAGGCACCTACCCGATTGCAGCCACATGGTACCTATCAGCTAGCCAACCAAAAGTACGTCTCTGGTCGGGCAAGTCGGAGAGCCTCCCTTCCTGCTTTACAGGAGAAAGAGTTCCTTGCCACTTTATAGGCTCTGATACCAAGATGGGATCGGAATCAGAAGATAAAAGAAATTAAAAGAGCAGAAAGTAGAAGTAGGTAGCTATGGCTAGCAACTAACAAAATAAAATTATATTACAGATGGTTAGGAGGCAAAGCCTTCCATGATTGAGATAGTTGAAGAACTATCTATGAGTTTCAGAGTACAAGATTGAAGATTGAAAGAAGAAAGAAGAAAGAAGAAGAAGATTGAAGACTCACAAGTGCTCTGACTTCTCACTAAACTTAGAGAGAGAGAGAGTTCTGAAGTGAGGGTGAGGTGAGGTGAGGTGTTTCTAACAAGAGCCTAGCACCTCTATATAAAGATTGAAAGGCAAATAGTACCTAGTTACTAACCGGTACTGTGCACTTGATTGACTGGAACTGTACACTTGCGCAACCTGCACTGTGCACTTGATTGACTGGAACTGTAGAGGATCCAATGCTGCTCTGGACAGCTCACGTGATTGTAGATGATGGAGCCTTGGATACCATTCTGAGTGGGAGACAAGGGGTCCACAACAACAGATCCACTAAGATATGTCTTCAGCTTTATGCATGATGACAAGGATAGTGGGGGACAAATGGAATCATGACAGGGATTCCACTGATGGAGCAGCTTTGACCAAGATAGTGGGTGATGGCGCCACTATTGCTTGACAACTAGCAATGATTGGACTTCTGAATATTCCTGCAACAATGAAAACAATAGTATTGCAAGAAATTGTTAGAGGAAAATGAACAGTTTTTCATGTCAGAGAAGACACTACAATCACCATGTTCAAGGGTGGTTTTTGAACAGTTTTTCATGTCTATGGAGACACTACAATCACCATGTTCAAGGGTGGTGGTGGAACAGTTTTTCGTACCAGAATTGGTACTACTATTACCATGATCCAGGGTAGAAGATAAGCAGTTTTTCCCATTAGAAATGGTACCATTATCATGCTTAAGGATAAGATTGAGGTAATCAACTCTGTCCCTGTAGATATTCACGAGTAAGATAATCAGGAAGAGAGTTACTGGAACCTTTAAGATATTCAATATCAAAATCAAATATACTTAAAATTGCTTGCCATCTGGCAAAAATTTGTTTAGATGCAAGATTCTTGACATCCTTTTGCAGAATATCTTTTGCAGACTTGCAATCTACACGAACCAAAAATTTTTGATTTAGTAAATCAGATTGGAATTTTGAAATAGATAAGACAATTGCTAAAACTTCTTTTTTGATTGTGGAATAATTCTGCTGGGCAGGATTCCAATGTTTAGAAGTGAAAGCAATAACTTGTTCTTTTCCAGAAATCTTTTGCTTTAAAATTCCACCATAACCAATGTCAGATGCATCAGTTTCAACAATTTTAAAGGCTTCTGGGTTTGGTAGGTAGAGGCAGGGTAGCTCTTTAACCTGGGCTTTGATTTGGATGACAATATTGGTATGAACATTAGTCCAAGGAGGAGGATCCTTCTTTAGACGATCATGGAGGGGTTTGATGAGATTGTTTAGCTGAGGAAAGAAATCTGAGACATAGTTTAGACAACCCAGAAATCTCTGTAATTGAGTTTTGTCAATAATTTGATTGGGGAATTTATCAGAGAACTCAATGGCCCTAGTGATAGGAGTAATGGTTCCATGATGAATATTGTGACCAAGAAATCTGATCTTTGTTTGGAACAAATTGATTTTTGTTTTAGACACAGCAAGACCATTTTTCTTTATGATAGACATAAAAGTATTGATGTGTCTAACATGTTGATCAAAAGATTGTGAATAAATGAGCACATCATCTATGTAGACAATGGCAAATTTAGCATAATCATTGAATATGCCATTCATGATTCTTTGAAATTCAGAAGGAGCGTTCTTCAGGCCAAAAGGCATAACGTTCCATTCAAATTGACCAAAGGGGACAGTAAAAGCAGTTTTATACCTGTCCTCCTCTTTTATCTGGATTTGCCAAAAGCCAGACTTCATATCAAATTTTGAAAATATTTTTGCGTCATGAAGACGTTTGAGAAGATCTTTTTTGTTTGGAATAGGATACCTAATCCAGGCAAGAGCTTGATTGAGAGGTTTGTAATTAATCACAAGCCTAGGAGCACCTCTTTCAATTTCTGCATTTTTATTGACATAAAAAGCAGAGCAAGACCAGGCACTCTTACTCTTGCGAATAAGGTTCTTTTGTAGAAGATCATTAATTTCCTTCTGGCAAACAAGAAGAAGATCATGATTCATTTGAATGGGCCTTGCTTTGGTGGGAATTTGTCTTTCATGGAAGTCCTTTTCATAAGGGAGCTCCACAATATGGTTTTTCCTTTCCCAGAAAGCATTAGGAAGATCAGAACAAATAGTGGACTGTATTTGTTCTAATAGACCTTTGACTTTGGATTGATTCTCATTTCTGAGAAGTTGCTGATCAATATTCTTAAAAGAAATTTCATCTTTCAGAAAATTGATTTGTTTTTCTTTGAAAGAAATTGGGTTTAAGTTCTTAACAAAAGATTTTCTTAAAAACTTAAAAATGATAGGTTGCCCCAAATGCTGGGTTATAATACCTTCTTCAGTAATTTGAAAAGGAAAAAGTGATCTTATAAACGGAGTTCCTAAAATCACTTGATTTTTCAAATCTTTAACAAGAAGAAAAGAGGTATCAATTTTGAAATTGTTGTTCTCAATGATAGCTGAGGACAACTTGTAATTGATTTTTAACTTAGAACCATTTGCAGCACTAAGTTGTTCAGAGGTCTTTTCAAAGTATTTGGTTGGAATAAGACCTTCTAAAATACAATTTGAATCTGCGCCTGTGTCAAATAAGGCCACAGTTTCAAGGACAAAATCATTGATAATAATTTTGATATTTATGTAAAACTTTTGAATTTTTACATAATTGATGAGACCAACAAAATCTTCAGCATCTCTATCAGAATCAGGGACACTAGAAGAGGAACTGGAATTGGCCTCGTAATTATTCCAATGGTCAATAATGGATTGGTGGTTAGCCTGGTTTTCTTTCAGTTTATTGACCTCAACTTTCAGGTTGTTGATTTCATACTGAAGATCTTGGATGGTAACAGGCTTGATGCTAGTTTTCTCTAGTCTTTTGAAAGTTTCTTTGAGGTTATACTTGTTGGTAACCAAAGGACTTTTGGGAGGTTTTGTCTCAAGAGAGGACCTAAGTTTATCAAGATATTTTCCCCTTTCCTGAGGGTCAGGGATGGCATTTATGGCCTCAAGGAGAAGATCTTGTTCTTTGGTAAGAACATTGATATTGCTGGAGGAATCAGATTCAGCACAATCATCATCCTGGATTTGATTTAAGTTTTCAGAAGGCTGGTCAGAGGATTCTTCTGAAGATTGGGCTAATAAACCATTAATCTTGTTTTCAATATCTGAACCAAGATTAAGAGCTTTAAGTTGATTAATAACCCTGCAATTTTTGCTTATATGGCCAGGTTTTCCACATTTGAAGCAGACAATGGGTTTTCTATCATTATTTTCATAATGATTCTTGGTTTGGCCAGCATTTCTAGGTCCTGGTTTCCTAGGTCCTGGTTTCCTATCTCTGTAATAATCAGGTCTAGGTAAAGTGCTGATAGGTTTGGGCTTGGTTTTGGTCTTTTTGGCACAAGGAAGACCAAATTGCTCACAGAAGGTTCCTAAATCTTTACGATTTTGAGCCTTCTCTTTGGCTAATTGTTGCTGAATCTTGTCATCTTGACAGATTTTTAAAGCAACACGTTGGATGATGGCAATAAGCTGACCATAACTTAATTCCTGATAAGGAATATTTCCATTAGGGTCTTGATTGCGAAGTTTATCCCTAACCTTATCTCCTAAAGATTTGGGAAGACCTGCAAGGAATTTCTCCTTCCAGAAAGCTTGTTGGCTATCTTCTCTGGTATAGACTCTTGTAAGGAAAGTGTCTTTATACCATCTAAAGTCACCAAGGGTTTTGCACCTGAGATTGGATAACAATTCAGCAGATCTGTCCTTAATTAAGGAGGAATCTCCTATGAAGTGTTGGGCTATGGTGAAGATTAGAGTGCTGACAGCATCAGGGATCTGAATACCATTTTCAAGAATGGGTTCACCATTAGATTCCCTTTTAACAGCATTAATGATGGAAAACTTTTCTCCATCACTAAGGTAATTGTCCCACCAACCTTTGAGTTGACCACAGAACCCTGCAATGAGGATTTCTACAATCATTTCTTCTGGACAATTGTTGGAGGTTTCATAAGCAGTGGCTACCATAGTCATGTTTTGAAGGATTTTGGTAATACCATACTCATTTTCTCCATCAATGTTCCACTCATAGACATTGTTGGCGCTGAAACTTTTGAAATTGGTTTCCTTTTCTTCTAAAAGAAGATCAGGAGCAGTGGCTCTAGGGTAGTAGAGTTTGGTTTCCCTACGCCATTGGTTCTTGGGGTTGTAAATGATAGGGTTAAGCTGAACCTTAGAGGGGTTCTCTTCTGAACATTCAGAAGAAGCTCCTTCCATCATATGGATTCCCTTTTGGGGAGTTTGGGGAGAAGGTGTATCAGGGATAGTTACTTTGAGGAGAGCTATGTGCTCTTTGACTTTGTCAAGAAGTTCGCCTTGAACCTCAATAACTTCTTCTTTGACTTTTGAACTTTTTAGCTGGGAAGCTTTAAAGTTTTTAGATACCCTAAAAGGTTTGAATAAGGGTTTTTCAATTTTGGTAGAAGAAGATGACTCTGGTTTGGAGGAGGCATCAAGGTTTCTACTGAATTTGGAATCTCCTAGGGCTTGGAGATACTTATTTGTGTAATTGGATTGTTCCATGAGATCTTTAATATCTCTGGCTGTTATGGGGCCATCATCAGTCATTGTTTTGAAGGGGGCTGCCATGGCAGGAGTGGATTGGCTATTGAGGGAAAAAGCACCTTTAGGTGGTAATTCCGATTGGATCATATGACCATCTTTTAGATGCCATATAGTGAAAATATCCAAGGGTTTTCTTCCGATTAACTCATCTTGGAAGGGATAATTGATATTCTTCTTGATGGTGTACGCATGAAACCAATCAAAGAAAGGAATATTAAATTTGATTTTTTCAAGAAATTTATAGTACCTTTTCCAAATGGATTTCCTATTTATTCCTTGATAATTTTTGAAGAACCAGTCTCTCTGAAGAGACCACTCTTGAGAGTAAAAATCCTTTTTGAGAGAGATTTTATCAATTATAAAAGATTGATTTTTGTTAAGATCTTTGCAAAGATCTTGATTGAAAGATTGATTAAGATCTTTACTAAGATCTTGATTGTTATTTTCTGGAATTAAAAGCATGTTTGAAGGCGTAAGAATAGAAGACATAAAGAGAGAGTGAGGAAGACAAGAAAACGTTTTGTTTTAAGATATTGTAAATATTCCTCACCCATAAGTATCACAGCCTTCACTTGGTTTTACCAGAAATATAAATATTAACATATGAACTAATAACTACTTTCTGAGGCATGCTCTGGGATTAACCTTGTTATATTCAATGAACAAAATATTGCCAACGTGCTGGATATTAAAACTTGGATAAAATAATTATTTTCTGTATTTATACTTCAGAGTGTGAACCAAGTATTACTCAAGTCAAAATACTAAGTAAGCACTGAAATACATCTAGAAGATTAAACCAATAAATATATAATATATATTCCTTTTGTTTGATGATCAAAATGAAACGATTTTTCTAGAAAAATACTTCCTCAATAAACCCAAGTAAATCATGAGTAACCCTATTCCATAACTAGCCAAGATGGCCGGCTCGTCTTACTCCCTCTGCGAGACTATGGCACTCGTTATGACTCCCCACTTCTATGGAGGTATTACAACATTGCTGCTAAAATACTTGTTTTAAAGAATGTTATACGTCAAAGATTTTTTCTTTGAAAAAGGTTTTCATAAAACGATTTATGATCATCAACCAAATTTTTGGAGGAACAATATCATACAGGGAATTGGTTCTAAGTAGATATATAGCAGGATACAGAAGAGTTATTGACTTAAGAACACAAAGGAAATATCTGCAAAATATAAACATAGATAAATAATGTTTTCATTCAATAACCTTAATAGGTTTATATATAGTTATAAAAAAGTAGACTAATTGTTTATGGGATTACGCAGGTAACTGATATTGCTTGTAACAAGCTCACAGAGAAGCCTTTGTAAAAACACCTTTGAAATATATAACATAAACTCAGAGTACGTGGCGTTGTTGATCACAAGTCAGAGATTCATTCCTGGGAATTCTCACAAGATAGAATAGGAGGTAGAACCATCCATGTACTATCCATATAAGAACATTCTCAAGAACTATCTGGCACACGAAGTCCAGGCCTCTAGTGAGTGCTTTCCAGCCTTTATACTTGAGATATGAAATAATTTCTCAGGCCTTAGTAGAGAACTACCAAAGAGCCATAGACAAGAAGTACACTTATAGTATAACATTTAAGAAAATATAATTTTAGAGTTAATATCCATACCTGGCACATATGAGTTATGAACAAATCAAGAGCAACATCATAGCATACCCAGATAAGTAACCAACAGTTCAAAGTTAATATCTACATTCCTACTTCCACCATCTGGCTCTGATACCAAGAGGGGATCGGAATCAGAAGATAAAAGAAATTAAAAGAGCAGAAAGTAGAAGTAGGTAGCTATGGCTAGCAACTAACAAAATAAAATTATATTACAGATGGTTAGGAGGCAAAGCCTTCCATGATTGAGATAGTTGAAGAACTATCTATGAGTTTCAGAGTACAAGATTGAAGATTGAAAGAAGAAAGAAGAAGAAGATTGAAGACTCACAAGTGCTCTGACTTCTCACTAAACTTAGAGAGAGAGAGAGTTCTGAAGTGAGGGTGAGGTGAGGTGTTTCTAACAAGAGCCTAGCACCTCTATATATAGATTGAAAGACAAATAGTACCTAGTTACTAACCGGTACTATGCACTTGAGTGACTTGAACTGTACACTTGCGCAACCTGCACTGTGCACTTGGTTGACTGGAACTGTAGAGGATCCAATGTTGCTCTGGACAGCTCACTTGGTTGAAGATAGTGGAGCCTTGGATACCATTCTGAGTGGGAGACAAGGGGTCCACAACAAAAGTTCCACTAAGACATGCCTTCAGCTTTATGCATGATGACAAGGATAGTGGGGGACAAATGGAATCATGACAGAGATTCCACTGATGGAGCATCTTTGACCAAGATAGTGGGTGATGGCGCCACTAATGCTTGTCTTCAAGCTATGATTGAAATTCTGAATATTCCTGCAACAATGAAAACAACAGTATTGCAAGAAATTGTTAGAGGAAAATGAACAGTTTTTCATGTCAGAGAAGACACTACAATCACCATGTTCAAGGGTGGTTTCTGAACAGTTTTTCATGTCTATGGAGACACTACAATCACCATGTTCAAGGGTGGTGGTGGAACAGTTTTTCATACCATAATTGGTACTACTATTACCATGATCCAGGGTAGAAGATAAGCAGTTTTTCCCATTAGAAATGGTACCATTATCATGCTTAAGGATAAGATTGAGGTAATCAACTCTGTCCCTGTAGATATTCACGAGTAAGATAATCAGGAAGAGAATTATTGGAACCTTTAAGATATTCAATATCAAAATCAAATATACTTAAAATTGCTTGCCATCTGGCAAAAATTTGTTTAGATGCAAGATTTTTGACATCCTTTTGCAGAATATCTTTTGCAGACTTGCAATCTACACGAACCAGAAATTTTTGATTTAATAAATCAGATTGGAATTTTGAAATGGATAAGACAATTGCTAAAACTTCTTTTTTAATTGTGGAATAATTCTGCTGGGCAGGATTCCAATGTTTAGAAGTAAAAGCAATAACTTGTTCTTTTCCAGAAATTTTTTGCTTTAAAATTCCACCATAACCAATGTCAGATGCATCAGTTTCAACAATTTTAAAGGCTTCTGGGTTTGGTAGGTAGAGGCAGGGTAGCTCTTTAACTTGGGTTTTGATTTGAATGACAATATTGGTATGAACATTAGTCCAAGGAGGAGGATCCTTCTTTAGACGATCATGGAGGGGTTTGATGAGATTGTTTAGCTGGGGAAAGAAATCTGAGACATAGTTTAGACAACCCAGAAATCTCTGTAATTGAGTTTTGTCAATAATTTGGTTGGGGAATTTATCAGAGAACTCAATGGCCCTAGTGATAGGAGTGATGGTTCCATGATGAATATTGTGACCAAGAAATCTGATCTTTGTCTGGAACAAATTGATTTTTGTTTTAGACACTGCGAGACCATTTTTCTTTATGATAGACATAAAAGTACTGATATGTCTAACATGTTGATCAAAAGATTGTGAGTAAATGAGCACATCATCTATGTAGACAATGGCAAATTTGGCATAATCATTGAATATGTCATTCATGATTCTTTGAAATTCAGAAGGAGCGTTTTTCAAGCCAAAAGGCATAACGTTCCATTCAAATTGACCAAAGGGGACAGTGAAAGCAGTTTTGTACCTGTCCTCTTCTTTTATCTGGATTTGCCAAAAGCCAGACTTCATATCAAATTTTGAAAATATTTTTGCGTCATGAAGACGTTTGAGAAGATCTTTCTTGTTTGGAATAGGATACCTAATCCAGGCAAGAGCTTGATTGAGAGGTTTGTAATTAATCACAAGCCTAGGAGCACCTCTTTCAATTTCTGCATTTTTATTAACATAAAAAGCAGAGCAAGACCAGGCACTCTTACTCTTGCGAATAAGGTTCTTTTGTAAAAGATCATTGATCTCTTTCTGGCAAACAAGAAGAAGATCATGATTCATTTGAATAGGCCTTGCTTTGGTGGGAATTTGCCTTTCATGGAAATCATTTTCATAAGGGAGCTCCACAATATGATTTTTCCTTTCCCAGAAAGCATTAGGAAGATCAGAACAAATAGTGGACTGTATTTGTTCTAATAGGCTTTTGATTTTGGATTGATTCTCATTTCTGAGAAGTTGCTGATCAATATTCTTAAAAGAAATTTCATCTTTCAGAAAATTGATTTGTTTTTCTTTGAAAGAAATTGGGTTTAAGTCTTTAACAAAAGATTTTCTTAAAAACTTAAAAATGATTGGTTGCCCCAAATGTTGGGTTATAATACCTTCTTCAGTAATTTGAAAAGGAAAAAGTGATCTTATAAACGGAGTTCCTAAAATCACTTGGTTTTTCAAATCTTTAACAAGAAGAAAAGAGGTATCAATTTTGAAATTGTTGTTTTCAATGATAGCTGAGGACAACTTGTAATTGATTTTTAACTTAGAACCGTTTGCAGCACTAAGTTGTTCAGAGGTCTTTTCAAAGTATTTGGTTGGAATAAGACCTTCTAAAATACAATTTGAATCTGCGCCTGTGTCAAATAAGGCCACAGTTTCAAGGACAAAATCATTGATAATGATTCTGATATTTATGTAAAACTTTTGTATTTTTACATAATTGATAAGACCAACAAAATCTTCAGCATCTCTGTCAGAATCAGGGACACTAGAAGAGGAACTGGAATTGGCCTCGTAATTATTCCAGTGATCAATGATGGATTGGTGATTGGCCTGTTTCTCTTTCAGTTTATTGACCTCAACTTTTAAGTTGTTGATTTCATACTGGAGGTCTTGGATGGTGACAGGCTTGATGCGGGTTTTCTCTAGTCTTTTGAAAGTCTCTTTGAGGCTATACTTATTGGTAACTAGAGGGCTTTTGGGGGGTTTTGTCTCAAGAGAGGACCTGAGTTTATCAAGATATTTTCCCCTTTCCTGAGGGTCAGGAATGGCATTTATGGCCTCAAGGAGAAGATCTTGTTCTTTGGTAAGGACATTGATATTGCTGGAGGAATCAGATTCAGCACAATCATCATCCTGGATTTGATTTAAGTTTTCAGAAGGCTGGTCAGAGGATTCTTCTGAAGATTGGGCTAATAAACCATTAATCTTGTTTTCAATATCTGAACCAAGATTAAGAGCTTTAAGTTGATTAATAACCCTGCAATTTTTGCTTATATGGCCAGGTTTTCCACATTTGAAGCAGACTATGGGTTTTCTATCATTATTTTCATAATGATTCTTGGTTTGGCCAGTATTTCTAGGTCCTGGTTTCCTAGGTCTTGGTTTCCTATCTCTGTAAAAATCAGGTCTAGGTAAAGTGGTGATAGGTTTGGGCTTGGTTTTGGTCTTTTTGGCACAGGGAAGACCAAATTGTTCACAGAAGGTTCCTAAATCTTTACGATTTTGAGCCTTCTCTTTGGCTAATTGTTGCTGGATTTTGTCGTCTTGACAGATTTTTAAAGCAACTCGTTGGATGATGGCAATAAGCTGACCATAACTTAATTCCTGATAAGGAATATTTCCATTAGGGTCTTGATTGCGAAGTTTATCCCTAACCTTATCACCCAAAGATTTGGGAAGACCTGCAAGGAATTTCTCCTTCCAGAAAGCTTGTTGGCTATCTTCTCTGGTATAGACTCTTGTAAGGAAAGTGTCTTTGTACCATCTAAAGTCACCAAGGGTTTTGCACCTGAGATTGGATAACAATTCAGCAGATCTATCATTAATTAAGGAGGAATCTCCTATGAAGTGTTGGGCTATGGTGAAGATTAGAGTGCTGACAGCATCAGGGATCTGAATCCCATTCTCAAGAATAGGTTCACCATTAGATTCCCTTTTAACAGCATTAATGATGGAAAACTTTTCTCCATCACTAAGGTAATTGTCCCACCAACCTTTGAGTTGACCACAGAATCCTGCAATGAGGATTTCTACAATCATTTCTTCTGGACAATTGTTGGAGGTTTCATAAGCAGTGGCTACCATAGTCATGTTTTGAAGGATTTTGGTAATACCATACTCATTTTCTCCATCAATGTTCCACTCATAGACATTGTTGGCGCTGAAACTTCTGAAATTGGTTTCCTTTTCTTCTAAAAGAAGATCAGGAGCAGTGGCTCTAGGGTAGTAGAGTTTGGTTTCCCTTCGCCATTGGTTCTTGGGATTGTAAATGATAGGGTTAAGCTGAACCTTAGAGGGGTTCTCTTCTGAACATTCAGAAGAAGTTCCTGCTATCATATGGATTCCCTTCTGAGGAGTTTGGGGAGAAGGTGTATCAGGGACAGTTACTTTGAGGAGAGCTATGTGCTCTTTGACTTTGTCAAGAAGTTCACCTTGAACTTCAATAGCTTCTTCCTTGACTTTTGAACCTTTTAGCTGGGAAGCTTTAAAGTTTTTAGATACCCTATAAGGTTTGAATAAGGGTTTTTCAATTTTGGTAGAAGAAGATGACTCTGGTTTGGAGGAGGCATCAAGGTTTCTACTGAATTTGGAATCTCCTAAGGCTTGGAGATATTTATTTGTGTAATTGGATTGTTCCATGAGATCTTTAATATCTCTGGCTGTTACGGGACCATCATCAGTCCTTGTTTTGAAGGGGGCTGCCATGGCAGGGGTGGATTGGCTATTGAGGGAAAAAGCACCCTTAGGTGGTAATTCTGATTGGACCATATGACCATCTTTTAGATGCCATATAGTGAAGATATCCAGGGGTTTTCTTCCAATTAATTCATCTTGGAAGGGATAATTGATATTCTTCTTGATGGTATACGCATGAAACCAATCAAAGAAAGGAATATTAAATTTGACCTTTTCAAGAAATTTATAGTACCTTTTCCAAATGGATTTTCTATTTATTCCTTGATAATTTTTGAAGAACCAGTCTCTCTGAAGAGACCACTCTTGAGAGTAAAAATTCTTTTTGAGAGAGATTTTATCAATTGTAAAAGATTGATTTTTGTTAAGATCTTTGTAAAGATCTTGATTGAAAGATTGATTAAGATCTTTACTAAGATCTTGATTGATATTTTCTGGAATTAAAAGCATGTTTGAAGGCGTAAGAATAGAAGACATGAAGAGAGAGTGAGGAAGACAAGAAAATGTTTTGTTTTTAAAAGGAATTGTAAATTTTTCCTCACCCATTAGCATCACAGCCTTCACTTGGTTTTACCAGAAATATAAATATTAACATATGAACTAATAACTACTTTCTGAGGCATGCTCTGGGATTAACCTTGTTATATTCTAGGAACAAAATATTGCCAACGTGCTGGATATTAAAACTTGGATAAAATAATTATTTTCTGTATTTATACTTCAGAGTATGATCCAAGTATTACTCAAGTCAAAATACTAAGTAAGCACTGAAATACATCTAGAAGATTAAACCAATAAATATATAATATATATTCCTTTTGTTTGATGATCAAAATGAAACGATTTTTCTAGAAAAATACTTCCTCAATAAACCCAAGTAAATCATGAGTAACCCTTTTCCATAACTAGCCAAGATGGCCGGCTCGTCTTACTCCCTCTGCGAGACTATGGCACTCGTTATGACTCCCCACTTCTATGGAGGTATTACAACATTGCTGCTAAAATACTTGTTTTAAAGAATGTTATACGTCAAAGAGTTTTTCTTTGAAAAAGGTTTTCATAAAACGATTTATGATCATCAATCAAATTTTGGAGGAACAATATCATACAGGGAATTGGTTCTAGGTAGATATATAGCAGGATACAGAAGAGTTATTGACTTAAGAACACAAAGGAAATATCTGCAAAATATAAACATAGATAAATAATGTTTTCATTCAATAACCTTAATAGGTTTATATATATAGTTATAAAAAAGTAGACTAATTGTTTATGGGATTACGCAGGTAACTGATATTGCTTGTAACAAGCTCACAGAGAAGCCTTTGTAAAAACACCTTTGAAATATATAACATAAACTCAGAGTACGTGGCGTTGTTGATCACAAGTCAGAGATTCATTCCTGGGAATTCTCACAAGATAGAATAGGAGGTAGAACCATCCATGTACTATCCATATAAGAACATTCTCAAGAACTATCTGGCACACTAAGTCCAGGCCTCTAGTGAGTGCTTTCCAGCCTTTATACTTGAGATATGAAATAATTTCTCAGGCCTTAGTAGAGAACTACCAAAGAGCCATAGACAAGAAGTACACTTATAGTATAACATTTAAGAAAATATAATTTTAGAGTTAATATCCATACCTGGCACATATGAGTTATGAACAAACCAAGAGCAACATCATAGCATACCCAGATAAGTAACCAACAGTTCAAAGTTAATATCTACATTCCTACTTCCACCATCTGGCTCTGATACCAAGAGGGGATCGGAATCAGAAGATAAAAGAAATTAAAAGAGCAGAAAGTAGAAGTAGGTAGCTATGGCTAGCAACTAACAAAGAAAGCTAAAATATATTACAGATGATTAGGAGGCAAAGCCTTCCATGATTGAGATAGTTGAACTATCTATGAGTTACAGGTTTGAAGATTGAAAGAAGAAAGAAGAAGAAGAAGATTGAAGACTCACAAGTGCTCTGACTTCTCACTAGACTTAGAGAGAGAGAGAGTTCTGAAGTGAGGTGTGGTAAGGTGAGGTGAGGTGTTTCTAACAAGAGCCTAGCACCTCTATATATAGATTGGAAGACAAATAGTACCTAGTTACTAACCGGTACTGTGCACTTGAGTGACTTGAACTGTACACTTGCGCAACCTGCACTGTGCACTTGATTGACTGGAACTGTAGAGGATCCAATGTTGCTCTGGACAGCTCACAAGATTGAAGATAGTGGAGCCTTGGATACCATTCTGAGTGGGAGACAAGGGGTCCACAACAAAAGTTCCACTAAGATATGTCTTCAGCTTTATGCATGATGACAAGGATAGTGGGGGACAAATGGAATCATGACAGGGATTCCACTGATGGAGCATCTTTGACCAAGATAGTGGGTGATGGCGCCACTAATGCTTGTCTTCAAGTTATGATTGCAATTCTGAATATTCCTGCAACAATGAAAACAACAGTATTGCAAGAAATTGTTAGAGGAAAATGAACAGTTTTTCATGTCAGAGAAGACACTACAATCACCATGTTCAAGGGTGGTTTCTGAACAGTTTTTCATGTCTATGGAGACACTACAATCACCATGTTCAAGGGTGGATTTAAGCAGTTTTTCCCAGAAATTGGTACAATTATCATGCTTAAGGATAAATATGAAAATGATTGAAAATAATCTTTCAAGGTCTTAAACGAAGATCAAGAAAGAAATTTATAAGATTGTGATTTAAAATTCATGATAATCAACAAAGATCATCAGAGTAATAATCAAAGCCTCCTTCTTCAGAGTAATCTTTTGAAGGAGAGGATGAAGATGAAACGACAACATGTTTCTTCTTACTATCCTTGTTTGAAGAAGAAGGAGCTTCATTAGCCCCAGATTGATCTTGAAGAAGTTTCATAATATTCTGGAGTTTCTCCAGAACGTCTTCTTCAGAGGTAGAACCTGCAATAGCTGCAGAAATTCTAGCCTTTTGGTTTAAAAACTTACAAGTTTCTGGGTCAGCAACTTGCAAGGCTTTTGAATTGGTTTTGAACCAATTGGTCACACTATCAGCAGATGCAGCAGAGGCATCGAGCTTAGGCCACCATTTGACAAAACCCTGTTTGTAGAAAGACAACAGATCTTTTGGGTGATGGAAATACCCAGTTTTGTATTGCCATGAGAATATCCATGACAAAGAGAAAGTAGAACAAAAATTCAACAAAATTGGGTAATTGTTGAGATCTTTGTTAAATCTTTTTTGAAAAATTTGAAATCCATTTTGGACTTCATTGGGGAAGATTTCTGGGCAAGGGCCAAAGAAATTCCACCATTGAAGGAACCAATTTGGAAAGGTATACTTGGTTTTCTTTTTAAAATAAATCAACCAAGAATGTTTGAAGGATTTATTTTGAAGTCCTAGGATAACATAATCCCAGGCTTTGATGTAATCCCAGTAATTATAACCCATAGGGTCAAAAGGGTGGGAGAACTTCTTTGTGGTATTTGGATTTGTCCCAAATGCAGAGGGTGTCAAAACATTAAGGATTTGAAAGGTTGAATGAGTGATGAGGGAATCATCTTTTGGGTCTTTGTAATGTTTGAGAGATATAGACTCAGTATCCACAAGGATAAATTCGTAGAATTTCTGTGTCTTGTTTGGTGCCAAAGGCAGGAAATGTAATTGGGGAGGAAAGATCTTTGCAGGGATCTTGTTTGGATCATTATTCCAGAACTCTGGTTCAATATGGGCAACAAAGAAGAAGCTTTCTCTGGGGACATATTGGGTTTGAGCAGGAGCAATGGTTTTTTGTTTTTGACCAATGGTCAAGGTTGACTGTGGTTGGACAGTGATAACCTGGGTTGTTGGGTTAGCACTTACTAATTGAGTTTTTTGGGTTTGGACAGCAAGATCTAAAGAAATATATTGATTAAGATCACTTTCTTCAGCTATCTCAGCCCAAGTTTTTGTAGGAAGATTGGTCAAACCTTGGTTTTGAAAGGCTTGAAGGGTTTGGATAGGGAAGGCATAGTCTTCCTTAGTTTGCTTGTTTTGGGTGTTCTGGGGAGAAGACCCTGATTGGGATTCTGGTTGCTCTAGGGTAGGAACCCTAGTATAAGCTGAGGCATTAGGGTCAAGAGCACCCTTACCTCTTCCTCGACCTCTTCCTCTAGAAGAGGGAGCCCTGGAGGACATAACAATTTTGGCCCTGTAGATAAACACAGAAGAGTTAGAAAAGAAGACCTTCACATGGATATCTATGGCATTGTTACTAATCATAAAAATCCATAGTTCTTTATAATTAGCTTGATTAATATGATTAGAAGGATAAATTAATTTGCAAAAGAAGCACAAATTAATATGGTTGAAGATATAAACTAATTTGTTAAAGATATACAAAATAGCTTGATTTTGATAAGTTTGATTTTGGAAAACAGGATTTAAAACTCTTCTAGATTTAGAAGAATTTTTACCAGTTAGAATAGTAAAAATATCAGTAGGAATAGTAAGGGGAACTATACTACTAATATTGCTATCATTCTTCTGGGTTTTTGTTCTGGTAAAAATATCAGAAACAAGATTAAATAAGGTGGGTTGCCCCAGATAACAGACATTGATGTTATTTGAAGAAATTTGAAAAGAAAATAACATGGCTGGGGATTCCCAAATGAGTCTATTCTTAAAGTTTTTAAGAGTAAACGGATTACTGAAGTCATAAATGGCAAGAGTAGGATTGATAATGTAAGAGCCATGCTTTGAACTATCAATAAAAATTTCTAACCATCTATAGACTTTGGATATGATATTGGGACTAAGCTCAAGGGTTCTAAGCTCAGCAAGAATCCTATCATATCTATTTGGTTTGCCATCTCTGCAGATGACTCTAATATTGTCCTTAACCTTAGGATTAAGCTTAATATTTTTAAGCTTATGAATGATAATACACCCAGGGTTCTTATGGCCAAGTTTGCCACAAGTGAAGCAGTAAGATCTTTTCCTAGGTTTACCAGGTTGCTTCAAAGGGGGATTGTTGATAATGGGTATCTCAGGTTTGTTTTTATTGCAAATGCAACAAGTTTCTGAGACTTGATTAGTGCCTTGAGACCTAATTTTGGTTTTAGGTTTCTTGGCTTTCTTCTGAGGGGTAGGGCAATACCTAGCAGTATGGCCAAGATTCCTACACCTGAAGCATTTGATGGTTTCAGCTAAGGAGGTAGTAAAAATCATTTTACTAGATTTAATACCTTTAGCAAGGGAATTATTGAGAGCTTTTACTTTAATTAGGTCAAGCTGCTCATTAATTCTGGATAAGAATTCTTCCTGGTTAGTTTGCTGAAGAACTGGTTTGGTGATGGGTTTCTCTAACTGGGTAGGGATACCTAGAGAGTCAAGAAGCTTAGTCTGTTCTAAGGATTTTCTGGGATGCTTAGAATGGACAACAGGTATATCCTGTTTAGCTTTGGAAACCGAAGATTGAAAAGGATAATTGATACCTTTTCTAATGGCATAATCACTAAACCATTTGAAGAAGGGGGTATAATGGTTGGTTTTTCTGAGAAATTTATAAAATTTCTCTCTGATTGCTATACGTTTGTGTCCCTGGTAATGCTGAATAATGGTTGGTTTTTAGATTTATATATATATATATATATATAAATCTTTTAAAATCCTTCATCTTTCATTTTCATAGTTTAGGTTTAGTTTATTTTCATTTCAAGTTTCTAAGGAGAGGAAGGTGAGGAAGTGCTTGACAACCATTCCCTTCACTTCTACTTTGAAGAAATTCGTGTAAGAAATCTTTATTGTACTTCAACTTGGGAACTTAATGCAAAAGATCTTCTATTCAAGTAATCTCTACTCTTTTAAGTTCTTTTGCTTTATTATTCATTTACTTATGTTCCTTGGATATTCTTTGCTTTATAACATGAGTAACATGAGCTAAATTCCCTTAAGTTGAGATGTTCTAACCTTGTAATGAACTTCTAAATATGTTATTATGGTTTATGTAGTGTAAACACTTTAAACTCTTGCATAATACTTCTTTCAACTTATTCTGGAATTGATCACTTTAGAATAGGTAAAACTTGTAGCAGCAGACATGGGCTACATTTATGAACTCAAGAGTTAATAGGGACAAGTTTTTAATAAAGGAAACTTTGTTAAATACATGCTAAAACCTAGACATAGGATAGCATAGTCCTTAGGATAATAAAATTACAAGAGTGAACCTATTTAGCAACTTGGATCATTGTTAGGAGGCAAGGGAGGAATTGACAAACCTTTCTTTACTGTAAAAAACAAAGATCATAAGAGCTTGTAATGAAACTCTAAAGAGAAGTGCTGAAAGGCACAAACTGATGCACCTACATCCAGTGTTCCCACACTAGATACTCCATTAAAACACTTAGAAGTAAAGTACTTGGTGAAAACATCTCAACTACTTTTTCCACTGATTTCTCACACATTTTATTGCTTATTATTATTTTTACTTACTTTGAAAACTCCAAACCAAAAATACTGAATAGTGTAGACACACTAAGTGTACACTTTGAACTACAAAAATTTACAATACATAATCCCTGTGGGTTCGACCTTTCTTATCACTTTATTACTTGTGTGACTATGTATACTTGCATATATAAAATAACCACACCAAGTTTTTGGCGCCGTTGCCGGGGATTATAGTAAAATTTTGTTGTTTAGATTGTTAATTTAGTGTTTTATTAGTACTACTGGTATTCTGTTTTCTGTGCAGAAACACTTAGTGCAGAAACACTCAGTGTGGAAACACTAGTTTATGCCCAGAGATAGACCACCAGAATTTGATTGTGATCCAGAAATTGAAAGAAGATTTAGGAGATTGCTAAGACAACAAAGACAAAGACAACAAGACTGCAGAACAATGTCTCACCACAGTGAAAATGCCTCCGTAAGAGGAGGACCTAATTCACATCAACAACCTGAAGGTGGACCAGATCACAGACAACAATTCATTCAAATGGGACCAATAGGTATGATTAATGATAGAGATAGACCTATGAGAGACTATGCTCAATATGACCAGAAGCACATACAAACTAGTATTGCTAGACCTCAAATTGATGCTGTTCATTTTGAATTTAAACCTATGATGTTTCAAATGTTGCAAACAATTGGTCAATTTGGTGGATCTCCACATGAAGATCCCCATGAGCATTTAAAGCAATTCATAGAAGTTTGTAGTAACTTTATCATTCCTGGTATTAGTGAGGATGCATTTAGGCTTAAGTTATTTCCATACTCTTTGAAAGATAGGGCTAAATCATGGCTAAATTCTATGGAGCCCAATTCTATTCATACATGGAATGAATTAGCTGAAAAATTCTTAAGCAAATATTTTCCTCCTATTAAAAATGCTAGGATGAGACATGATATTACATCTTTTAGGCAAAAAGAATTTGAATCATTGTTTGAAGCATGGGAAAGATGGAAAGAGCTTTTAAGAAAATGTCCACATCATGGTTTACCTGTCATTATACAAATGGAAACTTTTTACAATGGTCTAGAACCACAAACCAGAGTGATGCTTGATGCATCAGCTGGTGGTGTTCTTTTGAATATGTCTTATAATGAAGCATGTGATCTTATTGACAAAATTGCTACAAATGGTTCAAGTTGGCCTACTGAGAGGGTAAGTGCTCAAAAAAGAACCTCTGGAGTACATGAGATTAATGATATATCCGCCCTATCTGCTCAAGTAGCCACTTTAACCAATCTGATCAAACAGTGCACTAGTGCACCTACATCTAGTGTAGCAACACCTAAAGAAAACACTGCAGCAGCTATAGAACAAGCCCCTTCAGGAACTACAAGTTGTGTGTATTGTGGAGGAGGCCATCTATATGAAGAATGTCCTAGCAACCCTGTCTCTGTCAATTATGTAGGTTACAATAAAAATAACAACCCTTACTCTAATACCTACAATCCAGGATGGAAGAACCACCAAAATTTCAGGTGGAACAATTCTAATGCACCTGCACAAAGTGCACCTGCACCAAGTACTCCTCCTGGATTCCTACCTCAAAGCCAACAAAGATCAAACCCACCTGCCAGTGCCAACTCTCTAGAAGAATTGCTTAGATCATTCATTAGTGAAACTAGAACTGCTAGGCAAGCTCATGATATATCAATTAAGAACCTAGAGAACCAAGTAGGGCAATTAGCAACTGCTTTGCAGCAAAGACCAGCAGGTACTTTGCCATCAAACACAGAAGCTTCACCCTCACAAAGGCAAGGTAAGGAGCAGGTCAAAGCCATATCTTTGAGAAGTGGCAAGGATTTAACAGAACCATATGAGCTTGAAGGTACAGAGAAGGGAGAAAAAAATAAAAATGAAAAAAATTCTCAAGATGCAGAAACACCTGGTGTTCCTACATCTCCTACTCCAAGGTTAGTACCAGAATACCCTCCTCCTCCTTTTCCTCAAAGATTGAAAAAAATACATGAGGAGAAGCAATTCAGTAAATTTTTAGATGTTTTAAAACAATTGCATATCAATGTTCCCTTGATAGAGGCACTTCAACAAATGCCAAACTATGCCAAATTTATGAAAGATGTGCTTTCTAAAAGGAGAAGATTAGGGGAATTTGAAACTGTTGTTATGTCAAAAGAATGTAGTCTGATTTTACAAAACAAAATTCCAAGGAAGCTAAAAGATCCAGGTAGCTTTACAATTCCTTTTTCAATAGGTAAGTACTATACAGGAAGAGCATTGTGTGATTTAGGTGCAAGCATCAATTTGATGCCCAAATCTATCTTCACAAAGCTAGGGATTGGAGATGCTAAACCTACCACATTGACACTATCTTTGGCAGATAGATCAATTGCATATCCAGAAGGAATTATTGAGGATATATTGGTACAAGTTGACAAATTTGTGTTTCCTGCAGATTTTGTTATACTTGATTTCATTGCAGATGAAGAAGTGCCAGTCATACTTGGAAGACCATTCTTGGCAACAGGGAAAACACTGATAGATGTGCAAAGAGGAGAGCTAACCATGAGAGGGAATGATCAAGAAGTAAAATTTAATGTCTTGAATGCTTTGAAGTATCCTGCAGAGGAGAGTGAAGAGTGTTCATCAATCTCACTTGATCAATTGATAGAGAAGCAATTCCACAAGCAGTATGATCACCTTGCCAATGCACTAGCACCTGATGTTTCTGCATTGCCTGCTGAAGAATTTATTGAAGAAAGCATATTGCCCAAGGAACAAGCTACACCTAAGGTATGGGCTAGAACTTATGAATCTCTTAATTTAGAAGATCCCAACCTTAAAGAAAATGTACCTTCTATTGAACAACCTCCTAAGCTAGAATTGAAAGAACTACCTAAGCATTTAAAATATGTTTTTCTAGGTAAGAATGATACTCTTCCTGTAATCATAGCTTCTGATCTATCTTTAGAACAAGAGCTTGATTTAATTAACACCTTGAGAAAACATAGAAAAGCTATAGGTTGGCAAATGTCTGACATTAAAGGGATTAGCCCCTCAACATGCATGCATAGGATAATTTTAGAAGAAAATTCTAAAAATAGCATAGAAGGGCAAAGAAGATTAAATCCCATAATGAAAGAGGTTGTTAAGAAGGAAATAATTAAATGGCTAGATGCTGGTATTATCTACCCTATTTCAGATAGTGCATGGGTTAGTCCTGTGCAATGTGTTCCTAAAAAGGGTGGAGTCACAGTTATAGCCAATGAAAATAATGAATTAATCCCAACCAGAACTGTAACAGGATGGAGAATCTGTATGGATTACAGAAAACTCAATAAGGCCACTAAGAAAGATCATTTCCCCTTACCCTTTATAGATCAAATGTTAGATAGGTTAGCAGGAAAGGAATTCTATTGTTTCTTAGATGGTTATTCAGGATACAATCAAATAGCAATTGAACCTAAGGATCAACAGAAAACCACCTTTACTTGTGCTTATGACACTTTTGCCTTTAGAAGGATGCCTTTTGGACTTTGTAATGCTCCTGCTACCTTTCAAAGATGCATGATGTCAAACTTTTCTGACTTCATTGAGCAATCAATGGAAGTCTTCATGGATGACTTTTCTGTTTTTGGAGAAACATTCTCATTGTGTCTTTCAAACTTAGAAGAAATTCTTTGAAAGGTGTGAAGACACTAACCTAGTGCTTAATTGGGAAAAATGTCATTTCATGGTAAAAGAAGGCATTGTGCTTGGTCATAAAATATCTAAAAAAGGTCTTGAAGTGGATAGGGAAAAGATAGAGGTAATTGAGAAACTACCACCTCCATCAACAATCAAAGGGATTAGAAGTTTTTTAGGTCATGCAGAATTCTATAGGAGATTTATCAAAGACTTTTCAAAAGTTTCAAAACCATTATGTGTGCTCTTGCAACATGATATGCATTTTAACTTTGATGAAACTTGTATGGAATCATTTCAAAAATTAAAAAAAACTTTAGTTACAGCACCAGTTGTAGTCACTCCTGACTGGAGTAAACCTTTTGAGCTTATGTGTGATGCTAGTGACTTTGCAGTAGGAGCAGTCCTAGGGAAAAGGTATAACAAAGTATTTCATACCATATACTATGCTAGCAAAACACTCATTGAAGCTCAAATGAACTACACTGTAACAGAAAAAGAGCTATTAGCAGTGGTTTTTGCTTTTGAAAAATTTAGATCATACTTGGTTGGCACCAAAGTAATTGTGTACACTGACCATTCTGCCATCAAGTATCTGATTTCTAAAAAAGATGCAAAACCTAGGCTAATAAGATGGGTTCTACTACTTCAAGAATTTGATCTTGAAATAAGAGATAAGAAAGGAGTAGAGAACCAAGTGGCTGATCATCTCTCTAGACTTGAAAGTAATAATGCAGGTACAATTGAAGAAATCAAGGAAAGTTTCCCTGATGAGAAATTACTAGCAATTACCATGAATGCAGCCAGTGTTTCTGCACTCAGTGTGGCCACACCTCATGCTTCAACACCATGGTATGCAGACATAGTAAACTTCCTTGTAAGCAAAATTGTACCATGTGACATGAACTATCAACAGAAAAGAAGGTTCTTCCACATAGTAAAACAATACTATTGGGATGACCCTTACCTATTCAAGATATGTCCTGATCAAATCATGAGAAAGTGCATTCCTGAAGAAGAACAGCAAGCAGTGCTCCTGCATTGTCATGCTGCACCATATGGAGGTCACTTTGGAAGCCAAAGAACAACAGCTAAGGTACTTCAATCAGGTTATTTCTGGCCTACTCTATTTAAAGATGCTTATTATATGGTCAAAACCTGTGATAAATGTCAAAGAAGTGGTAATATATCTAATAGACATGAAATGCCCAGGACTAATATTTTAGAAATAGAACTTTTTGATGTTTGGGGCATGGATTTCATGGGTCCTTTTCCACCTTCTTTTGGCAATGAATACATTTTAGTGGCTGTAGACTATGTGTCTAAATGGGTTGAGGCTGTAGCACTGCCAAATAATGATGCTAAAGATTTGGCACTCCAAGAGCAATCATCAATGATGAAGGCTCACATTTTTGCAACAAACTTATTGAAAATCTTCTTGCAAAATATGGAGTGAAACATAAGATTGCTACTGCCTATCACCCACAAACAAGTGGACAAGCTGAACTTTCAAATAGGGAAATAAAAAGAATGCTTGAGAAAATGGTTGGACCAAATAGAAAAGATTGGTCCTTACACTTAGATGAAGCATTATGGGCATATATGACTGCATTTAAAACTCCATTAGGAATGTCCCCCTATAAGTTAGTTTATGGCAAGCCATGTCATCTCCCTGTTGAATTAGAGAACAAGTCATATTGGGCTATCAAAAAGTTGAATTTTGATCTCAAAAAGGCAGGAGAGCAAAGGTTTCTTGAGCTAAATGAATTAGAAGAATTTAGGCATTTCTCCTATGAGAATGCAGAAATTTATAAAGCTAAAACCAAAGTATGGCATGACAAGAAAATCCAAAGGAGAGAACTTAAAGAAGGAGGAATGGTTCTGTTGTACAATTCTAGGTTGAAACTCTTCCCTGGAAAACTGAGATCAAGATGGTCAGGACCATTCAAACTAGTTAAAATCTACCCCCATGGTGCAGTTGATCTATATGATGCAACCACTGATACCACTTTCAAAGTAAATGGACAAAGAGTGAAAATGTACTATGGAGAGCATGTAGAGAGAGACAAGATCTCCACTCACTTTGCAAAACCTTAAACCAAGGTACAAGTCAGGCTGTAAGACTCTTAAAACAAGCGCTTGAGGGAGGCAACCCATCACTATATAGTTAAATATTATTATTTTGTGCAATTTCATGTTTTGTTATTTTGCAGAAAAAAACAGGACAACAGATGTAGCCAGTGTTTCTACACTTGGTGTTTCCACACTTGATGCAGCCACACTGCCTACTCTGGTGTTAGAAAAACTTAGAAGAAAAATGTTCACTTGACAAATCATCAACTTAGTGGAATCATCTCTGATCAAGGGTTAGAAAGTGGCGTGTTAAGTCTAAATTTCCACGTGTTGGCTTGCATGTTAGGCCACATAACTTAACGGCTATAAACCTCAACTACCAAATACCACTAACCCGTTCACATACCCTAAGTTTCAATTCTTTTCGTCCCTCTCACAAAACCGATCAAAAACCTCTCCACTCACAAACAGTTTTTCAGTCTCAAACGCTCAAAATCATAAATGGCTAAGAAACAAACTGCCTCCAAGAACACGGGGAAAGGATCTGGTGTGGAAACTCATGCGAAAAAGGGAAAATCAGGAGCACTAGCATCAATGGAAGCAATCCCTGGATGTGAGCACTTTTTGAACATGAAGTTCCTGCCTGAGCGTGGTTTCAACTTTGCAAAGGCTCATCATTCATTCCTCTCCACTATCAACAACTTGCATTGGGAAAGATTTGTTCAAACCCGAGCCTACTACTTGGAGCAATTGGTGCGAGAATTCTACTCAGGAATTCAAAATAACAGGGGAGGTACTGTATTTTTCTCCAAGGTTAGAGGTAAGAAAGTTTTCTTTGACCCTGCTAGAATCAATAAGCACTATGATCTCACATACACTGATAGTGCATTTGAAGTAAAACTAGAGACTTATGGAAAGAAGCAAATGACTAAAATCAAAGAAAGAGTAGCAATAGAAGGATCTCAGTGGGAGAAATTCACAAATACTGAATTCAAACTTAAAACTGGTGATTTAATACCTGAACTTGGTAGCTGGCATTTATTCATTGATACATCAATTCTCCCTACTTCACACACTTCTACATTATCTAAAGATAGGTTGATTCTTATTAATTCAATCCTATGTGAGGATAATGTAGACATAGGGAAATTGATAGCTAGAGAAATTATAGAATGTCAAGCCAAGGAATCTGGATTCTTATATTTCCCATGTTTAATCACTGAATTGTGTCAAAAGCAAGGAGTTGTTGCTACTGATCTAGAAAAAGTCTATAGAAAAACCCCTCCTAGTGGTCTGTCTGCTGAAGTTAAGGAAAGAGTGAGGTCAGTGAGAATTAGAAGTACTGTAGAGCAGGAAGTGTCTGAACACCTGATGCAGAAACTCCAAGCTGTCTGGAAATTTCAAAGAGAACAGCATGAGTGGTTGAAATTAAAGTTGGATGACCCTGAAGCAGAACTAGAATCCCCAAATTTTCCTAATTGGGTGATTGATGAGGAAGAAGAAGAAGTAACTGTTAAGAAAGAAAGGAGAGCAAAGAGAAAGAGAGATACTGAGAAAGAAAAGAAGGGAAAGAAACCAAGAGTGGAGGAAGAAATTGAAGAAGTAAGTGATGAAGATACTGAAGAAGATGAAGAGGCAAGGCAAGCTGTGAAGGATATTGAAAAGGATGCAGAGGAGGATGAATCTGAGTCACTAGAAGTTAGTGACAGTGATGATGATGGCAGTGATGATATGGAAGCTAGTGCTAGAAGAAAGTATGAATTAAGGAAGAAATCTACAAATGAAGCCCAACCACCATCACCACCATCACAACAGCAATCAAACACCCCCTCACCACCATCACAAACCAACATTCCATCCCCCACCACACACCATTCCCCCAGTCACACTTCAACACCAAAATCAACCACCCCTCCACCAGAAAATACTCCCCAATCTGAAAATCCAAAACAAGATGCACAAGCAGATACAACCATCCCATCCCAGAAATCACCCACCCTACCAACAGAACCTATTGAGCCAACTAACATTGTTTCTGAGAAAGTTCAAATGCAGGTACTCATTGAAGAGCCTGAGAAAGAGAAAGGAAAAGCAGGTTCAGAGATGAAGATGCAGGTAGATACTGTCAAGGAGTCTGTTAGTGTTCCCACACCAACTGCAGAAGCTTCAAAGAAATCAACAGTCATGGCAACTAGTCCTGCAGCAACAATCTCTACAGTTCTGAAGGCCTTAGCAGAGAAGAAACGGATGCTGGGATACACAAGAAGAACAATGAAGCCAGCTCCAACAAAGAAGATGTGGACAATGTCCTCTCTCTATGCTGAACAGGGTACAGGAGCAGAAACTGGTGACAAGCCAACAAGTAAAGAAACTGAAGAACAAACTGAGAAGGTAGCAGAGCAACAACCAGAGGGAATTGAGCAACAAACAGAACACACTCCAGTGCAGAGTGGTGTACCTGCACCTGAAGTCCAAACACTGGCTACACCAGATGTTCCTGCAGAAGCTACACCTGAAGAGGCAGAAATGCCTGAGGCTACTGTAGATGATCCTGGTGTGCCTACCTCTGATGTGGCCACTGCTAAGAAGCCAAAGAAGACAAGAGCCAAGCATAGCCCTGCTGTGAGAGCCAGCCCCAGATTCCAAAACAAAGAGTAAAAGGATACTTTTTTAATGTTTATTCCTAAAACTATATTTTGCTTTACTTTCAACTGTTTAAAATACTATGTGGTAGCTGTTGCTATGTGTTAAATACTTTTGTTTGTTTCTCCCAAATTTAGTACTCCCCTGTTTCCTAAACTTAGAGCAGTGAGGACACTGCTCATCTTTAAGTTGGGGGGGGGGGGGGGGGAGAGTGGAGAATAGTATATCTTTTGAACTAAATATGCACTATGTGAAAACTAATATATGCTATGAATGTCTTAGTAGTATATGTATGTGAATATGCAATATTAGTATGTGTGTTTAGATGTACTTAACAAAGCATGCAAATGACATGATCAAAAATGTTTTCAAAAAAATAGAAGAACTAAGTACATCATATGTATGTTTTAAAAACTTAAATAAATATGAAACATGATCAATTCATCTTTTTCTCAAAAATTGAAGAAGTGTATCAATAAGTTGAATTTTGAATGAAAAGTCTTGTTTTCTAAAAATGATCAGTTTTATAAATACTTTGACACAACAAAATTGAGTTTTTGAAAAGAACCATGCTAGATCAAGAGCTATCTAAAGCCAAGGAAATTTTGGAAATTTGAGGTCAAAAATTAGATTTTCATTAAAAATTTAGAAGAGCATAAAGACTTAAGTTTGGGGGAAATTCCATGAATACAAAGGCCAAAGTGTGACAGCTTGAAGAGTGCAAGCCAAAAGTGTCAAAACCACTCAAAAATACCAAAAATATCCCAAAAATGAGCTACACTTGCCTGAGTCATATAAACTGAACCTGTCCCTTAAGTGCAATTTGGTTTGAAAAATATGAACAAAGTTCAAAGAAAAAAAGAAAAACAAACCAAGAAAAAGAAGAAAATGCATGTGGAGGTCAGTGAGGAGGGCAGTGTACGCTACCAAAAATACTCAAAGAGTTTCAAGTGTGGCAACACTTAGTGTGCCAACTCCATCTACATCAAAAGGCACCTACACTCAAAATAAGGTGAACCTACAATCCAAAAATGATGTTTTTGCACTCACTGCATTACATCATCAAAAATCAAACACCAAGAATAGAAATAAGGTATTGGCTCAACAAGTTGGAACACCAAAAGCCCTTTGTTGTGCTTAAGAGTCCCCTAAATACTTGAAGAAATTGTTAGTCTCGGCCATATTTTGAAAATTCTCTAAAGAGTGACCAAAAGAGTTCCATCTTTTTCAAAAAGCTAAAGAAAAACTCTTTGTTCAGTTATGGAACCAATTAGAAACTCAATGGGCCACACACTCACACAAATGAGTTTTTATAACTCTGAATGTTTTAAAGCAAGGGCATGGAAGAAAAAGCACCAAAAGAGAAAGGCTCATTACAATACACTTCAAACACTTCTTAAAAAACATGAGTTGAGATGTCTTCATAATTATATAAGTCTTATGTTTTGTTTCTTGTCGTTGCTTGAGGACAAGCAACAATTTAAGTTTGGGGGTGTGATAACTATATTTTATATAGAGTTATTCATACAATTAAGCTTGAGTTATTGCTTATTTTTAAGAACATTTATATATATTTATAGTTTATTTATCAAAGAATAACATTCTAAATATTCAAATGGATAAAGGGCAATGATCTAGGCAAAATGCACAAATCTTGTTAGGTTTGATGTTTTTGTTCAGTGCAGCTACTGCAGGAGTGGAAACACTGCCAACACCAGGAGTGAAAACACTAGGAGTGGAAACACTGCCAACACCTGCTAAATTCTGCAGTTTATACCAAAACATCCAAAGACCATTTCAATGCTTCCACACTGGATTTGTGACGTCATGCCTGGTCACCTAGAGCTGAGCCACTTGCAGAAGTCGGCGATACACATAAAAATCAAGTTGCAAGACTCAACTTATCTAAAAGACATGTGGCACTTCTCCAATGGACCTCATCTTTTGTTATGCATGCAAGCGACCACCTATGCAGCTTGCTTGATTGGTTGTCTACAACTAAGCATGTTTGGTCCCCTCAACTGATCTTTCGTGCCAAAGGAAACCCCTTGCAAGAGGAAAGCTTTCAAGCCTATAAATAGAAGCCATATCTTCACTTATCATATATATATAAATCTTTTAAAATCCTTCATCTTTCATTTTCTTAGTTTAGGTTTAGTTTATTTTCATTTCAAGTTTCTAAGGAGAGGAAGGTGAGGAAGTGCTTGACAACCATTCCCTTCACTTCTACTTTGAAGAAATTCGTGTAAGAAATCTTTATTGTACTTCAACTTGGGAACTTAATGCAAAAGATCTTCTATTCAAGTAATCTCTACTCTTTTAAGTTCTTTTGCTTTATTATTCATTTACTTATGTTCCTTGCATATTCTTTGATTTATAACATGAGTAACATGAACTAAATTCCCTTAAGTTGAGATGTTCTAACCTTGTAATGAACTTCTAAATATGTTATTATGGTTTATGTAGTGTAAACACTTTAAACTCTTGCATAATACTTCTTTCAACTTATTCTGGAATTGATCACTTTAGAATAGGTAAAACTTGTAGCAGCAGACATGGGCTACATTTATGAACTCAAGAGTTAATAGAGACAAGTATTTAATAAAGGAAACTTTGTTAAATACATGCTAAAACCTAGACATAGGATAGCATAGTCCTTAGGATAATAAAATTACAAGAGTGAACCTATTTAGCAACTTGGATCATTGTTAGGAGGCAAGGGAGGAATTGACAAACCTTTCTTTACTGTAAAAAACAAAGATCATAAGAGCGTGTAATGAAACTCTAAAGAGAAGTGCTGAAAGGCACAAACTGATGCACCTACATCTAGTGTTCCCACACTACATACTCCATTAAAACACTTAGAAGTAAAGTACTTGGTGAAAACATCTCAACTACCTTTTCCACTGATTTCTCACACATTTTATTGCTTATTATTATTTTTATTTACTTTGAAAACTCCAAACCAAAAATACTGAATAGTGTAGACACACTAAGTGTACACTTTGAACTACAAAAATTTACAATACATAATCCCTGTGGGTTCGACCTTTCTTATCACTTTATTACTTGTGTGACTATGTATACTTGCATATATAAAATAACCACACCAGTTCTTCCCCTTTGTGCGTGAGGTCGGTCCCCTTTTTATCATGCAGCACAGGGCATTGCCTTTTTCTTCAAGTCGCGTACTCTCCTCCTTTTCTCTTGTTCATGTTTCCGTAGGTTTAGTCATGCCCATTACTTGGGCTTTCTTCTTAGCCAATTGGCCATAAGACCTTTTCCTCCAATAATTGCTAATAACCTTACATGCTTGCCAGTAACCTTACATGCTATATATATATATATATATATATATATATATATATATATAACTTTTAAGTGGCATTAAGTTGGACTTTCATGTTTTTTATCTTTTTCTATCTTTCTGCAAAATAAAGAGTAAATTAAATCAATGATTTGTATAATTGGAAATAATTGCTCTAAACAATACCTGAAAATACCCCTAAAAATACACTATTTTGGAGTTTATCATTCCCCTTCGTCTAAAGTTTAATAGTGCATGGGTATGAAGGGCATTCCAACCACATAAAGAATATACGATATCACATTCTAAGATAGGTGTCCATAATAACTGTTATCACCATCTACCATATCATCTTGATCAAAAAAATTATCTACCATATATCATCAACAAATACATACAATCATGTCAGAACATGAGAATGATGCTCGGGCACATTCTAGAAGCAGTTCTCAATGTAAGGATATTCGTTGGTAAAAGCTTCTCCAATCTCCATAATGGTAGTATCATGTTTGGATTTGATTGCTAGGATAGTTGGACACTGTAGCCAATATCTGAATCAGATGACATGTATTTCAACTGCACAAATTACACTTTAAATAAAACTTAAAATATTGATTGTCTCATCTTTATCAAACGGGTGTGACTTCATCTGAAATTCTAGTATGTGCAACGACTTTTTGGTATCATATTTTTCTACAAATCAAACCATATTTTTGTCAAACCAGTTTTGTTTTGGAACTGGTTACACTCTCTTTTCATTGTGAATCAGTTTTAAAACCTTGTTTTTATTCGAAATGGTTTTCTAAAACAATTCAAAAACTTCTACAACTTGTTTTAAAAAATTGATTCTAAAATTGCTTTGAACTGTGAAACTCGTTTAAAAAACTGATTTAATGACTCAATAGTAGAACACTGAAAAACTGATTTGACCCCACTAGGCTTTGGTAATTCCAACCACCATTTATTAGAAGACGAAAATTACAACAAAACCAAGAAAGTCATACGAACAATAACTAAAAAATAACCATGCCAAATACAAACACTTCACATTTGAACAAGAACAAGTCCACACACACAGACAGAACAATCAACAATCACCAAATTTTCCAAACACTAAGCCAATGGAGTCTTAGAAGTGGTGCCTGCATTTGTTCCTGAAGTTCTGTTCTTGTATTATATATAGCTGTCATGGACTGCATAACAAAAAACCTCAATTTTAACAACATAAAGAGAAACATGACATGCATAACAAAAAATAGCTACAACTAATAACCCTATTAACTAAACTTGATCTAGTTGCCACATGTCAAAATCACAGTACAAAAATATTTGAAATTTGATTAATTTAGAGAAGTATGAATTAGCATATCATGAAATTAATTAAAATCTACGTAACAAATTAGTAAGACCATACTTGCATTTTGAAGCTGATGGAGACAAGCCAATAAAGCAAAGGCAATATGAATTCAAGTAAAACTTTGCTAACTGAGGAGCATTATTTGATGAGAAAAACAGAATGCTCTGTCACCACCATACTCAATCAATTTTATTAGCACCTTTGGCACTGCAGTGACTAGAAAAGTAGTGAAACATAATGACAAAATTCAAAAACAAAAAGCAAAATGACAAAATCCATAAACAAAAAGCAAAATAACTGTATCTACCGATTTTACCAAAAATAACCCTAAGAGAGCCACATTGACCTGCAATTTTCATTCATCATAATCAGTAACAAGATGAACATTCTATTGGTGAAGAATTTGTTGGTATACACTGCAAAGAGCAAAGGCCTGAGAAACCATTGAAACATCATCAGAATCATGGAACCAACCAACCTGAGCATGTGACTTTCGAAGTTAGAACCTAAAGGCCTGATTTGAGTCACTTATTGGTATACTCCGCAAACTTTCAATCTTTAGAGCAAGTGTCTCAAGAATACAGTTTCTTAAAGGTACTAGCTCAAACAGTTATCTTAAAACTTTTTCATATGAATAATTATATGTCATTAATTATATAGACTCTTGATGGACTGATACAACGGCTACAATAGATGCTAAAAAGATAAAAGCATCATTCATGTATTACTCTGCTTTTTTTTTTCAGTTCCCTTGTGGCGAAAACAACTTATAATGAGATTTCAAATACCTATTAAGCAAGAATTACATGTTTGTACTCAATTCTAAGGGTTGGTATATAAAGCCTTTTCTGATTCGAATTTTTGTTTCATAGTTGGACAGATAACATTGCTAGTAATTGTTGTTTTTAAAATCTGTCAGATTTGCATATCATATCTTTATGATAGACAAAAGAAAACATCTTGTTATATTTGTCACTAGTATAGCAATCCATGCATAAATTATGTGATGTGTCCTGTTGATGGAGATCTCAAACATATATTTGTCACTAGTATAGCAATGAATTAATTGTATTTGAATCTTGGATAAACAGTTTAATTAATTAAGGGCTTATAACATAAAACGCTTATGTATAAGTTATTGCTATATTAAATGGTAAAATAAAGTCAAACTATTTTCATATAAGTTATAAGCTGTTTTCATATGCTTAACTTGAAGAGATTATGGAAGTAAGCTAAAAACAACTTATGGATATATGGTAAACTGTTTCAATAATTTCTTTCATGCAGTCTCACAGGTGTTTATGCGTGTAGATAAAGCCTAAACAAGCCAATACAAAAAGACCTTTAGTCCCTTGATGCATGTAGTGTCATAAGATATTCAGCTCTATGCCTCTAAGTAACTTTGAACAACAAACAATATGAAACAAACATACAAAATTCCTTAGAATCATACCAATCCAAGATAAACCAAGTTTCCCCAGTAATGCTTCAGCAACAAATTCTCATTATTCTATTTCATGAAACCTATTATACACCCAATTACAATTCAGAGAAGTGTAACTTACAAAAACAAAATCAATACAAGTAGGGAATAACAGCTTTCCTTTTCTTAGGATAATCCTCTCCAAATTTCTCCAAATACCACTGATGATTAGCACAAGCCCTAGGCCCCAAATTAGCAAAAGTGTATACAAAAAAGCCCAATCCAGCCCAAGAACAAGTCATCAAAGCCCAACCCAACCACTCCACAATCTCCCCAAAATAATTAGGACAACTCACAAACTCAAATAATCCTCCTTTAGGAACCACATACCCTTTCCCTTTACTCTTCAACTTCAACAATTCCTTATCAGACCAAACATTAATCCCCATCCCAACAAAAAACACCAAAACCCCAACAAAAAACATCAACCAAAAAAACCACCCATCATCATATTTCTTGTAGTGAGATACCCATCTAGCTTGAATATAAGAATTCAACAAGTTAAACAAAAAAGCAATGAGAGCAATACTAAGAGGGAACCCAGAAGGGGTTTTTGTTGAAGGAGTGAGAAAAAGACGAAGTGGGTAAATACAAGTGCGGTTAAAGTAATGAAAGAGAAAAGGGATGATGAGGAGAATGGATTTGAGGTTAGAGGAATGTTGACCATGTGGGAAAAGTAAAAGGGTAAGCCAAAGTGTTGGACTTTCCATGAGAAACCATGCGACTGGTGTAGGAAGATTTGGACCCCAACCTGGTTTATGGTGTTTGCCGTATGGAGCTTGAAGGAATTTGAGAGAGATGAAGGTTGGTGGAGCTATGAGATAGAGAGTTAGGAGAGCGTTGTGGAATAATGATTCGTCTGAGATCATTGTTGATTTGGTGGTACTGTGATGGAGTGTGACTATGGAATTAGATCTACTATACAAAGAGAAAGGAATGAAAACAAAGAAGGCATTTTTTTACGAAGAGGAAAATGAGCTTTATGTCGTTCCTCTTCTATTCTAATATATCTATTCATTTATTTATCTATTTATACCAATTTGGATATTTTATTAACAAGACACATATCTAATTTAAGGGTAAAAATGTCATTACTCTCTCTTTCTTTCTTTTTCTTCTTACACTCTCATTCTTCCTTTTTTCTCTTTCTTCTTACACTCTCTTTCCTCCTTTTCACTTTTCTCTTACACTCTCTTTCTTGATTTTTTCTTTTTACTTTACTTTTACTTTTCCCAAAAACAATTTTTCTCTTTCTCTTATCATTTCACTTTAGTTTTTTTTAACTAAATTTCTAAATTTATACGAACACAATTCTACTAAAATTACCTATAAAATTATAAATGAGTCACACTAAATCTATTTATACAAACAAACCTCTTATGAAATTACCAATTTGGATATCTTATTAACAAGACACATATCTAATTTAAGGGTACAAATGTCATTACTCTCTCTTTCTTTCTTTTTCTTCTTACCCTCTATTTCTTCCTTTTTTTCTCTTTCTTCTTACACTCTCTTTCCTCCTTTTCACTTTTCTCTTACGCTCTCTTTCTTGATTTTTTTCTTTTTACTTTACTTTTACTTTTCCCATAAATAATTTTTCTCTTTCTCTTATCATTTCACTTTAGTTTTTTTAACTAAATTTCTAAATTTATACAAGCACAATTCTACTAAAATTACCTATAAAATTGTAAATGAGTCACACTAAATCTATTTATACAAACAAACCTCTTATGAAATTACCAATTTGGATATCTTATTAACAAGACACATATCTAATTTAAGGGTAAAAATGTCATTACTCTCTCTTTCTTTCTTTTTCTTCTTACCCTCTATTTCTTCCTTTTTTTCTCTTTCTTCTTACACTCTCTTTCCTCCTTTTCACTTTTCTCTTACGCTCTCTTTCTTGATTTTTTTCTTTTTACTTTACTTTTACTTTTCCCAAAAACAATTTTTCTCTTTCTCTTATCATTTCACTTTAGTTTTTTTTAACTAAATTTCTAAATTTATACGAACACAATTCTACTAAAATTACCTATAAAATTGTAAATGAGTCACACTAAATCTATTTATACAAACAAACCTCTTATGAAATTACCAATTTGGATATCTTATTAACAAGACACATATCTAATTTAAGGGTAAAAATGTCATTACTCTCTCTTTCTTTCTTTTTCTTCTTACCCTCTATTTCTTCCTTTTTTTCTCTTTCTTCTTACACTCTCTTTCCTCCTTTTCACTTTTCTCTTACACTCTCTTTCTTGATTTTTTTCTTTTTACTTTACTTTTACTTTTCCCATAAATAATTTTTCTCTTTCTCTTATCATTTCACTTTAGTTTTTTTAACTAAATTTCTAAATTTATACAAACACAATTCTACTAAAATTACCTATAAAATTGTAAATGAGTCACACTAATCTATTTATAATTTATCTATTTATACAAACAAATCTCTTATGAAATTACCAATTTGGATATCTTATTAACAAGACACATATCTAATTTAAGGGTAAAATTTCATTACTCTCTCTTTCTTTCTTTTTCTTCTTACACTCTCTTTCTTCCTTTTTTTCTCTTTCTTCTTACACTCCCTTTCCTCCTTTTCACTTTTCTCTTACACTCTCTTTCTTGATTTTTTCTTTTTACTTTACTTTTACTTTTCCCATAAACAATTTTTCTCTTTCTCTTATCATTTCACTTTAGTTTTTTTAACTAAATTTCTAAATTTATACAAACACAATTCTACTAAAATTACCTATAAAATTGTAAATGAGTCACACTAAAAAACAAAAAACAAAAACTATCACCTTTTTTGGAAAAAGTTATCAACTTAAAATTTTAGTTTTTCTCTCTGAAAGTTGTTTACACTCTTATTGATAGTCTACTATCACCTCTTATTGATAAACTACTATCTATCTTTTACTATCTACTAATCAACTAAAATAATCAATTGAAACTATACGAGATAACTGCAATGATATATAAAAAATACGGGATAACTGCACTGATGTATAAAAAAACACAGGATTAATATTTGTCATTGATAATTAAAATTTTTGAAGACTACTATAAACCTACTATCTAAAAAACAAGAAGATTTAATGACTATTTAAACTACTGATTAATATTTAAAACAAATATTTCTTATTGGTAATCTACTATCTCTCTTTTACTATCTACTATAATCTACTAATCAACTAAAATAATCAATTGAAACTACGAGATAACAGCATTGATATATAAAAAAACACGGGATAACTACACTGATATATAAAAAACACGAGATTAATATTTGTCATTGATAATTAAAAATTTTGAAGACTACTTGTAGCGTCCGAAAAATCCGGGTGAGGATTCCTCGAAGGTTCAAAAATGAAGCCGCCACCAAAGTTTAGTTTAAGGGCAAACATTGGAAAATCCCTTTTGGAAGGGATAAGGGTCCTTGAGACCAGATAAGGGTTCGGGAGTCGGTTATGCGTGGGGAAGGTATTAGCACCCCACAACATCCTTCCTAATGAAGGTTACCTGCTAACTAATTGTAGGAAAGAATGTTAATTTTGAAAATGTTTATTTTTACCCTTTTATTGTGAATTAATGGAAACTAAGAGAAAGAAAAGACTTGATATTTTTTGAATTGAAGAAAAGGATTATTTAGGAAAAGACTAAAAAAGGTTTTTTATTAGTGCAATTGACAGAGGTCGGCCGCCCTCTGCTCCTACGTATCTCTTGGTAGAGAATCAAATCACACGTAGTTCTTGGTAGAAAACTTCGTTTGTTGGTGTATTTTATTTAGGGATTTTAGGACTTCTGAGTGATCATTTCATTTGTCCTAAAATGATGACTAACCCGACTGTACAGTCGGCTTAGTCCCCTACTTTGTGAAAATGGAGTTTTTTGAAGTTTGGAAGATAGTTTGATGTGTGGTGGTTTGATTTTATTTGAATAGGGGTCTTAGGATTCTTGATCCGTACGGTTCATTCGTCCTAAAACGCTGACTAACCCAGTCGTACGGTCGACTTAATCCCCTATTTTGAAAATTTGATTTGTGGAAAGAAATGTGTTTGGGTTTATTTTAATTTAGAAATTGTTTGTTTTAAATAGGGATTTTAGGACATGATCCGTAACGGTTCATTAGTGACCTAAAAAGTAGACTAACTCGACTGTACAGTCTACTTAGTCCCCTATTTATATTTTTTGAAAATGAAATATTTATTTATTTATTTTTATAGGTTTTTTGTAAAAGAAATTAATAAAAACGAAAAGAGAGGGTGCAATAGTAAAATGGGGTGCAGTTTGCAGAAATGGAGTTGTATTATTAAAACTGGGGGTGCATTTAGCAGTAGGGGTGTTGTATCATTAAACAGGGGTGTGACTACGAGTAGTCCACATTTTGGTTTCTGGGCTTTGGGCTGAGGACTTGCGAAGCAAGGCCTTATGGACAGTGGAGTTGTAGTAACGAAATTGAGGGGTGTGGACAGTAATCTGACTATTTAATTTTAAAATAAAATAAATAATTAAGGGGTAGTATATAAGAGGAACTCTAATTGAAAAGAGAAAACCTAATTCTTCTTCTCCACTCCCTTCAGCGCCGCAACGAACAGAATGGGGAGAGCGAGAGAACGCGAAATCTCCGGCAAGAGAGAGGGAGCAGATTACAGAGTGAGAGAGGGGGAAAACGAAAGGGAAAGAGAGAAAGAGCGATGACCGAGAGAGAGGGAAGATGGCACGGTGGAGAGAGAGGTTATCGTGGTGAGAGAAAAGGGTGGAGTGCGACGGAGAGGGAAGTTGCGACTGCGTGGGACTCAAGGTGGTCAGGCGTGGCATTCTGTCGCCGTTAACGGCGACCCTGTGGTGTTACTACGACGACGAAGGTGTTGTTTTGTGACGGTAATGGCTAAACGTCGCGACGGTGATGGTTTCGTGGGGTTTTACGCCGTGAAGGCTACGACGGTTCTGATGGTCACCGTGAGCTCACGGTGGGGAAAAGGGGCGTTCCGACGGTGTCTTCCATCCAACGACCACCGTCTATGGTGGCCGGAATCTACAAGGGTGAGTTTTGTTTGTTTTTCAGTTTCGAATTTCTTCTGTTTTGCTATTTCCCTGTTTTGATTTTTGGTTCTATTTTTCTTCTCTAATTATGGGTTTCTGCTTAATATCCTAACCAAACCCTAATTTTCTAATTAAATTACAATTTCCAACTGATTGCTCATTTTTTTTGAGCCGGTTAACTAAACCCTAATTTATTCCTAACACTGAATTAAAAACCTAATTTGTTCCTAATCCTAATTTATTTACCGTCACTGATTATGCTTGATTTATGTTTTATTTACATATAGACAGCTTTGACATTGGTATCAGATTGTTACATTTTTATACTTAGCCAAACTGAAACATCAACATATGAATGTCTAAAAAATTTATTTATGGAACCAACTTTTTACTCCAGCCTCTGGACTACTTTTGTTATTGCTCTCTACTGGCACCTTTTGCTGGCTGCTGCGGCCTTTTTTGTTTTAGAATTTCTTGGTGTTTTGTGATTTAGGGTTTCAGCTTGAAACCCTAATATTTTTCTCTGAATTTCTGTCTATTTTCTCTCTGAATTTTCTTGTCTGTGAATTGTTGATCTTATAGACATTTTTTTGGTTTAGGAAATTGAAAACTTGATTCTGACCTGATTTTGTTTCCTATTTTACAGGTTTTGGACTACTGAGAAATCTTACTCAGCAAGAAGAGGCCCAATGCAAAGAAGCTGTTGTTGCTGCTGTTTTTTGTTGTATTTTCGTTTTCTGTTTTTGTTTGTTTTTTTTATTTTTTGTATTTTGGGATTTTTTGGACAATTGTAATATTAATTTTTAATTCTGATTTTATTTAATATTTTTTGGGTGATTTATAAATTATATTTTTATTTTTTTAAAAAATTAAGTGAATAAAAACAAAGTGAAGTTGGGCCAGAACCAATAACGAAAATCGGGTCCAATCAAATAACGCGTTAAAATGAGGCCCAATTAGAAAAAACAGGCCCATTACAACACATTATTAAAGTTAGGCCCAATTAGAATAAGTTGCTAAAATCAAGCCCAATTAAAACAAAATCCGTCGATAAGCCCAATTATGAAAGCACACGCCCAATTAGATGAAAAGGTATTTCAGTCCAATCGAACAAAATACTAAGTGTTGGTCCAAATTAAAATGAGGCAACACCGAATGAGCCCGAAAACTTTTCTCGTACTAATATCACCTGGGACTTATGACACGTGAACTAAATAAAAAAAGACCGTAATAGGAAAGAGAGTGGACAAAATTGGGGTATAACACAACTACTACAAACCTACTATCTAAAAACAAGAAGACTTAATGACTATTTACACTACTAATTAATATTTAAAACAAATATTTTGTATTGATAATCTATTATCTAACTTTTACTATCTACTATAATCTACTAATCAACTAAAATAATCAATTGAAACTATTAGATAACTGCACTGATATATAAAAGAACACGGGATAACTGCAGTGATATATAAAAAAACACGGGTATCCTACTAGTGTAATATAAAAGAGGTGAACGTCTTTACCAGTGTTTGAGATTCCGCTTTGTTGAAGCGTCGTGCATCGAGTGAGTTCATCTATAAGTTGGGGTGAATTAACGTTTTTGTATAGTCGTATTTATCGAGGTATCGTTATTTGAAAACCCTGTTGAAAAGAATTTTTATCCAAGTGAAACGATGGTACTTTCAAGTTTTGGAAAAGATTTAATGAAGGAATATTTTACATTTATTTTAGAGTCTTCTTGGGTCATGTTGCGAGGAAAATCGTTTTCTACATTCTTTGGACTGAGAGTCAACATATTTTACAAAATAACTCTGTTTTCTTCAGTCGAAATTTCCAGTAAAATGAGTCAAGCGCTTATGTAAGCATAACTCGGGAAGAGAAGGAAGTTTTTCTCCCGGATACCGCATGGTTTGATTCCAAAGGAATTCTCTTATAGTCATCGTTTCGTCCCAATTCACACTACGGCTAAGCCGAAACCTTCTGTGTTCCTGACTTTGAAAGTGCGGGAGGTATAGATACCCTAAGCTACAGGTTTGTGCTCTCAACAGATTGTAGGTATACCATTTGTCCATAAACGACTAGCGTCTGCTATCGAAAGATTGAAGTAGTTGATTATTGAATGAAGTCTGTGTCAACAAGCTGTATGAATTATAGACGATTTTGAGGAAAAAATCTTTTAAGTTGGGGTGATTGTAACATCCCTAACTTTTAAAATACTGATATTACGGATATTACGAATAGTGTGTACTTCGAGAGAAATAATAAGACGTGACTCGAATATGGAATAGTCTAGGAGAACAACGTTAGCGGATAAGTCGTGGGATTAAAGCGTTTTAGTGCTCAAACTAAGGGATTAAGGGACTAAACAAGGACTTGGGATGAATTAATGAGCCAATGGCGTTTTGGTGTTTTCCAACCATTTAACACCCTCAGCCCATTAAAACATGACATCCCTCTTTCAGCTGGGCAGAACCAAAACACAAAGAGAAAACAGAAAACAAGAAAAGAGTGAAAGAGAGAGGTGGGGCGAAGAGGGGGAGGAAGAAGGAGGAAGGGAAATCCTTGATTCTCCATGCATGTGAGTGATTCATTCTCAATCCCATTCCATTTTCCTTCCTCTATTCAGTAGTACAAGTTTCTGAAGCCACACTCATCTCTAACTCTATTCACCATGGAAGGAGTTTCAAGCTCAAATGGAGAAGATGATGGAGTCTTGTAGCAATGGAAGCTTGTGGGAGGTTCTAGGTTCGATTTTGAAGCTATGGAGCTAGCTACAGTGGAGATTGAAGGATTAATTGAAGAAGTTCAGTTCCTGGTTTCGTCTCTAGTTGATTGGGGTCGGTTTTGGAGAAAATTTCGCAGCTCTTGATGATTGAGGTTGAAGACACCCACTCAAAGTAATTTATGGGTAAAACCCGTTTAACCTACCTTCAGTATTTGCCCTATATCTCTTTGTACACAACTCCTATTAACGTGATTTTTGTTCCTCTGGAAACTAGACAAAAAAGTTCTTCATTTTGGGCACAAGAACCATCGGGTTTCATTTGGAATGGAGGGAGATATCGTGTTATCAAGTTTCGGTTAAGAATCAGCCACTACACTTAACCAGTCCCCTTGTTTCTGTGATATCTCCCAGATTACTGGTTGCATGCGTTTGGAACTTCCACCATAAGAAAATAGACGAAATTCTCTACACTGTAGGCACTGGTTTGAGGAGTTTTGGTCACGAATTGACCTATATACACTCGTTGCAAATCTGTACCCTGATACTAGAAAACGGAAGCAAAGCTGGGAATATCGGTTCGTCGAATTTGGGTTAGAGTCGTCAAAGTCTCGAGAGACACCAATTCCATATACCGGAGAGGAGTTCAGTAGCAAGAAGAGTGTTTGAGTTGCTGATTCGAATTGGGCGGAGTGGAACCTTCGTCGGAAGCGGTTTGCACGATTACGGGGATTGTTCGAGTAATTACGGTTCAATTGTTCGAGCGAGGACATGACTTCTCGAGGATTCGTCAAATAGGTGAGTTCTACTCACGATTAGGGTTTTGATTATTGATTCTGAACTAATGGGAATTTTGGTTCAATGGTTAATTTCATTTCGAAACATTTTATCGAGTCGAAAACCGTTTTCGGGAAAATAGCGTTTTACGGTTTTTCTAAAAATATATCTGTATTTTATGGATTGTTGATTTTAATTCTTTCGCTGGAATATGGACTGAACTGCTGGTTATACTGTTTGTTTTTAAGTTACAAAGGCCCTAGAATGTCTCGGTACCGGATTGAAAGCGAACAGCACAAAACCGAATTTTGGAAAATTGTTTTCTGCACTTTTAGCTGATCATCGTGTCGCGACCCGACCCCTTCGCGTCGCGACCATCCTCAATTTTGTGACACTTTTGTTTCTGTAACTTTTCGCGTCGCGGCGAAACCTGTTCGCGTCGCGACACAGTGTAATTTTTTAGCAAACCCTATTGATTTTATTTTTGCCAGAACTTTTGATCCGGGAGTCCGATTGAAGTGTTCTTAGGTGCATTTGAAAGCTTATTCAGAGACCTAACCGTGTAAATATAAATTGAATGGCATAATGCACTGGTTTTATGAAAGTTATAACCTTTTGAAAAACTGAAACTTAGATCGCGTGTGAGATAACGTTTTGCATAATAAACCGGATCATAGATCCAATGCGATGACATGATTATAACGCCAGATGTCTAACTTAGAGTTAATTCATCGGAACGGGTTATAGATCAACATTAGATATTGATTATATAGAACTTAAGAGACAGTCCAATGCGGACACGATATATATTTTATTATGTATCATGTTGGGTGACGACCCGACAAGTAGCATACTAGGAAGGGAAGTCATGAACCCTCACCCTAGGCCCTGAAACGTTATGACGTAGTCTAACGTGGGTTATCGGGATTGTGGGTGTTTGCACAGCCGATTTATGCTAAGATAGGTTCACGAATCATCGGGATTGTGGGTGTTTGCACAGTCGATGTTTCGCTTGGAAAAGCTTGTAATTATAAATTAATTGACAAGGCTTAATAATATATAGTGGCTCTTCATCTACCGGGATTGTGGGTGTTTGCACAGTCGGTAATGGGCTGGGTATATATTGACGCAAATAGTTTACAAATTTAACTATGTTGCAACAGTTTTATAAATAAACCGAGTGATAGTGAGGGGGCACGGTAGAACTCACTGAGACAAGTTGTCTCACCCTATCATTGTTGTTGTTTTTACAGAGAACAGGAAACAGAGAAGCAAACGGGATGGTCAGTTGTCACGCTCGAGGAGAAGATAGAAGATTGACTCATTCCTAGCTGTTTATGTTTTTCTGCCGTTGTCTCTGCCGTTGTCTCTGTATTTGATATCATGACTCATTCCTAACTGTTTATGTTTTTCTGCCGTTGTTTCTTGCAACGATGTATATCTAAGCAGGAATTTTTATACTCTGATGTAAACCAAATTGTATGTTTAGGTATTTCTTTGTTTCAGAAATACGGGGTGCTACAATTAACCAGGGGAATACCCGTGCGTTGCACGGGTTTGATCAAAGTATGTGTTTATAATGTTCGTTGGACCTTTAAAATAATGAGTTTGCCAAGTATAATCATATGTAGTTTGTTTTGATGTTTATAATTATATGTAGTTTAACCATTGGCTTATTATATTTTTACTTAATTAGTTGTTCCGATTAAAAATAATAATTTGTTTGTATGTAAACAGTTTTTTATATCATCATTTATATTTAACTTAGCGAGGCACCTATAATTCAGCGAGGGGATTAGTCACTGCGATCGGCGGTGGATACCCTGGGTAAAACCAAAAAAAATGTAAACTAACTTGCCAATACCTCTTTGTGACATTTATTTTCGAGTCTTCTAAAATCACAAACTCGAATACAACATATTTTTCTTTATCTTTTATGATCCAAATTCGCTAATTGCACATTTTCATCAATTAAATTCATATTAGTGTTGATTAATTCTTTTCTTCAATATATGTTTGTTGAAAGTGTTCTGCATTCTTGAAATCCTCACTCTGAGTCCGCATCCTTTGGTCATTTTGCTTTGTTTCCTGAGAAAACTAAGCAAAATCATGATTTCACCATAATGTGCAAAAGAGAGGTGAAAATGGTTGAAAGTGTAAAATGTGGAGGTAGCACAAAGTTTATAATTAGTGGGTACATGCCTTTTATATGCCTATTTGTTTGGATTTCTTTTAGAATAGAGTTAATTAGCATTTAATACACAACAAAGGCATTTGATTTTTAAACATGGTTTGAGGTATGAGAGGACGACAAAAAGAGTACCCATCCATTAGCATTTAGCATGCATGTAGTTGAAGGATATTTTTTCTCATGGGATTCTAAACAAATAATATTTCCATTCAACTTTTCAATTTATCTAAACACATAAGGTAGACAAAGTGAAGGAAAACAACTATAAGAACCTAAATGAGTTATGAAAAGGCAAATCAAAGCCCTCACTTGAGTCATCATGCTCAATTGAATCAACTATATATGCGACATATTAGTCAACAATATATAGAGAAAGAACACAATTCATTTGATATAGGTCATAAGAGTAATAAAAAAACTTACCTCAAGTGACGTACACTTTGTAAAAACTGTGACTCGAGATATTCAAATAATGAGATTAAAAAATCACTTAATATGAAAAAATCTTTATTGTAGATTTAGATGATAAGCTACTCTGTAAAAGTTAGGCAAAAAATCAGAGAGATCTCGCATATTAAAAATAGCAATGAATTTCATTTTCAAAGCGCTATAAAAAAATAAGAACAAACACATATGGGATATAAAAACATACCTCCATCTTGACTATATGCTTCCTAAGTGAACTTTTTCTTTTTCTTCTAATCCACTTGCCCTCCAAACTGGAATCTGTGTCTTTTTATATTCTCCCTTTACCATTATCTAACCCATTGTATTTCCATTTATTTTCCTTTTAAAATTGGCCTCATAGTCCGAAAATTAAACAATTGAGAGAAGACCACTCACTTTCCTTATTAAAACACAATAAAAATAAAATAAAACTTAAGTAGAGTAAAAAAAGAGCTATTAAAATGTTTACCAAAAAATGAGAACTATTAAAATAAAATGAAACTGATAGAACAAATAACGTGTATTAGTTTTGTTCTATCAGTTTCATTTTATTAAATACCTTTACTTAGGAACCATTGACATCTAATATCTATTTATACAAACAAACCTCTTATGAAATTACCAATTTGGATCTCTTATTAACAAGACACATATCTAATTTAAGGGTAAAAATGTCATTACACTCTTTTTTTTCTCTTTCTTCTTACACTCTTTTTCTTACTTTTCACTTTTCTCTTACACTCTCTTTCTTCCTTTTTTCTCTTTCTTCTAACACTATCTTTTCTCCTTTTCACTTTTCTCTTACACTCTCTTTCTTCCTTTTTTCCTTTTTACTTTACTTTTAATTTTTCCATAAATAATTATTCTCTTTCTTTTATCACTTCACTTTAAATTTTTTAACTAAATTTCTAAATTTATACAAACACTACTCTATTCAAATTACCTATAAAAATGTAAATCTTTTCTCCTTTTCACTTTTCTCTTACACTCTCTTTCTTCCTTTTTTTCTTTTTACTTTACTTTTAATTTTTCCATAAATAATTATTCTCTTTCTTTTATCACTTCACTTTAAATTTTTTAACTAAATTTCTAAATTTATACAAACACTACTCTATTCAAATTACCTATAAAAATGTAAATGAGTCACACTAAAAAATAAAACAAAACTATCACCTTAAAATTTTAATTTTTCTCTACGAAATCTGTTTACACTCTTATTGATAATCTACTAACACCTCTTATTGATAATCTACTACCTATCTTTTAATATCTATTATAATCAACTAAAGAAATCAATTGAAACTACGAGATAACTGCAATGATATATAAAAATCACGGGATAACTGCACTGATATACAAAAAAACACAAGATTAATATTTGTCATTGATAATTAATATTTTTGAAGACTACTATAAACCTACTATCTAAAAACAATAATATTTAAAGACTATTTAAACTACTGATTAATATTTAAAACAGATCTTTCTTATTGATAATCTACTATCTCTCCTTTACTATCTACTACAATATACTATTCAACTAAAATAATCAATTGAAATTACGAAATAACTGCATTGATATATAAAAAAAACACGGGATAACTCCACTGATATATGAAAAAAAAACACGAGATTAATATTTGTCACTGATAATTAAATTTTTTGAAGACTACTACTACAAACCTACTATCTAAAAAATAAGAAGACTTAATGACTATGTAAATTAGTAATTAATATTTAAAACAGATATTTCTTATTGATAATCTAATATCTAACTTTTACTATCTACTATAATTTACTAATCAACTAAAATAATCAATCGAAACTACGAGATAACTGCACTGATATATAAAAAACACGGGATAACTGCAGTGATATATAAAAAACACGAGATTAATATTTGCCATTGATAATTATAATTTTTGAAAACTACAATAAATCTACTATCTAAAAAAACAAGAAGGCTTAATGACTATTTAAACTAATTAATATTTAAAACTCACGCGACAATATTTGTCACTAATACCTAATTAAAAAAGGACAAATAATTGTTACTGATATAACAAAAAACATGGGATAGATATTTCTTATTGAAAATCTACTATCTATCTTTTAATATCTACTATAATCTACTAATCAACTCAAATAATCAATTGAGACTACGGGATAACTGTAATGACATATAAAAAAACACGGGATAACTGCACTGATATATATATATATATATATATATATATATATATATATATATATATATATATATATATAAACACAGGATTTATATTTGTCATTGATAATTAAAAATTTTGAAGACTACTATGAACCTACTATCTAAAAAACAATAATATTTAATGACTATTTCAACTACTGATTAATATTTAAGAAAAATATTTCTTATTGATAATCTACTATCTCTCTTTTACTAGCTACTATAATCTACTAATCAACTAAAATAATCAATTGAAACTACGAGATAACTGCACTCATATATATAAAACACGGGATAACTGCACTAATATATGAAAAAAAACACGATATTAATATTTGTCATTGATAATTACATTTTTTGAAGACTACTACTACAAACCTACAATCTAAAAAACAAGAAGACTAATTAATATTTAAAAAATTATTTCTTATTGATAATCTACTATCTAACAAAATTACTATCTACTATAATCTATTAATCAACTAAAATAATCAAATGAAACTACCAGATAACTGCACTGATATATAGAAAACAAGGGATAACTGCAGTGATATATAAAAAACACGGGATTAATATTTGCCATTGATAATTATAATTTTTGAAAATTACTATGAACCTAGCTACTATCTAATAAAAGAAGAAGACTTAATGACTATTTAAACTGATTAATATTTAAAACACATGGGACAAATATTTGTCACTAATACCAAAAGAAGGACAAATAATTGTTACTGATATATAAAAAAAACACGTACGGGATAAATATTTCTTATTAATAATCTACTATCTATCTTTTACTATCTACTATAATCTACTAATCAACTCAAATAATCAATTGAAACTATGAGATAACTGCACTGATACATAAAAAATACGAGATAACTGCACTGATATATAAAAAAATACGGGTATAACTGCAATGATATATATATATATATATATATATATATATATATATATATATATATATATATATATATATATAAACACGGGATAGCTACACTAATATATAAAAAAACACGGGATAACAACACTGATTTATAAAAGAACACTTCACTGATATATAAAAAACACGGGATAAATGCATGTATTGTTTTTAAATGATACTTTTACATTTTTAGATTTTAATATTTATCTATTTTTAATTTGAAACTCCTTTTTTATCTACTTTAAATTTGTCTCTATTTTCACGGGGTAATGTTCAAACTATTTAAATACTGTCTAAGTTCATTCATAAAAATAACACGACAGCATCCGTGCGTATGCACGGGTATCCTACTAGTTCCTTAATAAAAAGGTATTTAATATCAAATAAAGTAAAAGAAAATTATTAAAATAACATTTGAATAGAACCAAACTAATTTATTTTTTTGAATATAATAGGGGCTCAAAGGCCCGAAACGAAAACCACGAGTCACACGGAAACTAATCTAGGAGTAGAAACTCCAATACAATCATCATGCAAAAATTGTAAAATGCGCTCCGGAGGGTGCTCCCAAAAGTGCATACATTCCCCACCTTCACACACAATACAGGCCAGACCATCGGCCACCATGTTGGCCTCCCGATAAATATGTAGGATCTTGACTTGCCATTGACGCTGCAACATCTGCTGGAGGCGATGTACCAGCCCCCTACCCATCATTGTCCCGGAACCATTGCCAGTCAATTGAGAAACCACCACCTTAGAATCCAATTGAAGCTCAACTTGCCTGTATCCTTTGGTCCAAGCCAACAACAACCCTTCTAAGGCCCCCCAAAGCTCCGCAATATAGGCGTGAGTCTCGCCTATGAACCGCGTGAAACCCCCAAGCCACCTACCATGATGATCTCGCACAAGCCCCCCACAACCGCTAATACCACCACCCGCCGTTGACGCACCATCTGTGTTAACAGTGACCCAGCCATCAACCGCAGGCTTCCAAGACACTAAAACCGTCTCCTTAACTCCCCCCTGAGCAGGATTTAACTGATTCTTCCCCACCTGATACTCATGAACATATCTCGGAACCACCGTTGCAGGAAAGGCCGGTCTAGAGAAGCTAGGATCATGCATTGTTCTATTACGCCACCCCCACAGGAAGAAACAAGTTGTTGCCCACACATTCCTCCATCCCGAGCCATCCATTACCCCTACGTTAAATCGGACCCAGGCCTCAAATCATACCCAAAGAAATTGGATCTCATATCTTGCGGCACCAACAACTTCCAAACAGCTATAGCAAGAGGACAGTCCCGCAAAACATGGATAATAGTCTCATCCACCCCAACACAATGATAACAACCTGAAGTATCCCCACTCCACCTACTACAATACACTCTTGTTGGAAGTTTACCATGCATTATCTGCCACGCAAAGCTTCTAACTCTCTCTGGAACATCAAGCTTCCAAATAGTTTTCCATTTGACCTCATTGCCCAAACTCGTAGCATTTCGAAGATAAACATACGCACTAGAAACGGTAAAGTTACCAGCTCTCTCTTTCGGCCAAAAGAGCAAATCCGACCCCATAGAAGGAGCAGGCGCTGGCATGGATAACAGCTTGTTATACATCCGACCTGGTAAAATATGATGAAGCACATCCAGCTTCCAGTTATTATGCTCATCAACCAAATCCACCACCCTCCAGTCATGCATGGAAGCAGGAACCTCAGTCACCAACTCACACAAGGGTTGATTACTATCAAGCCACTTATCGAACCAGAAGCTAACGGCAGTGCCGTCTCCAATAGACCAGGCCCCTTCACTCTTGATATCCTCCAAACAATCAGCGATGGCCCTCCACAAATGAGAATCAGTTACTTTGCATTGCACCTCACCCTGCTCCCAATTGTTTCTCCCATACTTCCCTATTAGCACTTGGCTCCACAACTTATTCCTTTCGGCCTTGAGGTTCCATGCTAACTTCATGATGCAAGCTTTATTCATATCAGTTAAACGTCTCAGCCCTAGACCACCATTGACCTTAGGGAGAGTGAGAGTATCCCACTTGATCATATGCAAACGACGCCCTTCATATACACTAATTTAAACCAAACTAATTTAAACACGGAAAGAAACCAAACTAATGGAATTCTTTTTTTTTTTGTCTCCTAAAATAAAAGCTACATATACACTATTCCTAAAAAAATATTGAATAAAATATAACATTATTAATTTATACATTAAAGGTCTCCAAATAAATATAAATATACAAAATTAAGGAACATTCTAGAGGTTCTCTCCCTCCCCCTCCCCTCTACTCAATGTATATAATACATTTTTTTTTGACAATCTATATATATATATAACACATATATAAATTACATAAAATATAAATAATAGAGAAATTGGGGTTAGGATTAATATTTATCCTATATTATATTATATTTTTTAGGTAGATATATCATTAAATGTTAGTATCAGTTTTCACATTTCCGTAAGAAAAATATAAATTTCATATCAATTAAAATAGTTAAATAATACTTCACTTAAAACATCACTTAATCAAAGTCTTCTTTATGTGTAAATTGAATATATATATATATATATATATATATATATATATATATATATATATATATATATAGTCAAAGAAACTAGATTTATATTTATATTTATATTATATTTTGTTAATTGTTATTAACAATTTTTATATTTTCATAAGAAATAAAAATTGTTAAATAGTAATATTCCAAAAAAAAAACATCATTTAATAAGTTAGTGGGAATAATTCTTTCATTAAAATTAAATTCTTCTTGATGTGCAAATTATAATAAATGTTATATATTCATATATATATATATATATATATATATAATATTATAAATTGTTAATATAAATTACGTATATCGACAATATAGTATTAACTAAATTTTTGTTTCTGTTTTCTATAAAAAAAATATTTATTTTAGTAAATATTCTTATGTAGGGTATTCATTTTTTATTTAAATAAATTGGCTAACTAATCTAAACTTTTGTTTTTGCCATTTTGACTATATTAGAGTTGTCAAGAACATAAACCTCAAATTTTTGGCTCGCCATTTCTATTTCTTCTCTATCCATGCAAATTCTATTTTCATACTCTAATTAACTAAAAAATTTCCCTTAATAAATAAAAGCATCATCCATTCAAATATGTTTTTTTAATATTGGATTAACCAAAGGACCACCTCTAAGTGGAACAAATAGCTCGATGCTTAATGGTTAACTTCCCTATCATAAAAAATAGGCAGAATAGCACTTTTGGTCCTTTATGTTTGCTCCAGATTTCACTTTGGTCCTTTATCTTTTTTTTGGTCCGTTTTGGTCCCTCATGTTTCGTTTTCGTTTCATTTTGGTCCCTCACGTTAGTTTTGACTAACGGACGCCACGCTGGCAGTTAACTGCTGACGTGGCGTCCTTGATTCATTAATTGACGTGGCACACCACAGTTCCACATCAGCAATTCGTTATTTAATATAAATAAAACATAAAACAATAAAACAAATAATATAAAAACAGAAAAACATAAAAACAATAAAACTTAAAAACTTAAAAACAGAATCTGCCATCTTCATTCTCCCTTGTCAAGAACACCTCAAGAACTCGTTGAAGAACAAAACTTGAAAACAGAATCTGAGAATCCATTTTCCTTCTCCCTTCTCAAGAACTGCTTGAAGAACAGCAACAACATAACCCCCTTTTAAAACCCTATCTTCATCTTCCTCACCACATCACACCCATTTGAGAACCCTAAACCGTAAATTGGAAACTGTCATCTTCATCTTTCTCCCTACTGATTTAATGGCATCTTCCAATTCGAGCAGCTACCCATCATTTGGTCTATCAACCCAACGTGAACGTGAAGCTTCACCTGAATGTTACTGTGGGGAGAAATGTGTTATTCGAACTGTGAAGAAAGAAACCACAAACAAGGGAAGGAAATTCTGGGGCTGTAGGCATTTCGTGGTAAGATTAATGGTTTTTGGAGCTTGTATTTCGCCATTGTTGCAGATCTGAGTTCCAGATCTGGGTTCTCTGATGATGCTCCTTTGTTTCATTTTAGTCCTCTCTGTTTTTCCTTGGTTTCATTTTGGTCCCTCTAAATGTTTAACTTGTTTCAATTTGGTCCCTCTCAGTTTCTTTTAAAAATGCAAAATCTGAGTTTGATCTATCTTTGTTTGTTTGCACAGTCTAAAGATGATCCTGGATGCTCATATATGAAATGGATCAAGGATCCATGGCCTCCTCAGACACAGACAACACCAAGAGAAACAGAATGTGTTGAGAGACAACATGGAGTGACCGAATGTGCAGATTGTAGCAAAAAAGGAATGGAGATAGGCAATCTTAGACAGACTATTAAAGAGATGAAGAATGATGTAGAGTCCACAAAAAATTTGTTGAAAATTGCATTGTATAGTATTTTCCTTTTGGTAGTAGCTTTAATGGTTGTTGTCAAATCTGGAAAATCTGTGTAATTGTGTAATGTTTAAGTTGTGTAATTAATGGTTTTTGGACCTTCTATCTTCCTCAAATGGTACACACTGTGTTGCAACTTTGGCAGGCACCTTTGTTTTCATTCTCTTTGGTCTACCCTTGTTACTCTTCCTCTTCTTACTTGTATTTTGATCCACCACTTCTTGTTGTTGTTGGACTTCTTCAACACCATTATTTTGATCCACCACTTCTTCTTGTTGCTGGCCTTCTTGAACAACATTATTTTGATCCACCACTTCTTCTTGTTGCTGGCCTTCTTCAACAACATTATTTTGACCCACCACTTCTTCAAAACCATGATACTCTCCTTCTTCATCATCAGAATCATTAAACCTAACCTTTGGACCACTCTCATCACTATCATACTCTTCTTCATCTTCCACTACTTCATGTTGGACAGTTTCAGTTTGGACAGTTTCATGTTGGACAGTTTCAGTTTGGACAGTTTCAGTTTGGACAGTTTCATGTTGGACAGTTTCGGTTTGGACAGTTTCATGTTGGACAGTTTCAGTTTGGACAGTTTCATTTTGGATAGTTTCAGTTTGGATAGTTTCATTTTCGTCCCTCTGACCATCAGTGTTGGTTTCATTTAGGTCCCTCTCACCATCAGTGTTGGTTTCATTTTGGTCCCTCTGACCATCACTGTTGGTTTCAATGTCTATTACAATATGGGCTTCAGGAGTATTTTGGGCTTTTGGGAAATTTTTGGCTTTTCTTAAATGTGGGGCAGGTTGATTAAGTTGGGGGCCAGGGGGTATTTCAGGCAACTCCACTACAATAGGTTGAGATATTGGGTGAATGGTGTACAAGTGCACACATCCATTACTTTGAGCCCACTTGAGTATCTCCATGGCTCCTTGGTCATTCTCAAGCAGCTTTTTTACCCCATTAAAATCATACCAAATACCTATAACTTCAAGAAATCCCATATCCTTGAGAATACCCAAAACTTCAAAATATGACCACTTATCAGGGTCAACTTCCCAAGTAGATAGTTCCCCAACATATTCCCTCATTCCTTCATCCACAAAATAGCCCGAATGATGTAATTCAACTATCAATGTCTCCATTTAGCTGTAACAACAACAGAAAAATCAAGTCAATAAACAAATCCATTTGGGCAAAAAAACAGGGACCACAAAGTCCACAAACCGTAGACAAATCAATAAACAATAAACATTCAACCCCAAAACACACAAATAGAAAAAGCTCAAATCCCCAAACCCCAAACATACAGTGCAGTGCACCACCCTCTAACTCAAACCGTAGGAACCCTAAACAAATCGAGAAATAGCGACAAATAGGAAAACCAAGCAACAACCTAAAGAAACTGACAAACAGCAAAACCAAGCAACAACAAGTACACATGCAGTAACGATTAAACCCTCACCAGTTTCCAGAACCTCTTACCTTCAAAATGGCGAAACCTCTTTCCGATTCTCCTTCGTCTTCCTTCGTTTATGCTTCCAGTAGCTTCGATTCTCCTTCGTCTTGGTTCGATTCTCCTTCGTCTTCCTCGCACTCTCTTCCTTCCCACTCTCTTCGTCTTCGTCTTCGTCTTCTCACTCACTTCGTCTTTCTTCTTCTCTGATGAAGAACAAATTGCTATTTTTGATTTTGAGAAATGACAATCTGTTTTTGTTTTATGTTTGTTTAAATTTGTTTTCTGTTTTGTTTTCTGTTTTAGTTGTTTTATTTTTAGAAATGTTTTTTTTTTATTTACAGAAATTACAAACTGTTTTTGTTTCATGTTTCAGAATAATTAAAAAATCAATTGCCACGTCATTTAATTATTAGAGGACGCCACGTCAGCAGTTAACTGCCAGCGTGGCGTCCGTTAGTCAAAACTAACGTGAGGGACCAAAATGAAACGAAAACGAAACATGAGGGACCAAAACGGACCAAAAAAAAGATAAAGGACCAAAGTGAAATCTGGAGCAAACATAAAGGACCAAAAGTGCTATTCTGCCTAAAAAATATTAGTGGGAGTTATGTTGCAAGTTCCACTCATGGAAAACTTCTTGTATGAAAGGCACCATTGTGGACTAAGCTCTAGTAGTATTTATACAACAATATAAAGATACATAAAACGAAATCAAAATTGTTGATATCAATACATGTTAGATTTCAAAGTATAAACCATACATCCTTAGAGTCTCACCCCTTAAAGCTACAATCGAAAAAACGCAATAAGGTTATAAAGGTATGAGGAAAGTACCATTGCTCTTGGAGTCTCACATCTTAAATTAGCAACCAGAAAAACACAATGAAAAAGGTTTGATAAAACCATTTCTCTCCTTCCACAATATATATGTTTATCCTCTCAAAGTGAGATTTGGATCCATACCCATATGTATCGAGAGAGAAGTGATTTCAATAATTTTTTGTCAATACCCATATACACTAATATGATTTTGTATCCATATCCATATGCACTAATATAAATATACAATAATTTTTGGTCAATACCCATATACACAAAATCATATGGGTGAGATTTGGATCCATACCCATATACACTATTCCTAAAAACATTATTGATATAGTGTAGATTAACTCACACAATCATTTTTGGTCAAAAAAAAAACTCACACAATCATTTTGTGTGTAAATTCAATGGGAATAATGTTCCATAGTTTTATGCATATTAATTATAATAATAATTAGAATCAAAATGAAAGGTTGTTATGAATGGAGGAATTTTAACCACCACTAAAGTTAAACAAAAAAATAAGAAGAATACGAAGCTATCAAGCCCCGATACTTCAAAAATGGAGACGTACCCGTGTCGGATACGTATCCGATACCGACACGCACCCGATACTTCTCGATACGTACCCAAAGAGTATCCAATAATTTTTTAATTCTTTTTAAAAAATATTTGACTCGATACTTTTCAGATACATCTTTGATACTTCTTACCAACTAAGAATACTTCTCAGATACTTTTTCGATACCTCTTACCAACTAAGCACATGATTGTCACTCATATAGGATACACTTTAATACCTCAATAACTAAAAGACAAATTTATATGTTTTTTCGTAATACAATAATAGAAGAAATAATACATTGTGATATGGGTGAGATAAATATACGTAACTATCTCTACTTTTTTTTGATAAGACGTAACTATCTCTATTTGATATGATCACAAGTATTTATTTCTACAATGTGATGATCGTATATTGACTAATGATATGCTTATGTTTTATTGAGTAACTACGTACTAACATGAATATCTTAGTCTATAAAAAATCATCTATTTCTACCATTGACTATTCAGATTATACGATTTCGGGTGGTCTCAGTTACTTGTCCACCATTACATTTTATGACTAGTCACTCATACATAGGTGTGTCGGTTGTTCTCTTCCCTTCATTCATATATTTTCTGTTTAATTTTTTTTTATCTATTTGGGCAGGGCTTTTTTCATATCTATAAAATGCAATATTTCAGTTTTTCATATTTATTTTTTTCAATTTGTGTTTCTATTTTATTTTTTGTTATGTTTTTATATATTTAAATTTTAATTTAATTTTTTATTAAAGTATCCCAGCCGTGTCGTATCTTGGTTTTCAAAATTTTCTCGTATCCCCGTATCCGTATCGTGTCGTATCCCGTATCGTATCCCGTATCCGGGCTTCATATTACGAAGGGGTATTCAAAACTAACTTGGTGGGAAATAAAGAATAAAATTGTAATGTTTATGTATTTATTAAAATTAATATGGTGAAATCAAGATTGATAGTAATAAATAAATAAAATCGAAATGTTTGAGTTTGGGGGTTGCCTTTTATGGACTTCAACTTTTATCTTAAGACTTTAAGAGTGAGGATAGGAATACATATCACTTTAAAGTATCCTTTATATATATATATATATATATATATATATATATATATATATATATATATATATATATATATATATATGTATATATATAGTAGACAACTTGGAGGAACATCCCATGTGAATAATGCAACATGGAGAGAGAAGTGAACTCTCCATAATAGAAATTGTGTTTTCATTGATTTGTTCAAGTACAATACTAGGCTATTTATAGAAAGACACCAGGAGCACCATAAGTTAGAGTGCACCCTATTACATATTATTGCTCACAATTATTGCTCTCAATTATTGATGACAATTATTGTGGGCAAGTAAATGCAAGTGGACAACTAGATGCAAGTGGGCAAGTAGATGACAATTATTGCTCTCAATTATTGATGACAATTATTGTGGGCAAGTTGCATTATTCACATGGGAATGTTCCTCCAAGTTGTCTACTATCTCTATTAGCCCCCCTCGAGCTCATGGAGAGAGTTGAGGAAGACTCTGAACATTGAGCTTGTCACGAAGATAGCAGAAAGTAGTCTTTGACAGCTGTAACACTATGGTCCTATAGGACACTACTTAAGACTACCAATTGCCCCGACATATAAAAGAAACACTTTTCTACGGATTCATTCATTCATTCAAAATCTTTAGTTGGAATAAAAACCTTTTTGTAAATAAAATTTAATATGAATACAAGAAAATTCATATATATTTTGCTAATCATCTAATTATACACATAAACAAAACTAAAAGAATCGAAAAGACTCCGATGGTGATCCAGCGTTGACTCCATTTTTTTTACTTTAATATTGGACTCCTAACAAGCAATTCCGGACTTGCTTATCAGTTTCCAAAATTCACCTGGAAACATCAACCCAAACATAGTGAGTTTTACAACTCAGTAACAAAGAATATATAAATAAAGCAATTTTTATTTGATGTTTCCAGCCATATCCATGTGCGGGATATGGAAAATCCTCTCTACAACATAGAAACTATGGATCATGCACGAGTGTTTTTGTAACATCCTCAAAATAATTAGTCGAATTATTTGGGTGTTAACCCAATTGAATTAATTTAGTGTAACATCCCCCTAATTAGCTAATCTGATTTATTTAAATTAACGAAAAAGGTTAAGGCGAAGTGTAGGCCAAATCGGTCCAACACGAGATGTTAATTATGAGGTGATTAAATTAACATGAACTACTCAATTGGATAAGGATTGAAATAAATAACATTATTGTTTAAACATAATTAGTAGCTTATGCTAAGTGTAGAGATTTGAGTGTAAGTGTTGGATTAGAGGTGAGTTAAATGAAATGCTAAGGAGGGAGGGTAGAAGGGTCTTTTCTCAACCATAAGTGGCTACCCCCAGCTGACCAAGCCAACCCCACACTTCCCATTTACCCTCATTTCTGGAAATCAGTAGAACAAAAGAAAGAAAGAATAGAAGAGAGAGAGTTTGAGAGAGAGAGAGAGCTCGCGAGGGGAGGAAGAAGAGAGGGAACCAAAAGTTTGATGCATGTCACATTTCTCTCCACCATTAAACTCAGTTCCTTATTCCCCATCCATTGATACTACTGTTGCACCCTATCTCCTTCTCCTTCTCAATCCACCATTTTCACACTCCAAAGCTCAAAATTCATAACAATGGAGTCTAGTAGCTGGATGTAGCTTGCATGTTGGGTTGGGAGCGAAATTAGTCAAGTCCAGAACCCTCATGGTAGTTCTAAAGCAAGAAGAGAAGGTTTGGCAGCTGGTATAGCTTTGGGTTCGATTTTGGAAGTGGTTAGACGAGTACGGAGCCGGTTCGTGTAATTTCGGTTCTCATTGAAGTCAAGTTGTCGCCGTGGTTGTTTGTAATTTTCATCACTTCGGGTGAGTTCTATAACTCGCTTAGGGGATGTGTGTGTTTTTCTGAGTCTCCACCTTTTCGAAAACCATTGTCACGCGTTTCCGTTACCGAAAGGAAAATTATCGAAAACCATTTTCTCAAAAGGATTGTGATTTAAATCATAAATTGTTTGATTGATTGTTTGGGTGTACTGGATTGGATTGATTGTGACAGCTATAATATATTGTTTCAATGCGTGTTTAAGTTTGGGTCTCGATCGGAAGAGATTTTGGAATCGGAGCGGAATGGAATCCCTCATGAAAAGTCTGTTTTCTGGAAAACTGATGGAGACGCACGGATCGTGTGCCTCTGTGCACGGGTCGTGCGCCCCCATCTGATGCTACAAGAACTGGATTTTTAAACACGCACGGATCGTGCGCCTAGTCGCACGGGTCGTGCGTATGTTTCTGAAACTTTCTACAATTTTATTTAATAACGCCCGGATCGTGCGCTTAGCCGCACGGGTCGTGCGTATCTTTCTGGAAGTCTTTTACAACTCTGTCTACAGCGCACGGATCGTGTGCCTACACACACGGATCGTGCGAGATTTGCTGATCCCCAAATTCAAAGTACTTTTTATCCATTCCAAATGATTCCAATCCTCTCCTAATCCATTTCCCAAGGTCCCCCAACAATGTAAAGATACCGATGTCATGAGATTGAACATGTTTAGTAGAAAACTTGTGTATTATGAACAAAATGAAAGACCGTACTTAGAGAACGCGAGAGAACATATGTCAAGAAATAATAATACACGGTACTTGACTGATATGATACACGGTACTTGACTGATATGATACACGGTACTTGACTGATATGATACACGGTACTTGACTGATATTATACACGGTACTTGACTGAAATGACTAACAGCCCATTGTGGGTACATGGATATATAATGTATAATAAATACAAGAGGAAAAAGGGTGACGACCCTTAGAGGTTAGCATACTAGGGGAAGGGAAGTCATGAGCCCCAAAACCTAGACTCAAGAATGTTTCGCCCACTAGAAATAGCGGGATGGGTTCACCAAAGTCAAAGAAGTGCCTATAAAATAGGTAGACTGAGGTGTTATGCTAAAAACATGGAACAAAAGATTGTATGTTTCATGTGTCGCTTAGGAAGGCCATGAGCATAAAGGTTACAGGAACTTAATATATTTCCACGTGGTTGCTTTTTTAGGGCCACGAGTTCAAAGCAAAGCATAATGAACCGCTAGAGTTAGTAAGGGGTCTCGATAGGACTCACTGAGATAATGTTTATCTCACCCTTCATATTTGTGGTTTTTACAGAGAAACAGGGGAAAGCAAAGGCGACGAAGCACGGTTAGCCGGTGCGACTCTTGGAGTCATTGAAGACCGAGTTTCATGTTTTAGACCTTGTCCCATTTAGTGTTTCTATGTTATCGATTGTATAACGATCAAGTATCAGTTGTAAATCGTTTCCGCTACTTTATGTTTTGAGTATTGAACACCAGGATTATGTATAAGTCTTAAGTTTTGAAACTTAAGCATTTTCAGGAAGTTTATGAGGTTCAGAGAACCATTTGATATGTATTATCGAAAGTTTTAGTTGTGTTCAATATTTCAATAACAAGAAGTTACTCTGATGTATGCCATTTAGTGCATTTCGGTGATTCTATATGTTAGAATTTATCGGGGTGTTACATTTAGTACTTAATTGGTAAAATTATTGAGTGCTAAAGATAATTATTGGTTGTCTTAGGATCGTTAACCGGTTAATTCGGGGTAAGGACGATTTGGAAACAAAATTAGAGATTAAGGGCAATGTGGTCATTTGACCATATTACCACTTAATATATATGAAAAGAAAAGAAAAGAATTAAAAAAAAAGAAAGGGAAAGGAGAAACAGAGAGAGACCCGTGAGAGAAGAAAGAAAAGAAGAAAAAAATGGAAGAGAAAAGAAAGAGTGGGTCACGAAGAAGGAAGAGGAACAAGGGAAAGATAGGGTCATCAAATCATCATCCATCCTACACGAATGTTGATCACCATTTTATCCTCTTCAATTTGGTACCAATTTCACCACAAACAACTCACTCTACACCAATCCACCATTTTCGAATATTGTGAAGAAAATGAGGGATGTTGAGTTCCTTGGTTCATTCTTGTCTTGAAAGCTTAGGGATATGCCATTGAGAGGTTGATTGTAAGCTTGGAGTGAAGAAATTAGAGTTTGGTTGGGTTATGGTGAGTGAAACAAAAATGAGGGTTTATGTGTGAATAGTGAGCGTTGAATATGATGAATAGTGTTTGATGATTTAAGGATGATTAGGAACGAACCCGAAGCGTTTTGAGTGCGGAACGAAGTTCAATTTCGCGAATTGGAAGCTAGTTGGTGATTAGGGTTCGAATGGCGGGATTTCGAGGAATTCGGTATTTCGGTCAAAAAGATGTCTCGTGATTGAGTGGAAAGTTTTGGGAGCGGATACAGATGTCGCCGGAAAGTGGAGTTGATTCGGGGAGCGTTCGTGTGGTTATGTCGGAAAAGCGATTTCGCGGAAAGTCTCGGCTATTTGTGATTTTCATCACAATCGGTGAGTTTTACTCACGTTTAGGATTGTTCCGTTTTGAAATGAATTTTTCGTGATTTGGTTTCGGAAGATTTTGAGTCAAAAATCGTTATTTCGAAATATATCGTATTTTGATAAAATTCGTTTATGTTGAGATTTTGATTGATTTGATTGATTGTGTGATGTTGGTTGGATCTGTTTTTATGGTTGTTTGAACTGTTTTCAATCGGAACAAGAATCAGAATTGAGCGGAAAAGCGGATTTCGCGAGAAACCGCAAAAATCTGCATTTCTCAGCAAGCCATCGTGTCGCGACACGCAGCCATAGCGTCGCGACCATGCACGATTTTGTGAGGAAAATGTTTCTGATACTTTTCGCGTCGCGACAGAAGCAGTTCGCGACGCTTTGCAGTTTTTCAGCAACTGTACACTGATTTTGTTTTCGCGATAACTTTTGATCCGGGAACCCGATTGAGGTGTTCTAAGATGCGTTTGAAAGCTTGTTCAGAGGCCTAACTGAATATACAATTTAAAAAGGTAAAATGAACTATTTTTGAAGTCATAAATTGTTTCGAAAAGCGGCGAGTTAGTATGCGAGAGCAAATGTAGATTTTGTTTATGATGCGAACTAAATGTTCAAATAAAGGTCTAATATAAATGAACTATGAGTTCATATGATAGTGGATATATATATATATATATATATATATATATATATATATATATATATATATATATATATATATATTATTGAGTTTGGGTGACGACCCATGATGTTAACATACTAGGCGGGGCAGTCATGATCCCTTACCCTAGGCCCTGTGCCATTAGGGAAAGTACTATTGGTAAGGGGGTTCGCCAAGCATAGCGTACGTGCAGTCGGTGTTATGTTAAAAAGTTTGTTATGCGACACACCGGGCTTAGCGTTCGCGCAGTCGGTGTTGTACTGAGTTATAACAGGTTAGCCGGGCTTAGCGTTCGCGCAGTCGGCATTATAATAAAAGTTAAAGAATGCGGTTCACCGGGCTTAGCGTTCGTGCAGTCGGTGTCGCGTTCAAATGGTTTCATAATTGAACTGAGAGTGTTGTTAGGGGTCTCGGTAGAACTCACTGAGATTGTTTCTCATTGTTTATATGTTGTTGTTTTACAGAGAAACGGGAAAAGTGGAGATCTAACAGGCACGAGTAGGTGGTGCTCGGATGGTTGCTGATGACTTAGCTTTTATGCTTAAGTTTATGTTTTCCTTTGTTATCTTTGTATCACAACGTTATGTCGTTACCGGATGGTCGAGTTATGTATTTTGTTTCCGCTTTCTAGTATGATATTGAACACTGTAGTTCACTGATGGTTTATGGTCAGATAACCGACATGGTCTTACTTATGTTTAAGACGGTCTTGTTGTTATTCAGTGAAAAAATTAGAGTGGTGTTCAGTATTTAAACAGAAAATATATCTCTGATGTGTTAGGGATGGTGCACTTGGGTATTTCTACTCGTTAGAAATACCGAGGTGTTACAGTTTTTCATTCAACAACAATTCTAGGATAACGAGAAAAGAAGTAACATATATGACAAAATCACTTTGCATACAAAGTTCATAATCAAAATTCATGTGCTTAGTTCTAGAATGAAGGACAGGATTGTGGCTCAATGCCACAGTAGATTGATTGTCATAATAGATCACTGGTGTATGAATAGGTATCTTGAGTTCCTGCAAAAGAGACTGCACCCAAAGTACTTCAGATGCTGCTAGTGCCAAGCTGCAATACTCAGCTTCAGCACTTGACTTAGCCACTAATGACTGTTTCTTGGACCACCACGACACAAGTGGGGACCAAAAAATACACACGCACCAGATGTGGACCTCCTATCATCAACATCGGAGGCCCAATCAGCATCACAATAGGCCGACGATGAAAAGGAACCAGTGCTGACAGTAGGGTGAAGAGCAAAGCCGAGGTTAAGAGTGTCCTTGAGATACCTTGAGATCCTTTTAACAGCAACCCAATGAGACTCCAAAGGTTGAGCCATAAACTGACATGCCTTATTAACAGCAAATCCAATCTCAGGACGTGTAATTGTAGCATATTGTATTGCGCCAACAATTGACCTATAAAGAGAGGGATCCTCAAAGTAATTAGAACCAAACTTGGATAATTTTACTTTAGCTGGAAAAGGTGTGGAGATTCCTTTAGCTTCTGACATGCCATCCTTAATTAGAAGATCTTTAAGATATTTGGATTGAGAACGAAGTAGGGAACCTGGTGATGTAGGTTTCCTACGTTGCTGCTCACTGTGGCTGAACCAGAAACTGTACCACAGGCTCTTCAATCTCCAGAATGGTATAAGGCTATGATAGTTGAGTATAATGCACTTATTGCTAACCAAACCTGGTCATTGGTTCCTTTACCTCCAGGTAGGAAAGTAGTTGGAAGCAAATGGGTTTTCAGAGTCAAGGAAAACCCTGATGGTACAATTAACAAGTACAAAGCACGCCTTGTGGCTAAGGGGTTTCTACAACGGTTTGGCTGTGATTATTCATAAACTTTTTCTCCTGTAGTGAAACCTGTTACCATCATAATTATTCTCACCCTTGCTCTCACACACAAATGGTCTCTTCAACAACTTGATGTAAATAACGCTTTTCTTAATGGTGTGCTTGAAGAAGAAGTCTACATGACTCAGCCACAAGGGTTTGAACATGGAGACAAATGTCTGGTTTGCAAGATGCACAAAGCTATTTATGGCTTGAAGCAGGCTCCTCGTGCTTGGTATGACAAGTTAACCTCTACATTAGTTAGCTTCGGATTTATTCCCAGCAGGTATGATCCTTCTTTGCTAGCTTGTCTACAACTCTAAGGGCATCTATATCTATGTCTTGATCTATGTAGATGATATTATCATCACTGGTTCCTCCTCTCAAGCCATTAATTTCCATTGTTATCTCCAAGCTTAAATGTGCATTTGCCTTGAAACAATATGGTGACTTGGACTATTTTCTGGGTATTGAAGTGAAACATACATCATCAGGTTCCCTACTTCTTACTCAATCCAAATATCTTAAAGATTTTCTAATTAGGGTTGGCATGTCAGAAGCTAAAGGAATCTCCACACCTTTGCCAGCTAAAGTCAAATTATCCAAGTTTGGTTCTGATTACTTTGAGGATCCCTCTCTTTATAGGTCAATTGTTGGCGCATTACAATATGCTACAATTACACGGTCTGAGATTGGATTTGCTGTTAATAAGGCATGTCAGTTTATGGCTCAACCTTTGGAGTCTCATTGGGTTGCTGTTAATAGGATCTTAAGGTATCTCAAGGGCACTCTTGACCTCAACTTTACTCTTCATCATGTTGTCAGCACTAGTTCCTTTTCATTGCAGGCCTATTGTGATGCTGATTGGGCCTCCGATGTTGATGATAGGGGGTCCACATCTGGTGAGTGTGTATTTTTTGGTCCCAACCTTGTGTCGTGGTTGTCCAAGAAATAGTCATTAGTGGCTAAGTCAAGTGCTGAAGCTGAGTATCGCAGCTTGGCACTAGCAGCATCTGAAGTACTTTGGGTGTAGTCTCTTTTTCAGGAACTCAAGATACCTATTCATACACCAGTGATCTATTGTGACAATCAATCTACTGTGGCATTGAGCCACAATCCTGTCCTTCATTCTAGAACCAAGCACATGGAACTGGACATCTTTTTTGTCTGGGAAAAGGTGCTTAGCAAATCTCTAGTGGTCACATATGTCCCTGTCGAAGCCCAACTTGTAGATATCTTAACTAAATCGCTGGCAAAGACTTCTTTCTGCTATCTTCGTGATAAGCTCAGTGTTCAGAGTCTTCCTCAACTCTCCCCATGAGCTTGAGGGGGGCTAATAGAGATAGTAGACAACTTGGAGGAACATCCCCATGTGAATAATGCAACTTGTCCACAATAATTGTCACCAATAATTGAGAGCAATATTTGTCATCTACTTGCCCACCTGCTCTAGTTGTCCACTTGCATCTACTTGCCCACAATAATTGAGAGCAATAATTGTGAGCAATAATATGTAATAGGGTGCACTCTAACTTATGGTGCTCCTAGTTTCTTTCTATAAATAGCCTAGTATTGTACTTGAAAGATAATCAATGAAAACACAGAATTTCTATTACAGAGAGTTCACTTCTCTCTCTATTAGTTTCTATCAATCATAAAATAAAACATTATTAAGTTGGATAAGTTTCTTACCTGTATTTACATGAAATGTGCATGGATTGTATCATAATCTCGAGGAATGCTTGTAATGCCCTCTTCGACACTCCTCCTTCAACACTCACTCTATAATTGAGTTGAATTCATATGAGTCTCCCTAAGTTAATAAGTCTCAATTCCTAAGTGGTGAAACCCACTGGAGTTTTGAAAGACTACTAAATCAAAGAGAATTTTTTTACAACAACCAAATCAATGCATTTCATTCATAATGGAGTTCACAATACATCCAGGGATAAAATTAAAGGACTTGCGAGGAGCATAAGAAATAAATGCTCATGCAAGAGCATGAATCGTAGCATTCCATGATCGCTTCACGAACACAACTTTGTAATCATTGTGGATAATCATAATGGATCTACACCTAGTTATTAAATAGTCATATTTAGACTGATCCAATTGCATGCTTATCATAAAGGTCATCTACCGCTTTCTTACAAACCATCTCAAAAGCCATTAAGGGGATATTTTGTTCGAATACCCAACTCAAAGATTGAAGAGGTGTCCATGCCACCGCTTCGAACAGAACCATAGAAGTTGAACACTAAGTCGAAGGAGTAGAGAGAAATTTTCCTTTTTGGTTCTTAAGGCACCAACCTGCACCAGACTTGTTATCCAAACAATGCGGCGTCCAAACTGCACTTCAGATGACCAATAGGAGGTCAATTCAACTCATAGTTACAGGTGGCGTGGGCATGCAACGTGTGGTACATGATTCACGTGTGTGCGTCAAGTGATACAAGAAATCCTGTGCTCCACATGACATTATCCCAAAGCTATCGATTATGTCTCGTCCAAATGCTCCACATATTCATTGCAAAGATTTGACGCTGGTCTATGTTAAAAGACTGGAGTACCCGAAGCAATTAGCTAGAAAAATTATTATTTTGTTGCGACTGCACCAACGACAAAAAATGAAGCTCCTTCCAGCTCTTGACACTAACTGACATTCAAAGAAAAGATGACAACTAGTTTCAACAGCAATACAACAACAAACACACAATGTGGAACAAGGGATGCCCTAGCTAGTTGGTAAACAATTACAGACCATACACTATAAGAAGGTCTCGATTTTTACGACAGACCTAAATAATTCAGATCAAACCCAGGAGCCATCCATTTTAAGATGACCTAGGTTAATCAATCTCTCCATGCAACAAAAAGAGAACTTAAATAAAGAGAGTTTTTTTTAGACAAACAAAAATCACTGCATTTCATTCATAATAAGTATCATAATTTTTTTTGACACATCAATTAAAGAGTGCTTTTTTTGTATGCAATTAAAGAGAGCTTTTTTTTTGACAAACAATTAAAGAGAGCTTTAATAACGGATTTCCGGAACTCAATATATTATATTGTTCTCTTTTAAAAGAGAAGTTTTTTGATTTTTTGTCCACGCCCTACTTCGTCTCTCTCACTCTTTCTCTTTCCAAGCAAAGCAACAACAAACAACTCCTTACTTCTGTCTCTGATCCAACTAACAAACAGAAACCTCTCTCTTTCTCTCTCTAGGGTTTGGAGCTTCGACTTCAATACTCAGTGACGAAAGAGAAGCGCTTCACGCCACAATTGTAGTAGGGTTTTTGCCATTCCTTCATGCGAATTCCAGCGTAACTCACTCTCATTGTCATCAAGCCAGTTTCGGTTGTCACTCTCACCGAATAATGAATTGCTAATTTGTTACTGGATCGTCGTTTCACGAGGGGAATTCATCGTCGTTTTCGTCTACATGGTCTGAGGTAGGTTTACTACTCTTCCACGTTCTTATCCTTGTTCAATTTCACTAAATCACGAACTTCCGTGGTGAATGTTGTTGTGAATTTCGCTAGCTTTGGGTTGAGAGTGTGTTGCTTCTCGTAGTTGAGTGAATATATGAGAGGAAAAGATAAAGAGAGTAGTTTTGTTGAAGGAGGGATAAAATTTTACTGTTAGGTTTATTGGAGTATGTGAGAAAAATGAAATTTCTTCTTGGTCTGTTTTCTCATTTTAGGTGGATTAAGTAATTGTTCTATAGTATTGTTTGAACATTAAGCTAATAGATTTTTTTTTTAATTTCTTGTTTGCAAATGAAATCTTGATGCATGCTATTTGAATGGTGCAGGTAGAAGGACTATAGGTACTAACATATGTAGGTAGTTGCAGGTTATTTGAATTGTAGTCTGGCGGGCGAATGTTTATTGGCGGTGCCTAATGGTAGTTTGTTTGGACTTGAATGCCTCTCCGGTGCCAGAGGAAGATGAAGACGCTTTTGAGGGCCAGGTTGAAAAGCACAATGCGCCAGAAGAGCGCGTAGAAACTGCAGTTGATATAGAACGCCGGGTACCCTTTCCTCTTCTATTTTTCTTCTTCCATTTGATAATGTCATGGTTGTCTAAGTTGTGTTTGGTTCCGTTTGACTTTCTTATTTCATGTAGGATTTTCATCAGGTTTTTGGTTGTGACTTTCATTTTCATTTTGTGGTTAGCTTGATTGAATTTAGTTATACGAATTTGATCTGTTGACACCATAATGGCGCATTTAATAATATATGCAAATTTTTATATGATTTGGATATTGGTAGTTACGTTAATTAATAATACTCATTTACTTATATTTTAAATATCATATTATACGATAAAATATAGTCAACCGATGAAGTATCAAATAGTTTTAGAATTTTCCGAAATTTATAGATTTAATCTATTTACTGAGGACTTTCAACTAAACATTTGGTTAATAATATTTAAATTATGATTTTTTTTTTAAAAAATAAACACAAGTCACGTGAGCCCTTTTCTCGTCTCCTTCGTTCTTCTGCGATCACACAGCATTGCTATCGAGAATGCTACACTGCAATTGAGGGTGGGTCGTTACTTCTCCATACGCTTTGTCCGGTGCCCGTCGTGAGATACTTCCCTCTGTTTTCATTATTCCACTTTGTCTGTCTTTCTCCCCAATCTTTCTTTCTGCAGAAACAGTAGTGGAACTTAGAAGGCCATAAGGCTCAATGGTAATCAGTCTTTCTTTTTGAGAGCAAGTCAGGCCGTCAAGACGGAAACAATAATTAATTAAGGTCTCACTTGATTTCTAAAACAGTGACTGTAGAAGGAGACGAGAAAAGGGTGGTGTGACTTGTGTTTATTTTATTTTTTAAAATTTCATAATTTTGTAATAAAAATATTATTAACCATAGGATCTATTAATTTGGAGGGTTAAGATTCGGTGCAATACCTGGTCAATGACTCAGATAGAACACTTGGCCATTTTGAGGAATTGTAATCGTTAGATTAAAATTAATGGTCCTGATATCTCATGATTTTTTCCTTTTTAATTAAAAGTCACATGAGATTTTGTAATTGATAACATAATCTGAACTGTTAATTTTAATCTAATAGCTATCACTAAATAATCTGTGCCCCATTTTGTGCTGATTCTTTGTGCTCAATAAGCAATCAAATTTATTTTACCTTTGAAACTTCATTAACTCAGTTGCCAGACTCCTGCTTTGTTTTAGGAACATGAAGAAGGAAAGAGACTGTTGAAGAGAGAACGTTCAGAATCAGATGACAGACATGTGCAAGAATCACAGTCACCTGGATATGATCAGCATTTCCATACTAAGATCCTTAAATCATATGACAGAAGTAAGCTTCCTCCGGGTAAGGATTTAATCCTTGATCAGCTTACTGCCTAGTTAGTATATATTTGCTGATGCAGCATCATTCATAATTTTCATATCTCGTCTCAACAATTTATTATTTTCAAATAACTATTCTCCAAAGAAATTGGTAAATATGATAGCTTTTTATAGAATGCCATTTATTTACTTATGCTGGAATATTCTTTAGGATGTTTACTAGATGTCATAGATACTATTTGCTTTTGTTTTGTTCTAAGATCATTTTGGGTGAATAAATTTGGCTTGACATTTTGTCAAAGTTACACGCAGTTTGAGTTCTTTTGGGGTCATGAGTGGAGTTTGAGACTTTGAGTTGTCCAAGGAAATGCATGATAACAGATGATTTTCTATTTATAAAGTAAATGCTGATGATAACTATTTTTATTTTCCTTAAGTCATTTGATATATTATTATTTGCAATATATTTTATCTGACAGGCTAAGATTGTTGTATATGTTAGCAATTTTTTTTTTATTCTTCTATATTTTCATGCAGGTTGGTTGGAATGCCCTTCATTTGGCCAGGAAATTTTTTGCATGATACCTTCTAAGGTTCCACTTGGTGAATCATTCAATGACTGTATTATTCCTGGTAAAAGATACTCATTTAAACAAGTGCTACATCACCAGAGAGTTTTAGGGAGAAAAGTGAGTAGAACTTACTCAAAATATTTTATGTTCCACTCAATTTCAGTTTGTTTTATCTGCTTTTTTATTTAATTTAGTGCTGGAGTGATCAAAATGAAAGGAACTCCAGATTCTTAAAAAACAAGGAAAGAAGAAAGAAAAGCCATAATCTTGTCTTTTCTAAAAAATACTTCCTGTGCTTCTTGTCATCAGTAGCACAAATTGCCCAAACTATTTTGTACCCTTGCTCTGCTTTAGTTGACTGCTTTCTTACAGTTTGCTGTGCGGCTTGCAGCTTGGTCTGGTCATTGATTTGACGAATACTTCTCGATATTATCCAGTATCAGATCTAAAGAAAGAGGGTATCAAGCATGTTAAGGTTTGTTGTGAGCAACTTCTGCTCCCCAACCAAAGTTTTTTTAGTATATATTATACCTTTAAAACGTGGCTTCTTTTTGTTTGTCCTTACATTTGAAGTTTATGGTTGTGGTTTAGATCCAATGCAAGGGCCGTGGTTCTGTACCTGATAGTTTATCTGTTAATCATTTTGTCCATGAGGTTTGTTTCTTTCTTAACAACATTGTTGTGGTCTTTCTAAGTTATTTGAAGAATGTGGCGTGGCGTCTATTTCTCTTTCTAGGGTTGGCTAGCATGTTGTTCTAAACATGAATATACATATGCATTACCTCAGCATCATGCTCCTGAATCCTGATACTTTCAAAACCACTCGATCTATTTATTTCATATTTACTTTGAAAAAAATCTTTTCTCAAACATTTTTGTGTTGATTAGAGAACTTAAGCTAGTATGTATTGGGTGCTTGCAAATTTAATTGCTATACCATCTAGATTTCTTTTTTCTTTTAATTATTATTATGATTTATTTAAATAATAATTAAATGGTTTTATATCTTAATATTATATAGTTCTGTATTTTTCAACATTTTTTTCTAATTTTATGCTCATAAGTAAGATTTATGGTTCATTATCTTGTCTGTGTTTTGAAAAAAATGTATGAATGGCTTGTCCTTTGTGGAGGGAAAAAAATGCTGTTTCCTGTCTTATTGCAACACCATTTTGATCAAAATTTCTAACCATGTGATTATTTTCAATCCCAGGTTACACAATTTTTATCACGTCAAAAACACTCGAAGAAGCATATACTTGTTCATTGTACACATGGTCATAATCGTACAGGATACATGATCGTCCATTATCTAATGCGCATATTGTCAATGTCTGTTAGGCAGGTCAGATTGGAGTTATCATATGATTTATATCTCTATGTAAAAACATTACATGAGTTCAGTATTTATACTTGTTGATTTTTCTTTTCTGCAGGCAATACAAGTATTTTCTGATGCACGCCCTCCAGGAATCTATAAACCTGAGTACATTGATTCATTATACAAATTTTATCATGAAAAGAAGCCTGAAGTTTTAGTTTGTCCTCCTACTCCGGAGTGGAAGAAGAGTCCCGAACTTGTTGATCTCAACGGTGAAGCAGTTCCAGATGATGATGATGACGACGGAGTGCCAAGCTCTCCCTTGCACGTATGGATATTATAAAAAATGAATTATGATATTATGGTTTGTGTGTAATTACATTCACTAATCTTTTATATAGACAAGTTAAGTCTAGCTAAATCTAATGAGTCTGATTAATGGGTCTATTACAATGATGGCTAATAATTACAAATAACTACTATTTACTATAAACATGCTCGTCATTTTGATTTTCCACCTTGTTCTTTTCTTTGTTATGTGGATTATCTTAACATCCTTCTAGTTGCACTTCCTCCGTACTTAAATATAAGGAAAAAAAGTACATGTATTTTGTCCAAATTTGGATCAAATACATGTGCCTTTTTGCTTATATTTAAGTCTGGTGGGAGTACTTCTTTTCTGTCTGTATTTTTATTTAAAAATGTTGTCCAGAGAATTCTGAGTAACTCATTTGACTATTTCTTCCTTTTCATCTTTTCATTGTGTCCATTTTCAGTCTTGTCTAGTGTGCCATAAATGTAGCAGGTTCATATGTCATTGAAGGTAATGTTGTACCTTTTGTGTTAGAGATAAAATATTCATGTCTTTCCTTTTCTGTTAGGAGAACCACGAGAGTAGCACAATAATGACAAATGATGATGTGTTGGGAGATGAGATACCTAGTGATCAACAAGATGCATTTCGGAAGTTCTGCTTTCAAATACTCAGATTGGGTGTTGGGGTAAGCCTTTTATTTGGCTGTCTTTAATGTGTGAGTTTATTATTTGGATTTTCTGTGTTGACAACTCAGTTATTAGGATGTTTTCAGCTTTAATAGATTCACTACATCTTTCTTCGTATGTTAAATTGTGCATTGCAAGAAAGGATTTGGGGGCATGTATTCTGCTACTTGTTACTCTAATCATTCGGCACTATGTGTTTAGGCTAGACACATTGTTGGGTTAAATTTTGTGTCATTGGACATGCCATTATATGTTTTCAAAATGTTCGTTATTCCATCATTGTAGAGGTTTTGGTACTTGTTTTGATAAAAAAGTTTATTTTGAGCCAGAATATTTTGATCCATGGTTGCTTTACTTGTAGCCTCCTTTAACCTCGCTTTGAAATCAATTAAGATTTTATTTAGGTTATTTTTCACGGTGCGTTGCCAAAATGAGTTTAGGTGATTAGATGCAAAAAATCTACAGTTAACCTGAAACATATTTGGTGTTTCTCTTAGGAAGCAAAATCATATGTAGAAAAAGCTACATTTACAGCAAAATATTTCTCTCTATCGCGATTTTAAAAAAACCGACAAACTAATTATCAAAAAAGCATAGTTTCTCAGAAAGTTGAAACAGACAACTGTTCCTCTTATTAAATCCTCACTTTTTTTGTCATTACAATCAAGCTTGGTATGACATTTTTATGATGAACTTCTGATATTTTATGTTTCTGTAATGCTCTTTATCGTTTATAGATACTTTTTTTGTTCTTTATATCTTCCATTTTGCTATAGGTGCAACATTATTATGTTGGTTTGCAAATGAATAAGTCAGATACCCTTATTCTTGTCGATTGCTGTGTTCTATTTTGTTTCATATATGTTTATCTTGGCTTCTAATAACATGGTTTTACTTTTCCTTTTGCCCCTTCTTTTTTAATTATGGTTTACCGTACTAATGTATTATTATGTATTTATGTTTGTTGCCATTTTACTAATTCTTGATAGTGCAGGCCAGAGGACACATGCAATTTCCAGGATCACACCCAGTTTCTTTAAACAGGTCTTACTATCTGAGCCAGTAACATACATCTTATGATATGTTATACAAATTATGTGGTAAACCTAGGTTTGTCAAAAAAAGTGGTAAACCCAGCGTTGTAGTTCTTTACCATTCTTTTATATGTCTTAACAAATCTTATCATTATATTGGTGGTTAGCATTGAGTTTCTTATGTGTGTTTCTGTCCTTTACATTTAACGTTTGAAAATGAGCCAAGCTTGTAGCTTGTTACTGAGGATACCACGTAACATTAATTCTACCCCTAGATTCCCAGCATTGAATTTTACAAGTTTTTTTTCATGATCAAAGAAGAATTTTATTAACATGAAGCGGAAATTAGAAGGGGGAAGAAGGATAATAAATCCTCCTAAACAAAGAGACAAAACAGAAAAACAACAAAAATGAGAAAATCAACGGAAAAAGCCCTCAATCCTGTAACGTATCTGTTAATGAAATTGAAACCTCGTTAAAAAGGCAACTTGCTTTACACCAAAAAGGTACCAAACACCAACTTATTCCAAATCAAATGTGCCAAAGAAACTTTTATACAAATAAGATTTTGCTACCAACCAAATGCAACACGTTAGAGGTTGCTACAAAAATATAGAATTGTTACTTCTAGCTACAGTTACAAAGCATTCCTCCAACGACCAAAGCTCACAACAAGAAACCATATTACTGCTCTGTGCTTGAAATATGCAGTCATTTACGAATTTCTGAACATATTATTTGTTACCCTGTTTTTTGGTCTTTCTTCTTTTTTTTTTGTTTTGTTTTGGGGGGGGGGGGCTGTTATTTTTAGGGTATGCAAGACTGAATGAACTTATTTTAATTTGTGCTTATGAGGAGGTTTGGGGAGTTTACTTTATAGATATATGGACTTAATGCGGAACAGTTTTTTTGGTTATAATTATACTAATTTGTGATTTTTCCTGTTCAATCTCTCTTCTAAACTTGTCATTTATTTTTAGGCTTCCATTGTTTTATGACTGTAGTAATTAAAGTTCCTTATTGATTTGGCCTTTTCTATATAGTATGCTAAACATTAAAATTGATTGGGTGGTATGCAGGGATAATTTACAGCTGTTACGGCAGCGTTACTATTATGCAACATGGAAAGCTGATGGAACAAGATATATGATGCTAATAACATTGGATGGATGTTACTTGATTGATAGAAACTTCAACTTTAGAAGGGTCCAAATGAGATTTCCTTGCAGGGCTACACATGATGTATGTGTGGTATACTATTGATTTATACTGGAAGTTTCTGAAAGTTTTGTAGTTCGAACTTAATGGTGCAAAATCTAATATGTTTTAATCTTTGGCTTCCAAGGGCTTAGCAGAGAAGACTCACCACTTCACATTACTTGATGGGGAGATGATTATTGATACATTGCCAGATTCGAAAAAACAGGAAAGGAGATACCTCATATATGATATGATGGCAGTCAATCACATTTCAATAATTGAGGTTTGATTTATCTGTAATTGCGCAAAATATTGCGGGATGTTTTTGTTAGAATCAAATCCTACTACAATAGCATAGAGATTAGAATCAGCATAAATATCAATTAGCATTCAATGTAGTTAATGTACATGACACCATAAATAGAGAATGGAGTGGTCTGATCCAGACACACAAAAATTACAAATTCTATATGGTATCTCATTTTGATTTTGATTAATACATTGTTCCATAACTTTTGGGACAGGAAGTCACTTGTTTAGCTGTTATTATTTGCATTGTGGAAAGACACTGAAATTAATGCATCTTTTTTTCCTTACATTCAGATTCTAGTGCTTAATTAAGCAAATGCAATCCTACTTTTTGTAGAGAACATACCGGCAGTTTCTTTTATGACATTGTATAGTTGTTTCTTTTTAATTTAGCTTTGTTGAGATTCTTGTTATTCAACTTGCATCAGTCGATGCTTAGATTTTGGTCCTAAGCATGAAGGGTGGAAGTCCCATAGCGACTTCAGATATGACCTAAAAAGTCCTTATAAGCAAGGTAGTTAAATTCGAGATTCTACCTAAACTCGGAAAGGGATTTAAGAATCATAACTTGTAGAATCGTAACACAATTCGTAAGAGTCTACATATTTTACAAACTTATATAAATTTGCATATAAATTCATATATTTGCACATAAAACACCATTAGTGAGCTTCAATTCAAAATACTAATAAGAAAGTCATACATAATTAAAAAACAGAAGCAAAATAGAATAAAAAACAGAATATAAAAATAGAACAAAAATGAATAGAACTAAAACAATGGTGAATAGAAAAAAAAACACAGGTTGTGTTCAACAAAAGAATAAAACACAGAGGTTAATAGAGTCAAAAACAAAAGAAAAAACAGAGGTTAATAGAACCAAATATAGAGAAGAAGTGAAATGAAATAGCAAAGTGAAACAGAAGCAAAATGAAAGAAGAGGGTGAAATAAAACAGAGTACAAACAGTAGAGCTAGAAACGAACAGAGACTTGCGGAGTGAAGAAGCAGCAGGCCAGCAGCGAAGAAACAGAGGAAAAAGCAGTAGCTTGCGAGGAAGAAGAAGGCTTGCATTCTTAGCGCTAGCAGGGAAGAAGCTTGCTTTCTGGATTTTTCGTTTCTAGCCTGCGTTCTGGACTGAGAGAGAGAGAGAGCTTCTCTTTTTGTTTTTTTATTACTATTACTATTAGGGTTTTTACTTTTTACCTTACTAATTGTGTGGGTAAAGGGGATAGCTACAGAGTAACGAAAGTTAAAAAAAAGTTACAGAGTAATAAATAGTTACCAAGGGTGCGGCGTTTGATTTGCTAAAAACAGGGGACTGGACTGGACAACTCCAGTTGTACCTTGTTTGATTTGAAAAACTGTTCATGGTACTGGACATCAGTGAGGGCAAGTGAGAGCAAGGGACCGGACAAAACCCAAATCCTTGTCCCTCACAAAACCACAGTACAATTTTCTGTCCCACAGTACAACTTTCTATCCACCCCAAAAATTACAAAAATACTATTTTTATTTCATACTCAATTTTTCTCTCTCTTATCTCTCTTCTCTCTCCTCTCTTCTCTCTCTTTCTCTCTCCTCTTTCCTTCTCTCTCCCCTCTATCCCTCTCAATCCTCTATCCTCTCTCTTTCTTCCTCTCCCTCTCTCATATCTCATTCTCCCCTCTCCTTTCAATCTCTCTCTCTCTACATCCCATCTCTTTTCTATATATCTTCTCATATCATGACCCCTCTCCCCTCCCTCTCTCCCGGTCTCTCTCTCTATCCTCTCTCTCTCCTATCTCATTCTTCTCTCTCCTTTCTCTCTCCCTTCCTTTACCTCCCACCTCTCTAATATATATCTCCCTGTATCATGACGTCTCTCCCCCCTCTCTCTCATTATTTTCACTATAAATTTCTAATTATATTATAATATATATTGTATATAAAATCATTATAAACTGCATAAAGAGAATTATAGTAAATTTTACATTTTGTTTTTGCTTGTGTTGTCCAGTGTTCACCAAACAGTGTACTACAGTCAGTGTTGTCAAATGGCGGTTATGGCGGCGCCATGGCGGAATGGCGTGGCGGATTTCCAGTTGGGCGCCATCAAATGGCGGTTACATGGCGGAGTTCAAATGGCGGGGTTATGGCGGCCGCCACGGCTGTAGCGGCCATGGCGCCGTGGCGGAAAAAGCGGACAAAGCGGCCAAAATTAGGTTTTTTTTGTGTTTTTGTGTCTGGGTCGTGCGACCCGACCCGAAATCAGGCCCAATGTTAAAAAAACCCAATTTTAAACCCCCTCTCTCTAATGGTCTTATTCATTTTCTTCTCATTTCACGATGCTTTCTCTCATTTCATGATTCCATCATTTCTTCTCATCTCATCTCACCGCACCACCACCTGCGACCGGCGACCACTGCACCACCACCGGCGACCACCAGTGACCACCATCACTCTTCTCTGAAACTGCAAGTCTGCAACAACTGCTCTGTTTTTTTTAAAAACAAATTCTTTTCTTCTGCTCACGTTTTCCCTTTGCTTCTATATATATATATAAAGATATATAAATATAAATATAAACAAATTATTTTCTTCTGCACATGTTTTTCCTCTGTTTCTATATATATATATTGTTCTATGCTGCATAGGTGTTCCGTGGTCTATTCTTTTTCTATTCTGTTTCTATATAAAAGTATATATTCTGTTCTGTATAAATATATACTCTTCAGCAAGCTTTAATATTCAGTTTATGAAGCTTTAATATGTTCCATTCTTTTATTTTGTTCTCTTTTTTAATCTTCTATATTGTTTTTTCATTACTTTTTATAGTTTTGTTGTCATTTTGATGTCTTAATCTTAATTAGAAGTGGTTCTTAGTTGTTTATGACAATTTGATGAGACTAATGATATTTTCTACCAATTAAGTCTATGGTTTTTGACATTTATTGATAGGCTTTTGGATTATTTTGTTTTTTGTAGTTGTTTTTAAGTATATTAGAACATATATTTTTTAGTTTTTTTTTTAAAAAATTGGTCCGCCATAGCGTCCGCCATATGCCGTTACGCCATATGCCGTTACGCCATCCGCCATATGTTTATGGCGGATTTTTGGGTCGCCGCCATAAACCGCCATCCGCCATTAACAACACTGACTACAGTCCAGTCCAGTCCAGTACTTATCTGTTTGCAAATCAAACGGATCCTAAGTAACTAATAGTAACTATTAGGTTTTTTTTAACATATGGGCCTGAGAAAGAACCCGACTCGAGAAGCTCAGTTTTTGCGAGACGGGTTAGAACATTTACGCGCCGCTTCTGCCGTCTTCACGCTTCAGCACGACGACTTTACCGAGCTCGCCCATGAACGATTTCCGCCATGGTTGAGCTCGCAAACCTCTCCGAAACTCGTAAAAACGTGCGATTCTACGAATTAGCACGCGATTTTAACTACTTTGCTTATATGGCTTGGGAAGTCGTCACCTTACAAGTCGGTTTGTGGGGATGGGTTAGGCTTTAAGATGGTATCAAAGCCTATCATAGACCTATTATTAGGCCAAGGTCTTTGTTATTCTACCCGTTTGTCCAAGTTCTAGGTGTCAAGTCCTAGGTGCGAAGCGGTGTATTGAGATCCTTTCTATTCCACCTGTATGGGTCCACACACCTGTATGGTTTCAGGCTTCAAATGTTCAGTCTTGAGCGTAAGGGGCGTGTTGAAGTCTCACATCGACTAGAGATACAGCCTATGTAATCCTTATAAGGATTGGGCAATCTTTACCATAAGTTTTGTGGGAATGACCCTTAGCCCAAATTTTAGAAAAGTAATTCAGCAATTGTTTTTATAGTGGCTACAATATCAATACACGTTTCACTATCTTCTCTTGCTGCTAGTTTATTTTCTGATTGGCGTAAGAGTTGAAAAGATTATTGTCACGACCCACCATTAGGCCATGACCGGCGCACAAGCTAAAACCAACACGTCATAAGCTTGGCAAGCCTAACACACTTTTAAGGTTACAAAATATCTACAAAAAATTCAGCAGAGTTTACTTTTCGGACATTCCATACTCAAAATAAACCTGCATAATCGTGAATTATATGTCCAGAATATAGCAACCAAAGCCTTCATCTTATAATTACAACCTTGTCACTAGGTTTCAAAAAGAAAAGCAGCTGCATAATTTTTACAAAATTCCTACTTGACCATAGACCATTCTAGACGCAAAATTCCCTATTCCTATAGCTGCATCGTACCGAAGTCATCAAAATGATAGTTATCGCTTAAGATGAGGCCTACCAAAATGCAATAAGTCCTGGGGTGAACTGTAGATCCCAAGGACAATCTACTCTGATATCTGCAAATCTGAAAAAAAATAAAGAAATGATAGGGTGAGTCACAAAGACTCAGTGAGAGCATAATAAACAAAGTGGACAGGAAGGAGAAGCAAAAATGGCACGAGTGGTTTCCGATCGAATATGATTTTTATATAACAAATAATAAAACATGGAAAACCTTATCACTTTGTATCTACATTTATATACCAAAAATCATAATATCAAACTATTTCAACACACCTCATACTAATAGTATGACAAGCAGGATAATCTATCTCCTATGTGCACATAGGCCACATTATCTCTTCGTCGTGGCAAACGGTAATCATAGGCCGTATTATCTCTTCGTCACGGCAAACAACAATCTAAAAGGGCTATGAGAATTTCACTCATAGGCTGCATTCTCTCTTCGTTGCAGCTAACGGTAAACACAAAGACTATGAACATTTAGCTCATAGGCTGCATTATCTCTTCATTGCAGCTAATGGTTCCTAGACTATGAGCATTTAGCCCATAGGCTGCATTATCTCTTCGTTGCAGCTAACGACATCAAACAACAACACCGACCACAAGAATTAAGACACATAAAACAGAAAAAAAATATAAGTTCTTATTTGTAGACAAATTCATTTGATAAAGTTTATTTGCTTCTCCCATAAAGAAAATAGATATGAAAAAAAATGCCACATTGTAGATTAGCTACTCACAACTATGAAGTGTGAGCTAGATTGCTTCCATTGCCTTCAAGAGGAACCACCGAAGTTGGTTGCACTGAATCTGAGCATCAATACAATAACTTTAAACTCTTAGAAACTTATTAATAGTCATACAACTAATTGTTTAACACTAATTTGGCAAAACCCCCCAATTTATTGAACGTATGGTTTACTTAAAGAACCTGTAATCATATGAAATTTACACCTTCTACTACCTTATACCGTTACCCACTACTCATTTATGCTAATATATCAACATTTCACTTAAAAGATTGTAGAATTTTACCTCAACTTACACCAAAGAGAAAGATCCTCAAGAGTGGGTATTTCTAATACCAACTCAAAACACCTCTTCAAGCTTGTATTCATAATAGGTGTAGAAATTAGGATGGAAATGAGAGGAAATAAGATGGAAGGAGAAGAAAAATGAGAGAGTAATTGATTTGTGGGAGAGGGGTTACGAGAGAAAGGGAAGACAGTGGGTGGGTTGAGAGGAAAAGAAATGAAAGGGGAGGGGGTTCTGTGCTAACCGAAATAACCCCACCCCATTTTTATTATATTATATATTTTTTTTTACTTTACCTTTCTTTTTCTTTTCTCTTTTTTCTTTGTTGTCTCTTTTTTTTTTAAAGAAACGGTTAGTTTCAATTATGTTCACCAGATAAAAAACTGACTTAAAAATTAAAATGTTATCTTTTTTTATTTTTACTCTGCTTTCTGTTTATGTGACTCTTTAATCTTTATTAATCTTTCAACGTTCTTATCACTGTAGCTGATATGAAACCAGGAATTTTTTCCTTTAGTTGACATATTTTATCGAATGTATGGTTTTGTAAGATCTTGTCTTGTCCATCAATCCTAAAGTTTGAGGTTTCTTTTTGTTGCAATTTGACATTGAGCTCTATTGATGTTTAAAGATGAGTTTAAGTCTTCAAGTTCGACTCATCATTATGTTATTGTTAGGAATTTGGCTTTCTTAGTATGATTAAAACAGCAAATATAAGCAACATGTCAACACCTACAAACATCCATATTTTAAAACTGAAGCACGTTCAATGAATGTGTTAGAATATCTGTTATGATTTGCTATATCAATTAGGTTTAATTAGTATCAATCAAGTTTTATTAGTATTAATTGTAATTGGTTCCTCTTTACATTATAAATAGATATGAGTGTGCTCTATTGTAGACACTAGACACACAAAGACAATCACAAATTTAACTTGGTATCAGAGCTAGGTTTTGATCTTCTGACCTAGTCTCTGTAATTCACCATCGCTGCCGGCGGCAACATTTGCCGCCGACAGTACCACCTTTTCAGTTTTCAACTTATCTCTTTTTCACTTATGGAACCACCTTTCTAGTTTTTCAGTTTCTGTCTTCTGCTGTTTTCAACTTTTCGGTGTGTCTTTTCAGTTTCCGGCAGACCCACCACTGTCAGCCACCGTTTGCCACCACCATAAAAAAATTCCGGCGACATTTTCCAACGAAGCCACCACCAAAAGGATTGGAATCTCCCGAACTACACAGCCGTGCAAATTTCAAACTCATCGGAGATATCACGCGCCGTTTATCTCTCCTGCGCCTTTGAAAACTTCCAGCGCTGTTCCGGCGCGTCTGGCCGTCTCTCCGGAGGCTTCTTGGACCGCCATGATCGACTTTGTCTCCCGGTTCAGGATCTGCGTTTATTTTTTGGTTTCGGTCCCCAAATATACATGTTTCAGTCCAAACAGCCACTTTCTCTCTCCTGTTTGAGGCTTTTTTGTTGTTTGTGAATGTAGTGGTTTTCAGTTGCATTTTGGAAACGATTAGTTTTTAGTTCTCACTTAAGGTTTCAGCTGTGGTAACTGATAAGCGCTTAGTTTGGTTTGGAGTTGTTACACCTTCAAGTAGGGATTCAACTGTCGTATGCGCTGGTCCAATATCGTCTCAGTTTGGTTTGGAGTTGTTACACCTTCAATTAGGGCTTCAGGTGCTTTAAGCGCTGGTCCAATATCGTTTCTTGTTTGGTTTGAAGATGTACATCTCTTAATTGGGGCTTCAACTGCAGTTAGCGTTGGCCCAATATTGTTTTGGTTTGGTTCGAAGTTGTGACATCCTCCTATTCAAGTTTCGGCTGCTATTGTCGTTGGCCTACAATCTTTAACAGTTTGGTTTACCTGCTGTTAGTGTTTTCTTCAATTTGTTGTTCGGTGGTTTGTTCTTAGGCGTGAACCTTATTGGATGATTGTTATGGTGTTCTCTGTGGTTTCCAAGATATCTTCATTGGTCTGATTATGTTAGGTGCTATGTTTTTCTCTATAAGGGTATACATGTAACAAGCATAAAAGCTTAGTAAGCTTTAGCTTGAGGGGGAGTGTTAGAATATATGTTATGATTTGCTATATCAATTAGGTTTAATTAGTATCAATTAAGTTTTATTAGTATTAATTGTAATTGAGTCCTATTTACATTATAAATAGATATGAGTGTGCTCCATTGTAGACACACAGAGACAAGCACAAATTTAACTAAATGTATGGTTTGTATTTGTGATAGGCCCCTAAAATAACTAAGATGCATGTAAGGAAGAGGGACGATGCAGGAAATCATAACCAAGAGAGAGAAAATGGGGAGGTTACTACTACTATTATGTAACAAGCTGCCAAGTTGGCTGGAGAGAGAGTGTTCGGCGTGTGTTTCTGCACGAATCTGGAGGGAGTGGGGATTTCATGGGGTAGACTGGAATTAACTAGGACTTCTGGGAGAGACTAGGCACTATCTAATTTCCTAGGCTTACTTCCTTTTTTTTTTTACTTTTACGCTTCCTTCTTGTATTTGCTGAAACCCAGGACCTGGTAGTACCTTGATACAGGCCTCGATTTTCCATTAATACATGAAATTCAGTCTCTGTTCTTGTTCATCTTCCTGTACCTAATACATATCAATTGGAAGTAAAGTAGTTAGAGATGTAATAAAATGATAGGAGACCCCTGCTTTATGAGAGGAGAAAGAGGAGAGCTATGGGGATCTAAACCCTGAGGTCTGTGTCTCACCCAACAGCTTAAACATTTATAAGAGCTGGCTCTTAACAAGATAATAGGGCCTCTATGACTGATTGATTAATGAAGTGAGGTGGGTTGGCTTGTGCACTCTCCACACTCCTAAAAAGGACTAGTTTGATCCACATTTGAGATTGTTGAGGACCAAATTGTTACTTTTCATTTCTCATAAATGGGTCTTCATGTTTTTGTTGGGCACCAAATTGAGTAGTATTTACTCTAAAAGGTCTTAAAGTGAATTTAACATTTGGATATCAGATTAATTGTGACTTCAGATGTTTGGATGATTTTTCTTCTAGTTATTATCTTCTGCCATATGTGTATTTTTTTATTGTTAAGCAATGTATAAATAATGTAGTTCAAACTTGGTGCAGCGACCTTTCTATGAACGGTGGAATATGCTTGACAAGGAAGTGATTGAACCCAGAAATCATGAACGGTACCAGAACAAAAATCCTTACTATAGATATGACATGGAGCCATTCAGGGTATGCATTTCTGACCTTAAATTCGGCATAGCCTAAGCTTCATTTCCCCCCTGGTAGTTTGGCTGTTGATATATTTAAAATGATTAGGTGAGGCGGAAAGCTTTTTGGTTGCTCTCTACTGTCACGAGACTCTTGAACCAATTCATTCCAAAACTCTCGCATGAGGCAGATGGTCTCATATTTCAGGTGGGTAATGGTTTTGGATCACTTTCATTTTACTGAACATTGAGGATGGGGTTATCTCTCATGATGTGTTGAATAACTTGCTTCTGGCTCAATGCCAAGCTGGCAAGTAATCAATTTGGTCGCTTTTTAAGATATTTGTTTTCCCCATTGGTTTTCTTACCTCAGGGTCTACACACTGGCGCGTCTTATTCCGCATAAGAATGGATATCCTTCTGGCTTCAGTAGTGATCCTAATATGATGTCTGGTGAATTAGACATCATATATAGCCTAGCTTATAGAGGATCAGTGTTACCTAGACTAGCTTATATTCTGAAGCACATTAATCCATTCATTTTATTTTCCTCCTTAGCACACACAACCTATCCTTTTTCTAGCCTAGCTTATAGAGGGTCAATGTTACCTAGACTAGCTTATATTCTAAAGTACATTTATCCATTCATTTTATTTTCCTTCTTGTTGGCACACACAACCATTCCTTTTTCGTTCCCTTGTGTTATTAAGGTGAATGGAGGTTGTTACTGACAATATTTATCATCAGGGATGGGATGATCCTTACGTAGCACGCACTCATGAAGGCCTTTTAAAGTGGAAATATGCTGATCTTAATTCAGTCGATTTTCTCTATGAGGTGGTCTTATCAACTTCTTTTAATGTTGATGTGTCTCGCACCACTTATCATTTGGTCACTTAGTTGCTGATGCACCCAAGTAATTTCTAGTTACTTGTGTTTGACAGATTAATGATGACCGTCAGCTACTGTTTCTTTATGAGCGAGGAAAAAAGAAACTCATGGAAGGGTACAGTGTCGCATTCGAAGGTCAGGAAGATTTTTTATTTCATTATACCTATCCAACTTATTCAGTTTTGATGTTAGTTGTTTGAAATCCCCTCGGGGTGCTAGCTCAGTGGTAAGAGCTAGCCTTGTATCCTCAAGGTGCTGAGTTCAAATCCCCTCGGGGATAGTTGTAAAATGGCCATTAGTGCCACTTTGATTAATAAAAATTTCCCCCTTCCCCAATAAAAAAAAACAAAGCTTCATGGGTGTATCTGAGAATATCTTTGAGTATCTTAAAAGATTTTTAGAATATAGTGGAGTTAATTAGTTATTTCCTAATTTTATTGTGTTTCCTTATTTAATTATGGTTGGTAGAGTTAATGTATCAATGTCCTTGGGCTTGTGTTAGTAATATCACATTTGTACTTTACCTAAATTGTTATTATAAATGAACCATTGGTTCAGTATTCTGCAATACATAATTACATGCATATAAATATAATAGACTATCACTTGAGGTTTTCTTCCCTCGTCCCTACCCTCTTTACCCTACCTAAACACTATAATTTCTACCAACAATAGGATATTACCACCCACACTATTACAATTTACACTGCATTTAAATATAATAGACTCTTATTTGAAGCTTTTGTTCCGTCTTTCCCCTAACTAAACACTATAATTTCAACCAACGACAGGATTTCATGCTTCATTGTTTTTGTTTGAAGTTACAAACATTCTTGATTCCTTGTAGATTAAGAAGTTCTATTACGTCAAGTCATGGTCATGATGACTTAATTTATATCTCAGTACTGTACATGTTTACATGCCAATTTGGTGTCCAGATTGAATGATTATTTTTAACTATAACCAGTTACTAGCATTACGGGAGGCAGCGTCTTGAATTTTTTGAGAAACGTTTCAGTACCGTGTATGATTTTATCATGTTTACGAAGCGCAGCTCACTTGGTAAGACGCTTCACCTACACCTAAATGGTCGTGGATTCGAGTCAGAGGGGGAAGTGGAGAACACTATTGAACCCCTTTTAAAAAGAAGGAAAACATAAGTTTATGTCTAAGTCCGCAGCTTGTCGGATTCTTTTTTGTTGTTGCATATGCCACAAATGCTTAATGGAAATCTAAATTCTGCAGAAGGGTCGGATCCCTTGCTTTATTCCGGAAAGATCATCGAGTGTGCTTGGGATTCTGATAAACATGAATGGATATTCAAGCGAGTCAGAACAGATAAGTCAACTCCCAATGACTATAATACTTATAAGAAGGTCCTTTGCCAACTCCTTTGATTTTTAATATCCCTTTTGTTTCTCAATATGTACATGATTTGGGCTATTCGCTCAATTTATTGCAGGTGATGCGAAGTATAAGAGACAATATCACAGAGGATATTCTGTTGAATGAGATAAAAGAGATAATCTGTCTTCCCATGTATGCAGCCAGGATAAAAATTGATAGCAAAGCTCATCACCACACTAATATGGCTAAGCGAAGGTAAACGACCAGGAACTCTTGGCCAGCAATTGTTCTCTAGTTGGAGAATCGTATGCGATGTGTTTACATCTGGCGGAAAACAAGATCTAATATCATCATAGTGTAATTAGTTAGTAGTGGCAGTAATCTTACTACTCCCGAGTCCTATGTTGCAATTAGTAAGTCCCGCTCAAACTCAGGTCTGAAATCATTTCATAGGGTTATCCAGAGTTAGGTTTAGGATCTCATTGTATATCTTATAAGTTTTCTTTTAAGTAGTGATTATAGGTTGTTAAAAGGGTAGTTGTTTCTTAGATAAAAATTTCATTACATTGGTCAGAAGTTTCCCTCCCTGTATGTGAATATTAATTTGGGGAAGTACTAACGAGCATTCCACTCTCTCCAATGTGGAAGGCATTCTGCACTTAACCTCTTAAGTATATATGCTCTGCTAGGATGGGCTTATCAAGTCACTACATTTTTCTTCGAAGTATTCTGACGTGGGAAGTCCCGAAACTCCAAAATAGACAAGTATCTATATCCAACACCAATACGTTTCAGATACGGTTGGATACGTATACGGGGAGTATCATGGAGTTTATATTTATTTCTTAATTAAAAAAGCCCAGATATTTGAGGGATACACGCCAAATGCTTTATTGATATGAATGGCTTGCTAGATACATCACGTGATACGTCAAGTTGGTTCCTTTCTGATTTTTAAAAACAAATGTCTTCTTTATTATATAAACTAATAATAGAATATTATTAAAATTTAAAACTAAACCCTAATTTTAAAAGAAACAGTACTTTTGGAAACAAAAAGAAAGGCACACACTTTCTCTCTCAAAAGAAGAGAGAAATGAAATGAACTAATAAGCTCCTTCGAACCATCTCCAGCGACCAACCAACTGTTGCGCAAGTTTCCCATCTCCAAACTGCTATCTATTTTGTTTTTGTTTTTCGTCACAAATCTGCTCTATTTCATTTTTGTTTTTCGTCAGTTGTGTTATTGTTATTTTTTCATGTTTTCCTTTTTGTTTTTCTTGCTCTATTTTCCTTTTTGTTTTTCTTGTTCGGTTTCCCTTTTCATTTTTTTTTGTTTGTTAGTTTTTCCTTTTGCGTTGTTGTTTCTGTTTTTCTGAAAAAACTTTTGGCTTCTCTGTAAGTGTGATCATATCTTTTGAATATTAGGAGCAATTGTCAATTAGTAAAGTGGGTATTTCTTTATCGTCAACTTTAGTTATGTTTGTATATTTGTTTGTTGCTTTGTCTCTATTTTGTTAGGGTTTCTGAAAAAACTTTTGCCTTCTCTGTATAGTGAAAATTATGAGCAATTGTAAGTGTGATCGTATCTTTTTAATATTAGGAGCAATTGTCAATTAGTAAAAATTAGCAAAGTGAATATTTCTTTCTTGTCAACTTTAGTTATTTTTGAATATTACTTTTTTATATATTTTAATTTAATTTTTTATTGAAGTATCACAGTCGTATCGTATCTTGATTTTCAAAATTTTCTCGTATCTCCGTATTCGTGTCATGGCGTATCCCGTATGTTTCATAGACTCCATCTCATATTAGCTGCCTCTTGAAATATTAGCCTTCAAATTATTCCCTCCGGTATGATTTAGAAGATTTATATCCCTATACCAAGAAATGAGATTGGAAGCCGCTATTCCCAATTAATAAGGTTATAGATTTAACTTAATTTCTAAAAATACTCTCTTTATGAATTGGCGACTTAGACTTGTAATATCAACTTTAAATAGGGGTATAAGTGGACAAGAAATGGTATTTTGACATAAAATTGGCATAAAAAATCGACAACGATACTTGATTAATGCAGTTTTAATATATTGTTTATTAAGTTCAGTGGATGATCAAGGAATATAACACATGTCGAAACTCATCAACCATCTACTAAATGTAATTTACTACAAATTTAAATGTGATTAATTACGATTTCCAAGTGTTCAAATCGAAATGTAAGTGAACACTTAAAAATTGTGGTTAATTGCGTTCAAATTCATAATTAGCTACATTTAGTAAATGGCTAATGAGTGTTATCACTTGTCATATCCATTAACCATCCACTAAACGCAATTAATCATGTATTTGAACTTAACCAACCATTTTGTTGTCTATTTTTTATGTCAACTTTGGTGTTCAAATAACACAATTAAAAATGGAATTTATCATTTAATGCAGCTAAATTTTTGTGCTTATTTCTTACCAGAGCAACTTTATTTCTTGATGAAAAACAAACTATAGAAATTAGACGATCCTTTGCTCTCTCTTTCTCTCTCTCTCTCAGCGCATTCTCTTTCGTCAATATTTCTCACATGCCAAATGCACCACCTCTCTTACTAGATGCACAAAGTTTAAGAAAATAACTAGTCTCTAAAACTTGTGAAATTCATTTGTCTCTAAAGTTTTATAAATAGTTCCTTTTATAATTTGATGTGACGGATTTCACACACCTTAAGTGACTAACTAATTATTATTTTCATACAGTAATTGATCAAATAGGGAGAGAGTATTACTTTGCTAGGTCTCCTTTAATCTGTATCTTACTTTAGGGAGAATTAGTTACATAAAAAAGTTCTTATTCTCTTGCTATTTCAAGTGGTGTTATGCTTCATATCACACTACTAAAATTTGAACACTACACAGCCCTCTCCTTGATGATTGGCAATCCAATCATAAAACACAATCATCCCCACTGATACTACCTTGAAGGAATGCATCTGCACTTCAATATTTCCTGTACCAGTGTCAAGTCTGAAACACTTCAATTTCCAAAATCACAATCTGAAAAACCAGCAGGCACAACAAGATGAGGTTACTTTTCTACCAGTTACTATCAATGAAGCACCGACACAGACACAAAGACACATAGACACCGGTTTTAATTTGATAAGTACAAGTAATTGAAATGTTGACGTCGGTGTCCGACATGATATTTGTCGGACACCGGACACGTCATCAACTGGAAGTGTTGGTGCTACATAGATTACTATATATAGGCGTCACAACAAGAATTCGGATTTTCTGCAGTCGCAGATTCCACACATTCATACAGTCAAAAATTTGGATCCACCGGATCAAAATCAGACGGCTCTCATTTTAAGCTCGGTAAATCAGCTTTAGAAAACTAACTCGAAATCAGAGCTGTTTGATCTTGGTTTAGAGGCTCTAAGTTGCTGATTGTGTGAATGCATGGAATTAAATAGGCTTATATTATGTTGTATAGACAATTAAAAACATAGTGAATTGTGATTCTAGATTTGAAAACATAAAGAAAGGCGATTTTCTAAACAAAAGAAAAGAACAAAGCAACAAATTCCTGCTCAAAGAAAGGAATGAAATGTTTGCTTCCAAACAAGAAGCCACATAAAGATATGGGTAAATATCTAATCACAGAAGTAGTTCTCTATCATAGGTGGAACTGAACAGTTGATTGCACTTAACCAATTTGAAAGATTCATTGAATGAACATTGGTAGTTAAGAACATCAAATCTACTGTCTTGTTTCAGAAAAAATCCAACTGTTCTATTTCATACACGAATTTTTTATAGTATATATTTAGAGTGTGTTTGGTAGAAGAGAAAGAGAAGAGAAATAGGGGAGAGAGATAGTTTAAACAAACAATAGAAAGCCACTCTCTCTTCTCTCTTCCCTCCTTCTCTTCTTCCAAATACACTTAGCGAAGAAAAGTAACTAAGTAAAAATGGAGACTAAGATCCCCTTGCACAAATACAATAATAGGAAATCAAATAAAAAGAAAATCATAGGAAGAACACCAAAGAGAGGGTCTAAAGCAATCCTAACCTAAAAAGTATTTGAAGGCAAAAAATTTACATTATAGATGATCAAATTGGAATTCAGTAGCTCAACTTGTTATTTTACACAAAAGATGTAAAAGTTTTCAATATGAAGTAATACACAAATTATTTGTCTTCTGCCAGATGATTCAAATTGAGGGTTCATTCCAAGCTTTCAAGTTCTTTATGAAATTACACCATATAGAAAACACTTCAGGTTCTCTGATGACAGAAAAACACACATTTTCATCAAGGAAATGAACTAAGAGACTTTCACAAAGAGATTTAGAGCCAACAAATCATATAATGTTTCGCATGAGAAAAAAAATAGCAAAAAAGGAGACTTCATAGCGTAGTATCATTTGTATTGTAGAAGCAAAGACAACTAAAAAGCCTTCGACATTGTCCTCGGGGTTACTTATGATGATTGCCACTATCCAATTACAATGGAATTAGCTCACAAAGCAAAATCTTCTATTAAATAATGTTACACTGATGTCTGATGGGCAAATATTTTTCATAAATTTCTAACTAAAATATATGATTTCTAACTGAAATATGTAATTGTAAACACTAGTACTGCTTCTGTTTTATGTTTCTGCAGTGTTATTGCCTTTGATTTTTCAGGGATTGCAGGCATTATATATCGACAATATTATAGCCGGTTTGATATCTCGTTTGGTTTTGAAAACATTTAAAAATTGTGCTAAAATGCCAAAAAAAGAGGTCGAGTCAGCCTTGAGCCAGCTGATTCACCTATTTTTATACCAAACTGGCTGAGCCAAGCAGGTTTTCACCAGTTCTCATGCATTTTTTGATCTAATTATTGGTTTGGATTGGTCACAAGACCAGTTCCTGGTCCAACCAATTAGACTACCTAGTCTGAGCCAGTTTTAGCATCTTTGTTATCAACACAATTTCAAATTCTATGCATCTGAACATGAAGCATAAGTCAACCAAAATTCCACTACTCAAATTCTCTTCAACTGATTGCTTTGTCCAGCTATGCTGTCTTAAACATAGTCATTCAATCCAGCAAATTGCAAACCACACTCACACAAACACATTGATTTTATTCACTTATCAAAATATTTCAACAAAATCATCCATAGCCAATCAAGAAAATGACTAAAACATCTCTACCCAGTACCCCCTATATAAAGTGGGAGTAAAAAGTTATGAAGCACCGACACAAATGAACACCGGACACGACATGGACATGAACACACAAATACCAGTTTTAATTTGAAAAATACAAGTAATTGAAGTGTCTGTGTCCGACACAATACATGTTGCACACCAGACACGTCTTCAACTGGAAGTATCGGTTAAAATCCCAATGAAACAAACACAATCCCACACATAAGTTCAGATACAAACTCACCTTAAACAACATGGATCAACCAAACATAGAAATCAGAAAACTTGAAGCACAGGTCTTTTTCCAAGCCTCTTGATCTCTCTATCCATTTTTCCAGTAAGCATTAAACCAAACATCTTGTAATCACACAAGAATGACCAAAAGGGATGTCCAAAAGTTGCTGGAACATTCTTTTCAACAAAGAAATGACTATACCATGCACATCCATATCCAGATAAAGGTACAAAGAACAAAAACCACCAATTAAAGAAAATTGAAACTATCAAGAAGAAAATACTCAATAACGTGCCCACAAAGTGCCAATGTCTAGTAGCTCTTTTTGAATGTTGGCTCACATAAAAAGCCCAGAATTCTTCCATGTTCCTGAAATTCATTGCTTCCAGAAAATCATAAGCTGAAAATAACAATTAATAATAGTAAAAATCAGATTTTTTTCAAAACCCAATTGAGAAATCAAATTTTTTTAAAAACCCAATTGGGAAAAAGGCTGAAAATCTATGTGGGGTGTGAAATTAAAGGGATTGAGATTTGAGATAAAAAAAATGAAGAGGGTGGTTTCTGAAACTGTGAATTGTAAGGGAAGTTGGAATGTTGATGTGAGAGAGATGATGTGGTGTGGTGTATGGATTGGATTTTGTTGGACTTGTATTGATCTGAAGGAGACTTCAAGGCCAAGCTTACTTTCTCAAATTTCAATCTCATCCTTTTAGTTTTCATTTTGTTTGGTACTGTTTTTGTTTTGTTTCGGAAAAAATATGTGTGTAAAAATAAAAAATATGGCCGGCACATTTTTTTGACCGAAAAAGTAGGACTTTTTTTAATGGAAAATAAGAATAAGAATAAATTAACTACGAATCAAATGACGTATACTAACACCTCTTAAGAATAGTATTAATTAATGGGACAAGGAACAATGAAACATTATCCTTCATAAGAAGAAGCATGACCCTTTTGTAAACAAGAATAACAAGAAGAAACAGAATGCGCAAGAAAACTGTCTGATACTTTCATTGATTACTCTCTGATGTATTTACATGAACAGAAATGGCTTCATTGTATGGGCCAGTTTACAACAAAAGAATAGGCCCAATATCAAACAATCATAATGGGCCAAACTAATACTACTTACACCAATTCTATTACAACTTTTACTATAACATTTCCTCCCATAATCTAAAGTTTTATCAAGCTTTCAGATTACTTGCAGTAAGCCCACTCTCAGCCAGGGAACATATTCCCAGACATCTTCTCAGTTTCACATAGCTATCAATCTTCAATGTTTTAGTTAGAATGTCAGCAAGTTGCTCCTGTGTAGGACAGTGCTTCAACTCCACCAGGCCTTCTTTGTATAGATTTCTTAAGAAATGGAATCTTTCATCAATGTGTTTGCTCCTCCCATGCATTACTGGATTCTTTGACAGCTTAATTGTTGAGCTATTGTCACACAACACAGTCAATATCTTGTTCTGTTGTAGCTTTAATTCATCAAGGATCCTCTTCAACCATATTCCTTGACACACACAGTGAGCTGCAGGCACAAATTCAGCTTCTGTAGTGGAGAGTGTGACAATGTGACAATGGGTTGCTTTTTAGAGGACCATGACACAACTCCACCACTCAATAAGAACACATATCCAGAAGTACTTTTGCGGTCATCAAGATCTCATGCATAGTCACTGTCACAATATGCAGCCAATTCATGTCTTTCTCCTCTTTTGTACAAGATACCAAGGTCTGTTGCACCCTTCAAATACCTCAATACCCTGTTGGCAATTATAAGATGTTTCTCTGTAGGTTTGTCCATGTACCTACTAATCAAGCTCACTGAGTGAGTGAGATCTGGTCGTGTTGCATTTAGGTACATAAGACTACCTACTATCTGCTTGAACACAGTGGCATCAACAGGTCTTTCATCATCATCTCTGCTGACTTTGTTTCCTACAACTGCAGGGCTGCAAACTGCTTTACATTCACTCATACCAAACCTGTCTAACACATCCTTTGCATACCTGTTTTGAGTGATAAAGATACTGTGTCTTTCATGTATCACTTCAACACCAAGGAAGTGTCGCATGGCACCCAAATCAGTCATATCAAATTCACTTTTCATAGTGCTTCTGAATTCTTCAATTAATTCATTTGTGCTGCCAGTGAACAAGACATCATCAACATAGAGACTGACAATCAATAGGTTTCCTTTGCCATCTTCCTTTGTGAACAAAGTGGGTTCATGAAGACATTTCTTGAACCCCACTTTGTCAAAGTAGGTCTCAATCCTACTGTACCAAGCTCTAGGAGCTTGTTTTAGGCCATACAATGTCTTCTTCAGTTTGTACACTTTCCCTTCCTGTCCCATCTTTTCATATCCCTTGGGTTGATCAACATGTACCACTTCTTTCAATTCTCCATGGAGGAGAGCACTTTTGACATCTAGCTGATAAACTTTCCACCCTTCTCTTACTGCTACTGCCACAATTGCCCTTATGGTATCCCACCTTGCTACTGGTGCAAATACCTCAGAGTAATCAATGCTATGCTCTTGTGCATACCCCTTGGCTACTAATCTAGCCTTGTGTTTTTCAATTCTCCCTTCCTCATTGAATTTTGTTTTGTAAACCCACTTAACTCCAATCTTCTTCCCTCCTTTTGGAAATTCAACTAATTCCCATGTATCATTCTTTTCAATGGATGTAATCTCATTGTCCATTGCCTCCTTCCATTTGTCATGCTTAACTGCTTCCTCATAGGTGAGAGGGTCACCCATCTCACAAGCCATGAAGCTATAGAGATTTTCATTGTCCAAATCACTGTCTTCAAAGCAATCTAAAATAGCATAACCAACCTTGTAGTCATTAAGATAGGCAGGGGGTCTTCTAACTCTACTGCCCAGATTGTTTTCATCACCAATATCAGCTGCAATATTTGTTTCAGTTTCTGTTGTTGTAGTAGAGGGTTCCTCCTCATGAACCTCCTCCCTAGATTCAACATTGTTAGCATCAGAATTCAACTCTGTACCTTGTTCCTCCACTGTAGTACTATCATCCTTGTCTAAATTGCATTCAATAGTATTATTCTTTTCTACAGTATCCCAATTCCATGTTTCATTTTCAGCAAACATAACATATTTGCTAATCATAATCTTCTTGGTGATTGGATTGTATAGTCTATAGGCTTTAGACTCATCACTAACCCCAAGAAATATGCATCTAACACTCTTATCATCAAGTTTTTTTTCTAAGATTATCAGGCACATGCATGAATGCAATACAACCAAACACCCTAAGGTGTTTAACAGATGGTTTAACATTACTCCAAGCTTCCTCAGGAGTAATGTCCTTGACTGACACAGTGGGGCATCTATTTAAGATGTAGAAGGACCATTTAACTGCTTCAGGCCAGAATTGTTTATGCAACTTAGACTCACTCAACATGCTTGTAACCATATTCATGACTGTTCTATTTTTCCTCCCTGCCACTCCATTTTGCTGTGGAGTATAGGCAGTTGTGAGTTTCCTTCTAATGCCATGTTCATACAATAGTCAGTGAACTCCTTAGAGTTAAATTCATCTCCCCTGTCAGTCCTAAGGCAACTAATTTGACACTGAGATTCCTTTTCAATCATCATTCTAAACCTCTTAAAGGTATCAAAGGCAGCAGACTTCTCACTTAGAAAATATACCCACCCTTTCCTATTATAATCATCAATGAATGAAATGAAATACCTCATTTTGCTATTGGACTCAGGTGTGATGGGACCACAAAGGTCTGAATGAATGAGTTCAAGCTTCCTTGATGCCCTCCAGTTGGTTTGCTTTGACATTGGCTCCCTATGTTGCTTTCCTGTTTGACATTCTGGGCATACTTTCTCTGTATCAGTCAGCTCTGGAAGACCCCTAACCATGTCCTTTTGCTTCAATGGCCTCAACCCCTTATAGCCAAGGTGACCAAATCGTTTGTGCCACAACTCTGTTATGTCTTCACAACTTGCTTGCAAGCATGATGTATCAATTGGGAATGCCTTGACAGCAAACATTCTATTCTTTGCCATGGCAGAAGTCATGATTAATCCCATATTTTTATGGTACACTTTACACTTATCATCGTCAAATATTACTTTCAATCCCCTTTGTTGCAATTGCCCTATACTCAACAAGTTATCCTTCAAATTGGGAATGTATAGACATCAGATATGACTTGAATTCTCCCTTCAATTCTCAGTCTAATATTGCCCTTACCCATCACCTTAAGCTTTGATTAATCACCTAACTTCACATTTTCTCTATATGACTCATCAAGTTCAAAGAACTATTCTTTTGTGCCGCACATATGATTGCCGCAACCTGAATCAAGGAATCCTTGAATTTCGTGGAACCCTTGAATTTCTGATTCAACGAATCCCAAATGTCCTTCGCCGTATCCGAATTGATGATCGTCTCCAAGATTTCTCTATCGATTGCTTGGTAGAGGTAGTTTTTAGCCTTTAAGTCTTTCAACTTCGCGTCGTCAACAATCTTTCTCTGCTCCGGTGTACACTACAAGAAAAATTGGACTTTTCGGCGGACAAAGTCCGCCGGAAAAGCCAAAAATCCGTCGAAAATGTGGACTTTCCGACGGATTTTTTGGACTTTCCGGCGGATTTGTGGCGCCGGTAGCCAGCTCGTGTGGCAAACGGTTTAATGCTGCTGCTGAGGCCACTGCTGAAATGCACCCCCGTAATGCTGCTGTGGCTGGTAGGATGGCATATGTGTTGAGGATGGCCTCGAGTAGATTCTCCCAATACTCTTTCGATCTCAGTAGATTCTCCATTAACGTCACCCAATAGTCATAATGGCCGTCGAGCTTGGGAATCGCCGGTTGAATGAAGTTCCCACTTTCTTTCTCGGCCATCGTCGCCGTTGTCTTCTCCGATTGTTTGATTGGTGAACACAGATGCTACGGTTCCTGATTTCCTAGGCCCCAACGGAGCTCTGGTACCAAGTGTAAACAAGAATAACAAGAAGAAACAAAATGCGCAAGAAAACTGTCTGATACTTTCATTGATTACTCTCTGATGTATTTACATGAACAGAAATGGCTTCATTGTATGGGCCAGTTTACAACAAAAGAATAGGCCCAATATCAAACAATCATAATGGGCCAAACTAATACTACTTACACCAATTCTATTACAACTTTTACTAAAACACCTTATTAGCTTGGAAACTAGAACTCACACCCGTCCGCACGGGCTATGTTAGTAACCCCAGTGTTATATTACTTTGTCATACGAGGTAGAATTTAAGTATATAATAGGACGTCATTTTAGATTTACAAAAGCGCATAGTTATCAAAGTTAATGATTTAGTCTAAAAGAGGGTTTTCAATATTTTTTGCTGATTTGGAAGTCTGTAAAAAAAAACTGACGTGACATTCATTAAATGACGTGGTAGCTGATGTAGCTTGCACATATTTGTGCCATGTCATTTTATGATCCACATGTACATGCCACATCATATTAAAATAGTTTAAATTATAAAAATATTTTATAATATTAATAACATATTAAAACAGTAATCATAAAATATAAAAATAAAAAAATTTAATTAAAAATCCATCAACACCATCGAACCTTCTTCAACATTCTTCTTCTTCATCTCTCAAACATGGACCTAGCCAATGAGAAAGTGAGGTAACTTGTCTTGAAATCGGGTCTAGACTCTCTACACCCTTCTCTGTTGCATCGTGCACCCTGTTCCGCCGCCGTACCATACGTTTCATTCATCGTAATTGGGAAATAGAAATCTGAATTCTCCAGAAACTTGTCGTAATCTGATTTAGGTTTAATTTCTGAAATCTGAATATTCCTAGAACCCTTCAATTTCTTATTCTTCTTCCTTAGTTATCCTCCTCCCATGTTCTCTCATCTTTTCTCCCCTTCATTTTTTTTCTCATTAATTTTTCTCCGTTAAATTAAGCTCAAAGGCAATTTGTGCTTTATTGTTTGTACTTATGAAGTAGGAATTAAGATGTGCAATTTGAATTTAGTTTTTTTTTTCTATATTTGAGGGTTTAGCAATTAGAGTTACTAGTGAGGCAGAAGCAGGTACTTGAAAAGCTCTATGGATGATCTGTTTGCACAAGATATTTGTAGCCATTGCTATGGGTATTCCTCTTCGGCGATGAAGTCAGCGGCGGAAAATGAACTGGTGATGGCGTATCCTCATGCAGTTGGGGCGGAAGATTCCAGTAAGGTGTAGGCCCAGCGATAGGACCGTTGGAGAAGATGAGGCGGCGCAGGGGAAGCGGTGAAGCAACGGCGACACACACGGTGGGAGGGGGTTGTTGGTCGCACGACGGGGACTACGCTTAGGGATGAGTATGGTGTTTTCTGTGTAACCAGCTCTAGTTCTTTTTTATTTTAATTTTGGTTATGGGTTTTTATTTTTTTATTTTTATTTTAGTTTTTAATATAATTTTAGTTTTAATATTTTATTAATAAGTTTATGATGTGATGTGACATGTACACGTCACCTGCTTTTTTGACACAACATCTTTTTTTTAACCAAACAACATCTTTCTTTTTTGACAGACATCCAAATCAGCAATTTTTTTGGAAAAACCCCTATTTGGACTAAATGTCCGAGGTTTTTAAAATTGGGGGACTAAATGTTTGAGATTTAAAATAGCGGGTCCAAATGTTTGAATTTTTAAAAATAGGGGGACCAAAACTATAATTTAGCCAATAAAAATAATGGATAGACACGCATCCATTCTTTTAACACGCAAAGAGAGTAAGAAATCGAGAGAGAGAGAGAGAGGGAGAGAGAGAGAGAGAGAGAGAGAGAGAGAGAGAGAGAGAGAGAGAGAGAGAGAGAGAGAGAGAGAGAGAGAGAGGGAGATAGAGAGATGTAGGAAATTGGTATTTTATTCTGTAAATAAAAAGGTGGGTGTTGTTTATAAAAAGGGGGTGTGCGTTGCAAAAAAAATGTGGGTATCTTATATATAAATCTTGTGGAGTCTTGAGCTCCATTTGGCACCAAGACTCCCACCCCCCCTCCCCCTACCCTCTATTTTTTTATACCCCCCCTCCCCTTCTCCTCATTTTTTCTTTATCTCTTTTTTTTAATATTTGAGAGTTAACTAAAATTTAGGGAAAAAAATAGGATCTATAAATACGTGTAGTTTATTTCTCGATAGTTGGATTGGTGACAAATAAAAATTAATTCGTGATAAATTATGTAAAGTGTGATGTTAGCCAGTGTGTTTTGAGCTACTTTAGAGTCTCAAAAGAAATTTAGTTGTTCATATATGCAAAGTTTGTTGAAAGGAAGTAGCAATGCAAAACAGTGTATTTTGGGGGGCTTAAGTAGTCGGAAAAAAATTTACTGTTCAAATAGGCATAGTTTGTTCCTCAATAACCCGTTTGGTGAAGAAAAAATTTCATAACATTTATGTAAACTACGATGCTAAGTTGTGTGGTTTTTGATGCTTTAGTTATCGCAATAGTATGTTTTTTGATGCTTTAGTGTTCGCAAAAAAAATCCCAGTATTCAAATATACAAATTTTGTGCCTCAAAAACCGGTTTGGTGAAAGAAAAAAAAATTTCGTGACAAAATACATAAAGTGTGATGCTAAGCATTGCGTTTTGAGCTACTTTAGTGTTTGAAAAAAAATTAACCGTTCAAATACTCAAATTTCATTCCTCAATATCAATTTTTTTTAACTATTCAAATACGCTGAGTTTGTTCCTCAGTGATCGGTTTGGTGAAAAAAATCATTTCAAAACGAAATGTGGAAAGTACGATGCTAAGTAGTGTTTTTTGATGCTTTGGTGTTCGTAAAAAAAATTCAACTATTCAAATATGCAAAGTTTGTGTCTCAATAACCGATTTGGTGAAATATATATATATATATATAATTTCGTGACAAAATACGTAAAGTGTGATGCTAGGCAGCATGTTTTGGGGTACTTTAGTGTGCGAAAAAAAATTTAATCGTCCAAAAACTCAGAGTTCATTCCTCAATAACTGATTTGGTGAAAAAAAAAATAATTTCGTGACAAATATGTACACACTCTATTTTAGTTTTAAAGTTTGCAAACGCCTTTTTTATTACATATTTTGTTTAATTCATACTTATCTTCAATTTAAACAATATTTTCTCATGTAGTGTGTTTTTGGATGCTTTAGTGATCGCAATAGTATGTTTTTTGATGCTTTAGTGTTTGCAAAAAAATCCAATGATTCAAATATGCAAAATTTGTGCCTCAAAAACCGGTTTGGTGAAAAAAAAATATAATTTCGTGACAAAATACATAGTGTGATGCTAAACAACGTGTTTTGAGGTACTTTAGCATTCAAATGATCATCAAATGAGACTTTTTCATATTGCAATTTTAAAAACAAATTTTAACAATACAGGTATTTCGTATTAACTGAAGATTTTGCCCCGTGCGAAGCCCGGGTCCACGCCACTAGTTGTTTATATAAAAGGGGGTGTGTTGCAAAAAAATTGTCCCCCAAATTCAATTTAGCTTTATAATATATAGATAGATATAGATTTTTACAATGATTGACTTTTCTGTAAATATGGAGAGATGAAAAGTATTTTGTGTGTGTTTGGTTTAGCCATAACCAGAATTGATTCTCATTGAATTGATTTTGTAAAATTAATTTTACTAAAATGTAAATTGAACATAGTATGATATGATTTTATCAATTCACGTTGTTAAAATAGTTTGAATCAAAACTGCTTGTGAGTGTAAAATTACAAATATTAATCATGACAAGTTTTAAAAAAGTAACAAAGATAAATTTAGTAAAGAGCAATTTTTTTGGACCAAATTAAAGAGCAGTTATAGGAAATGTAAATATGTAAAGGTAGAATCAATTATAGGTCACATTAAAAGCTACAATTTCGGATTCGTTGTCAAAAGACACCAATAAAATTTTACAAAAAAATAAAAATAATAGTATGATCTTGCATGCAAATGTGTTACAAAATTCTTTTACTTAAAAAAAACTTGCTTCAAAAACAATTGTATGCAAGATCATATTATTTCCTTTGGCTTATGTTATTAATATTAATCCATGAATTTATTTTCTAAATTTTTTTTAATTAGTTATATCCTTTAAATAATCAATGATTTCGTCCTAAAATCTGCAACTACAGAGTATGTATATTAAAAGAATGCTAAATTATGTCAAATATTATTCCAGAAAATATCACTGCAAAAAATTTGAGATTTATTCACTAACAAAAATCGTCATAAAATGTCAAATTTTCGTAGATAAAATATATTTGACATTTTTCCACGGTCGCTCCTTTTGTGTATTATGCACAATATATAACAACACAATTTGCACGTGAATAAATAATTTACCTAGATGTCAAAAAAAATGTTTTACCCACTTCTTAGTATCTTTACCCACGTTTTTTATTGCCATTTTAAGTTTATAACTATCAGACACCGCCTATTACCTTTACCAACATTTTTTAGACTATAATTAAAAACTTCCATGAAAATATGTCATCTTTTTATTTGATAAAAAGATGACATATGTTCATGGAAGTTTTTAATTATAGTCTTAAAAATGTTGGTAAAACAACATGTCATCTTCGTTGTAGTTTATTAAAAAATATATTTGATGCCCTATTATTACTATATAAGACTGAATTAAGAAAATATTTAATTATTCCTATTAAATTTTATATCTATTTTATCAAGAATGTGTCTTCCCATAACTTATAATCAAATTTATTTATCGTATTTTTTACTGTTATTTAAATTTTTATTATTAACTCAACAATATAAATCACTTTTTTAAAAAAAGTACTTAGTGTTATATTTTTTATATTTGATGCCCTATTATGACCATGTGATTTATATTTTTTATATAGTGACAAGAAGATTTAGTTTTTAAAAAAGTTGTTTGAAAATTAAATGTACAATTGACGAATACTTTATATTTTCTTGCAATCTTAAGTCATCACCACCTGCAAGTTGAAAAAATGTCAACTATATGTTACTTATTAGGAACATTAATAAAGCATAAATTAGAATGTCTAAAATATTAAATAAAACTCCTTATTATAGGATATTGTTAACACCTAAAATCTGTTAAGTTGTTGCCCGAGGGAAAAGAGCTAGCCGAGAATCGGTAATAGTCGAGTAGATAAGAGCCGAGGTACTCATATATGGAACAAAATGAAGGGCAAGTTGCTTATCGAGAGTAATTTACCTTATTCACCTAGTTTCTATCTTAGTATTTCTAGTGAGAGCAACCAATTGTCAAAAAAAAAAGTGAGAGCAACCATATAACTTATGAGTTATGATGGTAGCCTCCGTGGAAGATAACCAAGGGGAGACTTAACATAATGGTAATAAAAAAATTCTTACCGAGGTAGGCAAGAAATGACTAAGGGCGGAGAAATTTGCCAGAAAAGCCTAACTAAGGAAACATGCTTAAAGGCAAATCATGGACTAAAACGCCAAAGGTATAATGGAGCTTGCCGAGCAATAGCAACTCGGTGAAGGAGGAGCTCAGCTAGAAGGTTACTCAATCGAGGAGCTAGTGGCCGAGGACAGAATAGGTTGCATAGCTGAGGAGGATTTTGGCCAAGGCGAGAAGGCTTGCATGTGAAGCAAATATTCAATGATCGTGGACAAGTTTAGACGTTGGAGCTGATAAAGAGAACTTTCAAAAGCGCCATGGAAATAGGAGCGAAGATATTTTGACCCCACTACCTGTGCTAGTGGAAATTATGGAGCGTGGCTCCTAGTTTTTAGGGCGTAAATACAATGTAGTACGTTGATCTTAGCCGATCCAATGATGGTTAAGCTGTAGGCTAGCCGAAGTGGCCAACGGAGACCATATATATATATATGTGTGTGTGTGTGTGTGTGTGTGTGTGTGTGTGTGTGTGTGTGTGTGTGTGTGTGTGTGTGTGTGTGTGTGTGTGTGTGTGTGTGTGTGTAAACTGTACAGTTATAGAACACGCACAATCAATCAAACATCTACATTTTTTTCTCAAAGTCTTTACTTTCTATCACATTTATCATTTATGTTTTACGCCAATAGGTAGTCCAATTACACGTCAATCTTACCTAACCTTACACTCTTTGAAGAATTGGGGAACCCATAGCTGAGGAACATAGTTCATTCCTTAGCACAGTTGTTTGAAGCAAGAGGAATCAAAGGAAACAAGCTCTTAGCCGATCTCTCGGCTAGTATTGAGAGTTTGACCACAACAAATACTAAATAGAAATAATTACTATTACATAAGTATAACAATGTAAAATTACTTGGTATCCCACTACCGATTGCATTGACAATTTCAGCAGCATAGGTACGTCGACTCCTGCGTACCAAGTAATATTTTCTTCTGAGGATAAAAATAACATAAAAAGAATGTATGTTATAATGACCATAGCCAAAAGTTAGTAGCAATTATTGAGAGAGATTATTTTTCTTTTGAAATAAAATAGGGCAAGGAGCCCAAAAAAGCGATTACACATTAATTAAACTAGGAGTTGAAACTCCAATAACATCATCAGCAACATACTGCTTAACCTATCATGACGATTATCAAATAACACATGGATTGTCATCCAACAAGCTACAACCAAGAGCGAAAAGACCATCAGCCACACCTTATTAGGCTCCCTCTAGACATGCTTGATAGTAGTCGTCCAATCCAAAGCCAACAACTGTTTAATACGACGAACCAGACTACGATCTTCAGAGGTGCCAGTAGAAGCACCGGAGATACACTTGACAACAACATCAAAATTCAGATTAAGGTCAACCTGCCTAACGCCTCTGTCATAAGCCAGCTGCAATCCCATAAAAACACTCAAAAGTTCAGTTACACATGAGCATTAGCCAAACCCAAAGTGCGAACAAATCCCACAATCCAAGCACCAGCAGCATTATGCAGAACACCACCACAGGCAGCAGTAGTTGGATTACCTACCTCAGGAAGTCCCATCACAGTTTAACCGAACCCAAACCTCTAACGAAGGCGTACACCTGATATGAATTTCATCCTGGATTCTAGGCGGAGCATCCACATTATCCAAATTATGATCGAAAAAGGGGGAAATGAAGTTCAACACCACATGGGAAAGATTATAAGGCCTAATGAACTCTGAATCGTGCTCTCCCTTATTTCTCCCCATCCACAAATAGTAGCAAGTTGTGGCCCAAATAGAAGGCCAAGGTACCCGAAATGCCTCTTTGCAACACAAATCAAGATTCAATATTATCCAGTCAATTAAATTACCTTCATAGAATATGTTCGCGTGCACAAAGGGAAGGAGGTGACGGCACATAAACACAGCAAGAGGACAATCACGAAGAACGTGAAGCAGAGATTCCTCCACACCAGGACAATTAGAACAATTGGCGTCTGAATTACCCCATTTTTCACACAATTCCTTAATTGGCAAGCACCCATGCACAACTTGCCAGGCAAAAAACCGAACAATTTCGGGCATCTCAAGCTTTCAGACACGGTTCCAGATGACTGCATTAAAAGAGAGGGGCAAATCCCACAGGAAAGAATGCGCACTAACAATAGAGAACTCACCATTCTTACTACCTAGTCAGATTCTTTGGTCTTGGTGTTGTGTGAAAACAATATGTGCAAGTATACACAGTCGCAACAAGTAATAAAGAGTAAGTAGAGATCGTTCCCACGAGGATTGTTGAGTTCTTTTCTATATTTAATTAGCAAGCATGCTAGTGAGTAAAAGCAAAGCAAAATAACAAGTTGTAGAACCCAGTTTTATCAACAAACAGCAAGTAAATAAAAGATTAGTGGAAATCCAGAATGAGAGTAAGTTGGGACTGCTTTCACTATGCAAATTCATAATAATGGTTTAATGCTGCATCTGATGCTACAGCAATAGATGCTGTCGCAATAGTTGATGTTCTGTCAAACACTTTCACTAGGTTTTCACTACAAGAGCCTATGTCTAGGCCGTAAATAGGTATACCCTAGGCTACTTACGCACCCACAGTGATCACCTTATGGAATTTTCCCTCCTATGTCTAGGTCTTAAGCAAGGATTATTAAAGTGTCATTTACTAACCACTATCCATATTATCCTTTGAGATCAATTTATAAACCATGTCTGAATTTATAAATGGTACTTATATTTAGGTGATCAAGTCTAAAATAAGTTTGGAAATAGTATCACGCAAAGGATAAAAATGCTAAACATCAAATACATGCATTAAACACACTAAGACTTCATTAGATAGATCAAAGCATCCCAACTAAGATTATTTAGCTCATGATGAGCAAACAACACAAGAAATACAACTTAAACATAATGTTTAAAGCTATAAATGCGAAAATACAAAGAAGAAGTATAGTAGGAAGTGGTATAGTGAAGATAGACTCCAAGAACAGTAGCATGGAGGTTCAGATCAGCTCCCAAATCCACGGAAATCTTCAAGTAATTAAGATCATGTATTGCTGCAGCATCACTCCCAGCTATGGTGTTTCCACTTTTTGTGATTTAAGGTAGCTTGGTACAAAAATGGAGGAAAAGCTATTTCTATCCTTTTCCTCCTCTGAACCAGCACACAAAATGAAGAAGGTAGTCTTTATATAGTACTAGGGTGCATGATCGAAGAAAACCCTAATTTGGAGGTGCCATTTGTCATTATGTGTGCCCAAAAGTACATGTGCCTATTAAAAAGGTGGAATATTCTCTGTCCAGGTACTGGCATCCTAGGTAGTGCGTCTGTCATTGCTTGACAGCTGTAATGCGCTCAAATCCGCGCTTCCAGCATTTTCTCTCTCATCTGTCGTAGCAACTGATGCTACAGCACCTATTGCTGCAGCAATGAAACGCACTCATAAAAGCAACAAATGGGGCACCAAATTGTGAAATGACTTAAAACCAGAATCAATTCTTCTACTCTCTAAAACATCATATTTTAACTAATTAAACACAATATTACTTTAGAACTCACAACAATTTAAGCTAAGAAAGCATAGATAACTCTTACAAATAAGAGTTATCACTTGGCCGTCAATCCCACTTGGCACAGGGAGAGGTTTGAACTTACGCATAACATCATCGGGAACAGTGTTCTTCAACACACTCAGATTCCAATGGCCGCTTAGATCCACCAAATCAGAGACAAACCAATCCATTGAATCAACTGGGATGTCGTCAGCAACCTCTATGAGTCTAGTAGCAGAATCCATAGGCTTAGCAACAGTATTCCCACTCTCCAATAAGCCTCTACCATAATGCTAAATCTCACTAAACAAAGTTCGTGAAAATTACACGACTAACATGGAAGTTGTATCGATCACTTTTTTTTTTCTTTTTTCTTAAACCCTAAAAATACTGGATAACATACACTATAAAATCATGTAAATGTAATATTTTATTGGAGAATAATGCTAAAAAAAGTGCAAAAAACGCTCTGCTAGGGTTCTTGTGAGACATGAACGGTGACCGGCCGGGATCACGAGAAGAGGAAGACCTCCTTGAGCGGAGTACCAAGAAAGTTAAAGAAGGAGAGCACTCTTTTGTCAACGACTCGACGGTGCCCATTAGCTATGCTAATATCTATGAAGAAACTGAGAGGGAGACACTAGTGATGAGGTCCTACAAGGAGACAGTGCTTGGAGCCTCCAATGGCGTTCAAGAGAAAGAAGCAGACGGTGCAGTGCGGATCAATGAAGGCGTGGATGAGAGCGACAGTGACAAAACTAGAGGTGTTTTGGGAGACATGAACCTGCAAATCATTGAGAAGAAGAATGGTGGATATGAGTGTCCTGAAATTGTCATTCCTCCACATGCAGAGGAACGCTTGGCTAGGCCTGGGAAACAGGGTCTAATAGTTAACTTGTTGGGTCGTAGTTGATCTACGACCACTATCTAATAATCACAGAATGGAGACCAAATTTCAGACCGGAGAAAGAAGAAATTGAGCGTGTTGTTGTTTGGGTGCAACTGCCGGAGCTTCCAATCGAATACTATGATCCTGATTTCCTTTTCTTCCTGGGAAATAGGATTGGCCAAACGGTTAAATTGGACAAGACAACTTAGCAAATGGCGAGGGGGAAATATGCAAGGTTATGCGTTGAGATTGATCTTAACAAGCCATTATTGGCTTATTTTGAAATCAAAGGTCACGTATACAAGATAGAATACGAAGGGCTCCATCTTTTATGCATGGCCTGTGGTAAGTTTGGCCATCACAGAGATCAGTGTGTTGATCGAGTTACAACTGATGTTAACGAGTCAGCCACAGTGGAGGCAAGACAGGAAGGGCAGACTGGGATTGCATCTCACAAAGTGTCGGAAGCTGGGCCCTGGACAGTGGTACAAAAACAACGTTTTCCTAGGAAACCAAAAGAAAAAATAACGCCGGTGGCCGGCGATGGTAGGATCTTACCGGGGAGCATCAATGGTAATGAACATTCGGGGGGATCTCGTTTTGATATTTTGGGAAAGGATGAGGAAATTTTGGAAGCAAGTAATGACGATAGGGAGGGTCAAAAGGATAGACAATCAGAGGTGTTTAATGCAAATAACAATCAAATCCCAAAAAGTCAGGGATTGAGTTACTCTTCCGTGAGCCGCAAAACTAGGCCCCACATGCGCTACACGGGAGTCAAAGAGCTGCAAAAGAAGACCGGTGGGACCCAGCGTGACTCTGTTAAGGAAACAACAGCAACGGTTTCTGACGCGGACCCACGAGTGCGTGACAGGTGTGATCTCCAACTGGCTACTACAGACGGGACCCACAATGACATCATTGACACTTCACGTAGCAACAATTTCGTTGATCATTCTGAGAGCATGCAAGTGGATATTCGGTCTCAGCCCAATAACAAAGAAAATGGGCCGGTGTTATTCCATAATACAAGACCACCAGACATGATTGAGAAAAATAATTCTTACACCCCCCTTTTGCTGACGAAAATGAGGACTTTGGTTTGATGGACTCTGATGAATTCATGGATGCGCGTGATCAAGGAGTGGCGTCAACCAGTGATGCGGAGATGGAGGTGGTTGTTGAGACCCCCTCTACATGAGTTTCTTGTTTTTGAGCTTAATTCTGATAGATTTTGTTTTATGGATTTAAACAAAAAATTTATTTGGAATTGTCATGGCGCTGCCAGTCCGGATTTGTTTAGACATTGCAAGCAATACATTGATGTAAATAGACCTGAGATTTTTGTTATTATGGAAACTAGAATTCATCTTATTAGATTGAAGAACACCTTCAATTTGTTGGGCTTTGATGGCTTCACTTTCGCTGAGAACGGGGGCTTTTCCGGTGGTATTTTTGTGGGTTGGAAGACCAATTTGGTGGAGATGGTTGAGTTAGTTAATGATTTTCAATTCATTCACTTCAGGATTTCCATGAAGGGCGGTTGGTCATGGTTCTTCACGCCAACCTATGCAAGTCCGGTTGACGAGCTTAGACGTGAGCTGTGGGAGTCGTTTTTGGGTTTAAGTAGAGTTATGAATGGTCAGTGGTTAGTTGCCGGGGATTTGAATGATATTGCAGACTCTAGTGAAAAGAAGGGGGGAGGCAATGCTAATCTAAGGAAATATCAACTCTTTAAGGAGAGAATTCAGAAGTGCAACTTGATAGATATGGGTTCTGTTGGTCCTCGATTCACTTGGAGAGGTCCTAGGTGTGGCTTGATTGATAGAATGTTTGTTCGCCTTGACAGATCTTTGTGTAATGATAGATGGCGTGTTGCTTTCCCAAATGCTATCGTTAAGGTGCTTCCTCGCATCAATTTTTCAGGTCATCATCCTCTCCTCATTTGTTTGCATGGTAATGTCCAGGATCGTTGAGAGAGGCCCTTTAGATTTGAAAGTGCTTGGCTTACCCTTAACAGGTTCAAAGATGACATGAAAGGTTGGTGGCATGGGAGCGAAGAGCTTGATCAAAATTTGACCAATATTGAGGGTGAGCTCAAGATTTGGAGGCACACCACTTTTGGTTGCATGCGAACCAAAAAGTGTTCCCTCCTTGCTCGGTTAGGGGTCATTCAAAAGCAATTTCATAATGGGTGTGTTAATCGTTTCCTAATTAATCTTGAGAAATCCCTCCAGGGAGAGTTGAATGACATTCTTTATAAGGAGGAGCTTATGTGGTATCAGTGTCCAAGGACCAAGTGGCTTCATGATGGAGATAGAAATACAAAATATGATCAAGTCAAGGCTGCTAATAGAAAGAAGAAGAACAGAATCCACCTACTTAGAGACGATAATGGTACGTGGTTGGAAGATGAGAAAGCATCCAAACTCCATGTCAATAACTTCTTTCACAATCTGTTTTTGGAAAATGGTGATTCCCCTTCGGATCATGTTTTGAGGTATGGTTACAAGCGGCTGCCTGATGGTGTGGCCTTTAGTGTTGGTCGGCTAGTAGAGAATGAAGAGATAGACAAAGCCCTTTTTTCTATGAAGGCTTGGAAGGCCCTGGACCGGATGGGTTTCAAGCTGATTTCTATCAAGCAAATTGGCACATTGTTGCTAATGATTTCTATACATTTGCCAAGATGGTTTGGAATAATCCGGAGAAACTTAATCGAGTCAACACCACCGATATTTGTCTTATCCCCAAAGTCACTAAGCCAGAGTTTGTTACTCAATTTCGGCCAATTTCCCTCTGAAACGTCTCCTATAAAGTAATAACCAAGGTGGTTGTGAATAGGCTAAAGCCGCATATGCGTAATATTGTCTCCCCTTTTCAAACTGGTTTTATTCCTACACGAAGCATTCATGAAGATATTATGGTGACCCAAGAACTTCTCCATAGTATGAAAAAAAAATGAGAGGGAAGAATGGTTTCTTTGTTGTAAAGGTTGATCTATCCAAAGCCTATGATAGAATAAAGTGAAGCTTCATCCAAAAGGTGCTTGATGAGATTGGTTTTCCCCCAACATCATAAACATCATCATACAAGCTATCTCTAGTGTCAAGACTAATGTGTTGTGGAATGGCACAAGATCAGATTATTTCACTTCTCAAAGGGGAATCCGGCAAGGAGACCCATCTCACCTTATTTTTTTGTTCTTTGCATGGACAGGTTAACTCACTTAATAGCTGAGCAAGTGGATATTTGAGCTTGGACGTTTATCAGAGCAGGTAGAAGCGGGCCAGAAATTTCTCATCTAATGTTTGCCGATGATTTACTTCTCTTTGGCAAAGCTACAGAGGCCAACATGACGTGTGTTTCTAATGCTTTGAATACCTTTTGTAACATGTCGGGTCAAATGGTAAGCTTGGAGAAAACCTCTATTTTCTTCTCCAAGAACGTTACCAATTCTATGAGGAGCAGATTAGCGCAGCTTTCAGGATTCAAGGTTAGTGTCTCTATGGGAAAATACTTGGGTGTGCCTCTGTTGGGAAAATGTCCTAGGAAATGTGATTTCGGTTATCTCATTGATAAAGTCTGCGACAAGCTCTCCGGGTGGAAAAGCAAGCATTTGTGTTTCGCTGGGTCACGCTTTCTAAATCAGTTATACAGGCTATCCCAATTTATACAATGATGACTACTCCTATTCCAAAGAATTGTTTGAATGATATTCAACGGCTCCAGCGTTGTTTTGTGTGGGGTGATACTGATGAGTCTTGGAAGCTACATCTTATTAAATGGAGTACTCTTATCTTGCCCAAACATTTGGGTGGTCTAGGCATCAGAGGCTATCTGCTATGAACAAAGCCTGCCTCATGAAGTTAGCTTGGGGCCTCAAAACTGATGCTAGCAGGCTCTGCTTCAAAGTTCTTAATAGGTATGGTCGTGGAACTTTGGAGTCGGGATCTATTCAGGTAAAGACTACGGATTCTTCTCTTTGGAAAGCCATTAACGACTACTGACTGGAGATTAATAGAGCAGAGGCACAGGCTCTCGGTAATGGCGACACCATCAGTTTTTGGAATGATAAGTGGATCAATGGCTCCGTTAGATTGAAAGACTTGGCTCTCGATATTCCTAATCACGCTGAAGAATGGAAGGTAAGTGATGTGGTTGATTCAAATGGTGTTTGGGATTTGAGCCAACTAAATGATTTGTTGCAGGCCAACATGATTTCTCATATTTTAGTGCACCCAGCGCCCCTCCCCATGATGCCCAGACGTTCGGTATTGGCCTGGTGAAGGCACGAGAATTTTCTCTGTTTCTCTTGCCTATAAGCAGCTTTGCAACGAAGTCACTTCGCTAGCAGAAGAGAGATGGTTGAAGCCGTGGAAGCTTCAAGTGCCGGAGCGCATCCGTTTCTTTGCATGGCAGATTCTTCATGGCAAGTTAGCAACCAAGGAGTATTGCGGTAAATGGGGTAATGGAGATGTTAATTGTTACAAGTGTCATAATGTTCCCGAATCTATCATGCATGTTCTTCGTGATTGTTATTTTGCCAAGAAGCTTTGGAATCACTTAATTCCCCATCATTTGCGTCTTAGTTTCTATGGTTGTGACGAAGGGGAGTGGATACATCTTAATTTAATTAACTCCTCTACTATTGATACTTCCTTGGAGCGGTGTAATGTGTGGGCAATAGGTTGCTATAATATCTGGTTTTGGAGAAACAAACAGGTGCATGATGATGAGTTTGCCAGGCCGCCTTTCCCATCTCGCTTTGTTTTTGCCGCGATCCAACACTACAAAAAAACAGCGTATTAGCGACGGATTTTTCCCTCGCTAATGCCTGTTTTTCCCTCGCTAATGACTGTTAGCGACGGAATTAGCGACGGACCAATTCCGTCGCTAAAAAGCTGGTCGCTAATGGTTAGCGAGGGAATAAAATCCGTCGCTAAAATTAGCGACGGAAAATCCGTCGCTAAAATCTGTCGCTAAAAACACTGTGCCACTGACCGTTGCAGTTGATTTGACACTGACACTGACCAAAGTTAGCGACGGATTTCCGTCGCTAAAATCCGTCGCTAACCTCTTTTTTTTTTTTTAAAAAGCTATTCTCAGATAGAGAGAGGGAGAGATTAGGGGTTGGGGAGATAAGGGAAGAAAAAAATGGTGTGGTGGTGGTGTGGTGTTGAAGGGAGAAGATAATGGTGGTGGTGGTGGTAAGAAAAAATGAAAGAGGAAGAGGAAAATGGAGAAGGAAAAAAAATGAAAGAGGATGGTGGTGGTGTGGTGTTGAAGGGAGAAGATGATGATGGTGGTGGTAAGAAGAAATGAAAGAGGAAGAGGAAAATGGAGAAGGAAAAGAAATGAAAGAGGAAGAGGAAGAAATGAAAGAGGATGGTGTGGTGGTGGTGGTGGTGTGGTGTTGAAGGGAGAAGATGATGATGGTGGTGGTAAGAAGAAATGAAAGAGGAAGAGGAAAATGGAGAAGGAAGAGGAAGAAATGAAAGAGGATGGTGTGGTGGTGGTGGTGGTGGTGTGGTGTTGAAGGGAGAAGATGATGGTGGTGGTGGTGGTAAGAAGAAATGAAAGAGGAAGAGGAAGAAATGAAAGAGGAAGAGGAAAAACGGAGAAGAGGAAGAAATGAAAGAGGAAGAGGAAGAAATGAAAGAGGAAAGAAAGAATTCGGGTTTATAAAAAAAAATTTAACAATTAGCGACGGATTTAGCGACGGATTTCCCTCGCTAACTCTGGTCACGTGTCAAATCAACTGCAACGGTCAGTGGCACAATTTTCCAAAGATTAGCGACGGATTTAGCGACGGATTTCCGTCGCTAATTCAAATTTTTTTTTCAATTTTCGCGCCATGTTAAATCCGTCGCTAATTTAGCCAATTTCCGTCGCTAAATACCTTGTTTTCAATCCGTCGCTAATTTTGTGAATTTCCGTCGCTAATTTTGACTTTAGCGACGGATTGGAAATCCGTCGCTAATTCATGTTTTTTTTGTAGTGCAAGAATATGAGAAAGGTAAGGTCATGCGAGGTCCTATCTTGGATCGTAGTCGTCACCAGATTGATGTTAGTTGGAAACCTACCGGGAATGGATAGTTCACCATTAATACTGATGGAGCAGCTAAGGCTTCCCTTAATGTTGTTGGTTGTGGGGGGGTTGTTCGCGACTCTCAGGGGCGTTGACTTGGAGGCTTTGTCAAGCGTCTTTTTGTCTCTACTGCTTACCTAGCTGAGCTTTGGGGGTGCTTTGGAGGGTCTTACGTTAGCGGCGACAAAAGGTTTCACACAAATCGAACTTCAGTTGGATTCTCTTGTGGTAGTGCAACGTCTAAAAGGGGATCACACAGGTAGTGTTGCTAGTCACCAGCTGGTGAGGCGCATTAAACATCTCCCGGCTACTTTCTCTAATGTGCGCATCTCTCATGTCTACCGTGAAGCAAACAAGGTCGCTGATGAGCTTGCTACTATGGGTTGTACTTTCAATGATGGTCTCGTTAGTTTTGACACTCCTCCTCCTAATGTTAGATTGCTAGTAAATGCTGATGTAATTGGAGTTCCTACTCCTAGATTGACCCTCGTGTAATCCGTTTGGGCTCTAAGCCCCTTTTAATCTCAAAAAAAAGAGACATACATTGTTGTAAACAAAATTGGTTACTTACTATAATTTCTCAATATGATTATATTATATTTAGCTTTTTACCAGTATATTCTATAAATCATAAAATTAATTTATTAATAAATTTTTACACATTTAAGCTGCAATAAAGTTCATACATATTTTACCCAAGAGCACTTGAATGAAATCGTAGGGGTCTCTTCCAGCTTAACCAAGGTCTTGGGTTCGAATCCAGCTTTGCCCATTGTGGTTCTACCCGGCTCGAGAAAATTTATACGTATTTTTTAAAAAAAACATTTTCCTAAAATTGAAAATATGAAATTGACTTTACGAAAGTTTCCTTTTTTTCCTTAATTAAAATTTACTCCCTCAGTTTTTTTTTTAAACAAACAGGCAGCAGGCCTGAACTTATTAAAAGTAATAAGAAAACAAGACAAACCACAAGGGGGGACTAGACAAAAACCCTTGGCAATGATGACAATAATTGAAAGCCTAAAAAGGCTCCTAAAATAAACAACCAAAGAACTCTAAGAAAAGAAATTCTAAGGCGACCAGGACAACCCGAAGAAGAAAGCAGGTCAACACCCGATGAACCCCCACACACTCCACTCACCGCCTACTGAACACCCACATCAACCCCACTCCCTGCACCACCTCACTATCCTCACATTTCGAGGTTTAGAGGTGGAGGCCAGGAGACGATTGGGAAGGGGCTCCGAAGTTGAAGGCAAAAGGGGGGAGCCCGACGAAGAGAACTGCTAACTGAAAGCTGTCGACCAATGGACCCAAATTCTGAACACACAACCATCATCCATCGCCCACTGAACGCACGCGCCAAGCACCCTGCACCACCTCAATATCCTCACATTAAGCTCACTTCCAAAGATCGAGGATAAAGGAGGAGGCCCGGGGATTGGGAAGGGGCTCAGAAGCAAAAGGAACAATGGCAACGCATCAGCAACCACCCACCACACCCAGATTCCAACCAAATCTGAAAGAAAACCCACCTAATCAGCACCCACCGTATCAGCACACCTCCTGACTCCCGGCGCCGAAACACCAGTCACCACCGCGAAGCCGTGCCACCGGCCAACACCGCGACACGACCGAGCTTGACCGAGGTCGTCGAATCTAGCTACCACCACGGTGTTGTGCCACCAGCCAACACTGTGACACAACCAAGCATGACTTCAAGCGACGATGAGCAAATCAACGACGAACAACAGGGATCAACGAAGGAGGGACAAGGAAGCTGCATCAGGATGGAACCGTGACTGTGGAACAAGATCGAACTACTAGCCACCATCGCGATCAGTACACAGACCCCTTCGCGATTCAAAACAGCAAGCCACCGCGAAACAGAGGCACACCATGAACCTCCTAAGGCGCGTAGATCCACCAAAAAGGCAGATCCAAACCAGCAACACCGCGGGGAAGCTACTTTAAACGGCGCAGAGGAACCGTGAACAATCGCAGGATCAGAACGGGCAGACCAGCAGAGAGGGCGGCGCCGCGGGGCAGTGAACGACGCAGAGATCCAGCCCACGATGCGAACAGAAATCGCGAACAACCAGATCCACAGAGAACAACAACGCAGGATCAGAGAACACCACGAGGCGAACAAGGAACACGAGCGCGGAGCAGAGAACAATCCAAACCGAAGCCGCCGGACAGCAGCGCAGAGGAAGGCGGCGCCGCGGGACGGTCGACGCGGACTGGACAAGAACAGACTCAACCCACGAGATCGGTGGAGAAGAGGTTGCGACAGCAGAGGCGGAGGAACGCTGAGAGGAGAGGGGAAGAAACCACCGGGGAGGGAGCCCCCCCTCAGTTTTCTTTTTTAAGTTTGTTTAAAGTGAATATTGTGAAAAGTAAAAAAAATATAAAGTATGTTGAAAAGGCGAGCCCAGAGAGAAAAAAATATTAATATTTTTAGTTTAAAATTATATTTATACAAATCTGATGTACAATTTACTTATTTTAATACAATGGCGGTTTTTTTTACTGCACCTATACAATGGTGATGAAAATGTTTAAATCAATAACAATAGCATACTACTACCCTACTTTAATCAACTAGGTCCACTAAATGACAGATACCCAGATCAAAATATATGTATAATGAATTTAGGTTGCCAATGACCAATAATTCTGTAATATACCATTTACAAGACCTGAACAAACAAGTAACCTGTTGATAACAATACAATTCAATAAATTTATTTTTCTGAGTGGTCTCTATTTATGGACATACTTTACCTATTGTGCCAGTAACTCTCTTAGCTAAAAGAATTCCAATTTTCTACTAAGAAAAGGACCTATATTTTGTCCTTTTTATTCATTTCTAATAAAAGATAATGAAATTGAAAATTCATAATTTCCTATACTTTTGATGATGTGAAACTCAAGGTATGGGAAGAAGTCACAAAACTTGCTCCCCTGTTGCAAAAAGATTCCAAAAAATGGTTGTAACAACATAGAGAACTGCTGTTAAAGTTAGGAATGCCTGAAATGATCCTAGCCATTGTACAAAGTAACCAGTTCCTATGGTGCTTATGATTGCTGCTAAAGTTCCTGCTGAATTTGATATTCCTGCAATAGTTTTGTTATTGTTAAAGAATAACCATTATGTAAAAGAAATAAAAAATATATTTCAAACACATTTGCTCAACTTCTTACCATGTAGAATTCCTGCATACTGAGGAGCAATGTCCTGATCATATCAAATGTAAAAGTTTTGAGATTAAGGTCTTACTAAAATGTACATTTGTAAATTTATCTAAATGTCGTAAATATAATGTTTGTATTTAAGGATATGTTTGGATGGAGGGTTTTCGAAGGGAGGTGAGGGGATTGAGGAGGGGTTACTTTTTCTTATATAAATCAAGAAAGTTATAAAATGTTTCTAAAAATGAACGAAGTTTGATTAATATGTTATATGATCATCTGTCAAGTTATTCTTTCAACTTTTTTGAAATCTGATAAAATATAGCCCTCCAAAACCCTTTTCTGCAAAACTCTTCATCCAAACATACCCTTAGGGTATGTATTTTTTTGTGCTGGTCTAGACTTACTTGTATGTTGAGCATAAAGCCAGCTTGGCTGAAAGAGCTGAAGCTCAAAGCTGCAGTCATGAGTGTAGCAGCAATTGTTGGTGTATTGGCATAATTCAAGCAAAGCAAGGTCACTGCTGGTCCAATGAATCCAATAGTCTGTAATTTACCATGTATAAAAATCAGATTATTATATCATATATGCATGCCCTTGTGCTTCACAATTCACATCACATATATTACCAAAACCAACATGAACAAGAAAATAGTCCCCACCATAATATTAGCTTCATCTTATTTTGGTCTCTAATTTCTTCAAAATGGAAAAAGATACAATTCTCATAAGTCATAACCTGTAAAAACATTCTTCTGTCTTGGCTATTTATTACTCCCTTCGGCCTTAACTATAAGCAAAAAGGTCTATGTATCTGGTTAGACCAGATATATAAACTAATTCTTTTTACTTATATTTAAGACCAAAGGGAATATTTGTTCAATGGAATTTATGGAGCATTCCAATTGATCTTTCTCATATCTAAATCGCGAAAAAACCGTCATCTAAGATTCGACCTTATGCATTACTGACAGGACTAAAAGAGTTACCTGCATGAGCTTTCGGACGAATGTTGTAGGGTACCCCGAGTTGATTAAAGAGTCTGATGCAGCGCCGGCTAGATAACCTGAAATTGCCATTGTTGCCCATGGAACTGCACTAAACCAAGCCGCCTGCTTCAAATTAACATTATACACCTACACAAAGAAGGAAAAAAAGTAGTCTAAGGTTGACTGTTCCAAGCTTCCATAATAAATACTCGCTCTGATCCTATTTATAAAAAACATATACAGCTTTAGCGTTTAGGTTCATTGAATAACTGATGTATCTGGTCGGTCTACTTGTGTATTTTACAAACAAGCTCATTTTGTTATACATATTATATGAAACAAAACAACAATATAATGTTATTCATTATTATAAATTACATGAACAGACTAAGAAAGTACTTACAGTTTTGAAATAAACCGGCATCCATGAGAGTAGAACAAAGTACCCCTGCAAATTAAGCAAGGTAAAGATTAGTATATACCTAAAAATTGGAATAATGATAAATAATTCTTCTCTTCAATCAAAAGCAAATAGAACTCACCCAATTGTTAGTGGCATTGGCAAATATTATAGCCCAAGATGGTAATTTCGATAAAATAAGGCCAACCGGAGGAAACTTGTTACTTTCTTTTGGAGAACCAGTTTTTCCAGCTTGGATTAATCTTAATTCTGATCTGCTAATGAAATTGCTTTCTAAGGGATCATCTGTTACTCGATATGCCCATGTCATTGCCCATAGCAATCCAAGAGATGAAAATAATATAAAAGGACCAAAAATTCCAGTTGTGGATAGCATAATTGGTGTTAATAATAAGCCTACAACATTGCCAAGATGAAATCCAGCCATTGAAATTCCAACTGCAGTTGCTCTCTCATTACTTGGAAACCACCTATTTCAATAAGAAGAAGATTAGATTAGCTTCCAAATTATAGAGAACTACCTTTGTATCCAGAACAATGTTTTGAATCACAATCACGGTCACGCTGCGATTCATGATGTTATGAGAGTCACTGTCAAATGTGGCCTTATTCGCCGTTGCAGAAACATTAAAACCCATAATGTTACGGACCAGGTCGCGGTCGCGAACCTTGTTTTAAAACCTTGCTAATAGGAAAACAAGCAAACCAAATTTTATTAGCCGCCTAAACCATGATTGATATAATCAAATTTTTGTTACTTGGTTTCCAAGGTATGCATCAGATATAGATAAATGTTTATGCAATGTTTTGAGAACCGAACTGGTGAGACCTTTGGCTCATAGTTCAACTGCTTTAAATAGCTCCAACCTAGATGAAAGCGTGGTCGAACTGCTCAATTAACTGAACCGGAGATAGTGTCGTTGTCGTATCATGGTTTAATCATGTGAATTGTTCAGTTGGTTTGATTTTTAAAACATTGTATTTATGTCCAAGAGGGATATGGAGGCATCACCTTGATAAAAGAGTGCTCATGGCTGGAAGAGCAACTCCTTCGGATAGTCCAAAGAAAGCACGAACTGCTAACAATGCCATTGTGGAATGGTTGGCTGCTAAAGGTGTTAAAAGAGTTGCCAAAGACCACAACAATACACCCCATGCTAGCACCCTCTTTCCTCCATATCTATCTATCAAAGCTCCTCCAATCACTGAAGAGAATATGTAGCCCCATAGGAATGATGACTGAAAAATGCATTAAACATCAGCTTTATGTTAACCTGTAAATTCCACCACAAACAAACAAAAACAAAACAATTTGTCTTGAACTGAATTCTTCAAAAAAAAATCATTTTTTTTGCTAACAACCATGAACTAAATTAATGATTATTGATTAGTACCAAGGTTTTAAATCACGGTTGTGTCGCTGGTCCTTAATATTGTAGAGAATTGCAGTAAAATGCAACTGATGTGGCATAAACTGCAGTCGCGACGACATCAAAAACCATGATGTCACAACCAGATAGGCTTTTTAAAAAACTTGATGAATAAAATTAATGATTAGTACTTTTTCTCAAGTCATTGACTAGTACAGTGAATTGTCCTTGTTTATTTGTGTTTCATTTATTTATTCATGAATAGTAAGTTTTGGAATCATTTATAGAGTACCTGAACAATGCCAAGAAAAGAACTAGACCAACCATATTTAGCAGCAAGAGGAACAACAGCAACAGACATAACAACACGATCAGCATTACAAAGACACATAACACATGCCACCAAAGTGACAACCTTAAACCTCTCTGGAATACTAAAAACAATACCATCTTCTCTACTTCTTCCTCCCACAAACATTCCACCATCTAACCCTTCTGCAGTACATTTCACACCCCATTGTCTCTTCTTCTTCTTCCATTCCTCTGTCCTTCCCCTGCTCCTTCCTTTCCATTCCAATTTCTTTGTTGAGATTTTAGACTCAAAAAAACCCAATTGGGTTTTCTTAAAACTCACAAAACTCAAATGGGGTTGTCCCAATGAACAAAAAAAGGAAGATTTCTTTGTGGATAGTATCAGTGATGAGTTTGCAGTAGCCATAAGAAAGAATGATATATGATGATTATATGAAATGTGAGAAACTCATGAATAGGTTTTTTCTATGACATTAAGGTTGTCTTTGTGTGAAACATGGTTGAGATTATTTTGCACGTAGGATTTTCCATGGTTACTACATAAGGGTGAGTTTGGTGAGAGGATTATGTGCATTTGAACAACCAACTACCACAAGAATTGAAAGTGAAGAAAGAAAAAAATGACAAGTTTTTGTTTTTTTAGGAGGGTTGGTGAGAAAAAATGAAAATACCTCAAAAACTCGGTGCCTTGGAGATGCACGCGAAAGGGTAATTGGGGAATTTTAGGTTTGATGTGTAATTTTGAAAGTAAACGCATTGCGTGGCAGTGTGGCACCACGTTTGTTGATGTGTACACGTTTGTTGAAAGTAAACGCATTGCGGAATTTTAGAACCGGTTAAATTAAATGATTTAATTTATATACGCAATAAGTATACGAGTGTTATACATTATTTACTAATTAGAAATTGACACATCGTTAAAAAGAAATTGGTTAATTGGTAATCACTAATTAGTCAATTGGTAACTAATCAATTCATGAATTGGTAACTAATCAATTCATGAATTGGTAAAAAAAAAGGGTTGATTTGGTGTGATTACAAGTCTTCTCACCTATTTTAAAAAGGGTTTAATTAGTGTACACGATCGATCGCGTAAATTTTTTTACATTATCAATCAATAAAAGATTATGGCATGAGTGATTTTTAAGGTAGTTTGAGAGAATAACAAACCATTTTTATAACGTGTCATATCGTGGTCGACTCACGACGCAAAAAAATTGTATAGTGACTTTTTATATAAATTAAATCATTTTTAAAATAAGATTTAATTTATATGCATTGACGGTGTTTTGAATTTTTTACATTGTCGTCCAAATATGAAGTGACACATGAGGGACTAAAAAAAAATTGGGTGACTAAAAAGTGGGTGAAAATTTTTAGAGGAATCAAAACCAAAAAACTCGATATTTATAAAGTTTTTTTGACAAGATAATGAACATATTTAAGTCAGTTTAATATATTGGCTATAAATAGCTTCAAGAGTATTTTGTTTGATAACATAAATAGATTTTTTTTGAAAATAAATATATGTTTTTTTACTATTAAAAATGAAAATGGATAGTACAAGAAACAACTTAAAATACTCAAGAGCGCTAGTTTGGGCCTCTTCCAACTTAACCAATGTTCTGAGTTCAAATCCAGCTTTGAGGGATTGCGTGCAGAAGATAACCAGTTTATACGAAAAAAAGAAACAACCTAAAATAATATGGAAAAGTAATTGTATAACCGTAAAAACTGCTCACGATAAAATTCACCAATTGTGAGATGAAATTGACAATGGAAATTTACAAGGAGAGCTTTTTTTACAGACACATCTGTTGATACGAAAATTTACAAGTAATATTGATGCTTTCTGTGGTGAATGCAGTTGGTATGACATGTATTGCTTTATTTTTTTGACCAAAAGAAACTTATGTTGTTTCACTAGTAATAATGTTAGTTACATGAGCAATATAACGAACTTGGGAGCTAGCATAGAGTCTTGATGCCCTTGCAAGAGTATGAGCAATAAGATTCGCTTGCTTTTCGAACATCGCTAATCCTATAGCTTGAAAATTGAGAAATAAAATTACTTACAACACATTTGTTGATATTGATACAAAAATATACTCATTGATAATAATGAGGTCAATTGTTCCCGCTTCGATGAGTTCCTTTTCAGTTAGTAATTAGTGATGGGTAAAGACCATCGGTGAGTTAAAAATCCACCAATAATCTATTTCTCGTTAACTACTTCTCTTCCTCTTCACTTGTACTCTCATTCACGTCCTAACGCTCACTATCTCAATCCCACCCTTTGGGTTGCCTCCACCCTGACTGGCCACCACTCCTCTCATCTCTAACCGGCCATCGTCATGACAACTGTAACCCCGGTTTTTCTTACATAGAAAATACCAAGATATACAGCATAGCATACATCAGAGATAACTTCCTGTCATTAGATCTTGAACACAAACTAAAACTTGATAAAAATTCATCAAGCGATCCCTCATAGCAATAATAAACATCCCATCATCCTAGTATTCAATATCCAATACAGAAATAGCGAAAACGATTTATAACTTCTAATATCAATACAAGTAATAACATCGAAATTACAAAGACAGCTGGGAAAACTCAACATAAGCATATAAACTAAAACTTCACCATCTCCTTGGGACACCACGACTAGCTGTGCCTCTTCGCCTTTGCATTTCCCTGTTTCTCTGTAAAAACCACAAAACATGAAGGGTGAGATAAACATTATCTCAGTGTGTAACACCCCGGTATTTTTATCGAGTAAAAATACCCAAGTGTTCCATCATAAAATAATCAGAGATATTTTTCCTGTTTTAGATATTGAACATAAATAAAAACCGCTCATAGCCTAGAGTCCAATATCCAAATAACAAGAAATAGCGGAAACGATTTTACAACTTTTACTGGTACAAGTTATACAATCGGAAATACAAAATCTCAAGGGAAAGACAATAACAATGAAAACTAAGTCTTCACCGTCTTCATAGGCACACCACCTAGCTGTGCTTTTTCACCTGTTCTTTTTCCCCCGCTTCTCTGTAAAAACCACAAAATATAAACAGTGAGATACAATCTCAGTGAGTTCTACCGAGACCCCTACTAACACTCTCGGTCCGGTTTTAAAACATTTTAAAGGTTTGACACAACACCGACCGCAATCCACTTGCTAATCCCGGTGTATCACACAATAAGGCTTCGATCTATTAGGACACCGACCGCAATCCACTTGCTAATCCCGATGAACTAATATCCTAGGCCTTTCTACGTACCATCGACCGCAATCCACTTGCTAATCCCGATGAACGTAGCACAAACTTTTGACACAACACCGACCGCAATCCACTTGCTAATCCCGGCGAACCCCATACCAATAATAGATTAACTATTGGCATCAGAGCCTAGGGTGGGGGATCATGACTTCCCCTCCTAGTATGTCAACATGGGTCGTCACCCAAACTCGATATAATATATATATCTACAGTACTATGAACCCACGGTCCATCAAATCAGACAATCAGTCAAACACTTTAATTCCAAGTTTTATAAAAATCCAAGTTCACACTCGCACTCTATTTGACCATTCTTCGACACCATTTTTAATATCAAAAACAGATCATTTTGCCTTAAAAATAGAATATTCAGTTAGGCCTCTGAATAAGCTTTCCAACGCATCTTAGAACACCTCAATCGGGTTCCTGGATCAAAACTTATCGCGAAACGAAAAAACAGTGTTTGGATGCTGAAATTCTGCCAACTGGCGCGCGAGTGGCGCGTGGCGCGCAAACGGCGCGCGAGTTGACAGTCAAGTTCTGTCCAGTGGCGCGCGAGTGGCGCGCGGCGCGCAAACGGCGCGTGGACTGGCAGAAAGGGGGGCCTGTCAAGCGCAGAATTTTTGCGATTTTCGCGAAATTCGCTATTCCGCTCAATTCCGATTTTTGTTCCGTTCGAAAACAGATTTTACAACCATAAAAACAGTTTCAATCAATACCATACAAACAATCAATCAAATCAAAAACTCAATCAAAACGAATTTTATCAAAAACGACATAGTTTTTCGAATAACGGTTTTAAATCAAAATCTCTCGAATCAAATCACCAAAAATTCCATTTTTTACGCGACGCAACCCGAGACTCGCTCCGATCGATTCCTAATCCGAAACAGACAATATCCAGAAATATTCCAGTCCAGCGAAAGCGGTAAAACAGTTAATTAATTAATTCGAAACATAAAAATCCTAAACGTGAGTAGAACTCACCCTTGAAGCGTGAACCACGAGCGGCCGAATCCACCGAGTAACCACACGAACATTCCCCGCTCCGGCGACACCCAATCCGCTTCCAAAGCTTCCCGCACGATCACGAGACCGCTTTTGACCGAAATACCGATTTCCCCGAAATTCTTCACGGACACTATTCATCAAAACCCCAAATCACCCAACTCGCTTCCAATCTTTCAATCGAACCTCAATCAACGATCCATCATCCTTGGGTTCGTTCCTAACCGAACCTAAACCTTCAAAACCAACCCAAAAATCGGATTTCCCACAAAAGCTCCAAAAAAAACGAAAATGGCCAAGTGAGAGAGAGTGAGCTGATCGTCATGAAATTGGTACCAAAACGAAGAGGAAGTAGCGATGAACATTTTTCGTGTTGGACGGAAGTCGTTTCGGCGAAGTCTCTCACTCCCTCTTCCCTTCTCCCTCACGCCATCTCTCTCTTTTTCTCTTCTTTCTCTCTTTTCTTCTCTCTGTTTCTCAGTTTCTTTCTTTCTTTCAATTTCTTTCTTTCTTTTTCTTTCCTTTTCACGTGCACACACATATATTTATTTATATATACGCGGTAACGTGGTCCAATTACCATATTGATCTAAATCTCCTATTTCGATTCCGAAACTTCCTTGATCCGTATTATCCGGTTAACGATCCGCTGACAACAATTAAATAATTTTAGCACTCGATAAATTTACCAGTTAAGTACTAAATTAATTCAATTGGGTTAACATCCAAATAATTCGGTTAATTATTTTGCGGATGTTACATTCTCCCCAACTTAAAAGAATTTTGTCCTCAAAATTTCGCTAAGTCTTTCATCCGACTAACCGAGGATCGATATCCTCAGAAAGGTCTTAAATTGCTGGAACACAACCTTGAGTTAACGAAATGAGTGTAGAAAATCTTCTCAAGTTGTCACGTCAACCTCTAAGTACGTTCCACTACCACCCTAGAACGCTCTAAGGTTATAGTTAGAACTCTCTCGTTACGAATCAATACGGGAAACTCCTCTTTCGCCTACATAGGCTTGGCACCGCGTTCGAAAACACTTCCTAAGCTTCATTCCTCACTTGCTCCCCAACTTTGATTAATCCAGATCAAAGTACTCCTCGGTAGACGTAAAAACAAACACGATTTCCTCGATAGGTGTAAACACTTTCTCAACAAATCTTCTAAAAATCCATAACAGTTCCCATACACATTGAAAAAGCGTGACGGAAAGGTCATCTGTGAAACTTCCTGACTCACCCTTGGGATTTCGAGATGGAACTCTTCAAAAGATGGAATGAGGATTTACCAGAAACGTTTATCTTAAACGTAGAAGTAAACCGTGGGAACATCAATTAATTTCGGAAGTAATGAAAATCACATCAGTTGTTCTTCAAACAACTATCAAACAGAACTCAGAGCTCCTCTCCGAATTAGTCAATAGCGTTGAGAGCTTCCCCTCAACCTAGGTAATCCTCCAAGGATTTTTCCTCCTCCATCATATTCTATTAGCCTCTTGATTCGTTCCCAAAATTAACTTTAGCATGCGGGTTTTCACAAAAACGATTTTTCAAAACTATTACACCGCACGCCAAACTTCACTTCGGAAATTTCAGCCGCCTACAAGTAGATCCATCAATTAATCCTTTGATGGTTATTCGCAACGTGAAAACAGTCAGCAGTTACCTCACTTACATATTTGCATTCACGTTCGACTTGTCGAACGGAATCTCATAATACTATCTCATCATCGGCCGCACAGATTCTACCGTTGAAACAATTGACTCCATCACTATCCTTGGTAAAATCTGGAAATACCTTTTGTGATTGTAGCTTCACATCAACTTCCTATGCTAAGCGTATAGAATCCCTTAGGGAACTAGAGATCCTCATATGGCTCAATACTAACCGGATTCTCCTTGATCTTGAATTCAGATTTAAGTCTCTAAAGGACTCCGATGATTCCCTCTCATGCATCAATAATCTCGGCCATGTGGATGGACTTCCTACTCAGTGCATCAGTTACAACACTGACCTCTCTTGAATGCTACTTCAACACAAATTCATAATCCTCCAGAAACTCAACACACTTCTCTGCTTGCTATTCAGTTCTTTCTGATCAAACAGATACCTTAAACTATTGTGATCACTGAAGACATCGAAACGAGACCCATACAGGTAATGTCTTCAAATCCCCAGTGCATACACAATAGCTACCAACTCATAATCGTGAGTCGGATAACTCTTCTCATGAGACTTTAATTGTCTGGACGCATAAGCTACCACTTGTTGATTTTGCGTTAGAATGCATCCTAAACCCTTCCCTGAAGCGTCATCGAAAATTTAAAGTTCCAATGACGGATCCTGAAGAATCAGGATTGGAGCAGAAGTCAAAATCTTCAACTCTTGAAAACATTCTTCACAATCAGCATCCCACGTAAACGGATGACCCTTACGAGTTAACCGAGTAAGTGGACAACTAACTGTGAGAACCCTTTAACGAACCTCTTATAGTAACCGGCTAGACCCAGAAACTTTTGATCTCTGCGGCTGACGTCGGTCACTCCCATTCAACACCGCTTCCTTCTCACTGGGACCTACAGAAACCCCCGACTTGAGAAATCACATGTCCCAAAGGCTTTGCTTCTGACATCCAAAAATCACACTTCGAAGGTTTCAAGTACAACTTATTTCCTCGGAGTACTTTCAGAACAATGCGGAGATGTTGGACATGCTCCGCAACGGCCTTCAAGCACATCGAGATACCATCAATGAAAACGACTACAAATTGATCTAGGTATTCGAGGAAAAAACTCGGTTCCGATAATCCATGAATACGGCTGGAGCATTAGTCAAACCGAAGGGCATCACTACATACACATAATGTCCATACCTAGTACGGAAAGCTGTCTTCGGAATATCTAAGGCTCTAACTTTTATTTGATGATATCCTGACTTCAGATCAATTTTTAGAAAACACAGCAGCGCCTCAAATTGCTCAAGCAAATCGTCTATCCCTGGCAAAGGGATGTTTATTCTTGATCGTCACTTTGTTGAGTTGTCGATAATCAATGCACAGTCTCATGCTACCATTTTTCCTGTCGACTAACCACACCATATAACTTTCAACAGATTACCGACAGCGCGAACGCTACAAACCCGGTAAACCTGTTATAACTCAGCACGATACCGACTGCGCGAACGCTACAAACCCGGTAAATCGCACAATGAACCATTTAACACACCACCGACTGCGCGAACGCTACATACCCGGTGAACCATGTTATTCGACTAACCACACCAAAGCACTCCTTAGAGAAGCACTCGGTCGAATGAATTTCTTTAACATCGACTCTTCAAGCTGAGACTCCGTTTCCTTTAATTCTAAAGAAACATTCAATAAGAAACAATAGATATTGATCCCGTGCCAGGAACCAATTCTACCGTAAACTCTACCTCTCGCTCTGGAGGTTTAGAAGAAACTTCATTGTGAAAACATCCGGAAAGTCATTCACAACCTGAAGGTTCGCCAAATCTAAACTAGTCTCAGTGGATGCAGATAACATACTAACACGTGCTTCCGCACATTGGAATGAAGATTGACCGTCTAAGGTGAACTAGGTAACCGCTTCAGAATTTGTCTTAGACAATTCAACTGATTCTGAAGAGAAACTGATAGTTGATTGCAACATGATTTGCAGTCATCCAATTCATACCCAAAATGGTGTCCACACTTCTAACAGGCAAACAAATAATCCTTCCACAAAATTTCTGTCTCCTATTACACGTAGGCAATTCCGACACAAAGATTGGGTCTGGACACGACCCTTGGCCGCAGTTAAGATAGTTATCGGTTCTGATAGCGATGGTAAGGCTAATCCCAACCGATTCACACGCGATCGGGATATACAGCAATAGGTTGCACCCGAACCATATAATATGCTGATCGAGTTATTGAAAACTGATCCCATGGCCCTCATTAGATTGTCTGCAGTCGTAACTGGCTAAACATCCAGAATGTTGACTTGTCCTTGCCTTAGAGTTGCTTGTAACTCCTTGGAACTCTTCCTTACAGGGCACTCCTTACCATAGAGACCCTCTTCCGCATATACTACTATTTCTAAATTGTGTTGCTTTCCACAATTAGAATATCTTGACCCTTTGGAGAATCAAAGAATTGCATCTGCTTTTCCTTTGATGAAATTATCTTAGGAATTTACATTCGGAGTTGGTAATTTCAACTATCTTCTTTCCTTTCCCATATTTCCTATGAGATCATCCTCGGCGACATAGGCTGATTGCACTAAGGCAACAAAATTGGTAGCAGTATAAGAACTGAGACCATAACTCATAAAAACACTTATGCCCGTCTTATACTTCTGCATTCTCCGTTCGTCATCCGAAGCTTACCTTACCACTTGGTAAAACTGAGACAACTTCTCAAACTTAGCGGTGTACCCTTCCACCGTCATGTCACCTTTCCTGAGGATGCATCGGTTGGAGATTCCGATCTTGGTCGAGGATTGCATCTTGATCATCCAGTCATAATTCCGCTTATGATGCACTAAGTATTAAGTTGATCAGGCTCAATGTCTCTTAGCATCACAAGTGTAATTACAAAAAGGACTAACAAGGAATCGACTCAACCCTAAACTAAGTCCGACTAGGTCGAACTGCTCTGATAGCAACTGTAACACCCCGGTATTTTTATCGAGTAAAAATACCCAAGTGTTCCATCATAAAATAATCAGAGATATTTTTCCTGTTTTAGATATTGAACATAAATAAAAACCGCTCATAGCCTAGAGTCCAATATCCAAATAACAAGAAATAGCGGAAACGATTTTACAACTTTTACTGGTACAAGTTATACAATCGGAAATACAAAATCTCAAGGGAAAGACAATAACAATGAAAACTAAGTCTTCACCGTCTTCATAGGCACACCACCTAGCTGTGCTTTTTCACCTGTTCTTTTTCCCCCGCTTCTCTGTAAAAACCACAAAATATAAACAGTGAGATACAATCTCAGTGAGTTCTACCGAGACCCCTACTAACACTCTCGGTCCGGTTTTAAAACATTTTAAAGGTTTGACACAACACCGACCGCAATCCACTTGCTAATCCCGGTGTATCACACAATAAGGCTTCGATCTATTAGGACACCGACCGCAATCCACTTGCTAATCCCGATGAACTAATATCCTAGGCCTTTCTACGTACCATCGACCGCAATCCACTTGCTAATCCCGATGAACGTAGCACAAACTTTTGACACAACACCGACCGCAATCCACTTGCTAATCCCGGCGAACCCCATACCAATAATAGATTAACTATTGGCATCAGAGCCTAGGGTGGGGGATCATGACTTCCCCTCCTAGTATGTCAACATGGGTCGTCACCCAAACTCGATATAATATATATATCTACAGTACTATGAACCCACGGTCCATCAAATCAGACAATCAGTCAAACACTTTAATTCCAAGTTTTATAAAAATCCAAGTTCACACTCGCACTCTATTTGACCATTCTTCGACACCATTTTTAATATCAAAAACAGATCATTTTGCCTTAAAAATAGAATATTCAGTTAGGCCTCTGAATAAGCTTTCCAACGCATCTTAGAACACCTCAATCGGGTGCCTGGATCAAAACTTATCGCGAAACGAAAAAACAGTGTTTGGATGCTGAAATTCTGCCAACTGGCGCGCGAGTTGACAGTCAAGTTCTGTCCAGTGGCGCGCGAGTGGCGCGCGGCGCGCAAACGGCGCGTGGACTGGCAGAAAGGGGGGCCTGTCAAGCGCAGAATTTTTGCGATTTTCGCGAAATTCGCTATTCCGCTCAATTCCGATTTTTGTTCCGTTCGAAAACAGATTTTACAACCATAAAAACAGTTTCAATCAATACCATACAAACAATCAATCAAATCAAAAACTCAATCAAAACGAATTTTATCAAAAACGACATAGTTTTTCGAATAACGGTTTTAAATCAAAATCTCTCGAATCAAATCACCAAAAATTCCATTTTTTACGCGACGCAACCCGAGACTCGCTCCGATCGATTCCTAATCCGAAACAGACAATATCCAGAAATATTCCAGTCCAGCGAAAGCGGTAAAACAGTTAATTAATTAATTCGAAACATAAAAATCCTAAACGTGAGTAGAACTCACCCTTGAAGCGTGAACCACGAGCGGCCGAATCCACCGAGTAACCACACGAACATTCCCCGCTCCGGCGACACCCAATCCGCTTCCAAAGCTTCCCGCACGATCACGAGACCGCTTTTGACCGAAATACCGATTTCCCCGAAATTCTTCACGGACACTATTCATCAAAACCCCAAATCACCCAACTCGCTTCCAATCTTTCAATCGAACCTCAATCAACGATCCATCATCCTTGGGTTCGTTCCTAACCGAACCTAAACCTTCAAAACCAACCCAAAAATCGGATTTCCCACAAAAGCTCCAAAAAAAACGAAAATGGCCAAGTGAGAGAGAGTGAGCTGATCGTCATGAAATTGGTACCAAAACGAAGAGGAAGTAGCGATGAACATTTTTCGTGTTGGACGGAAGTCGTTTCGGCGAAGTCTCTCACTCCCTCTTCCCTTCTCCCTCACGCCATCTCTCTCTTTTTCTCTTCTTTCTCTCTTTTCTTCTCTCTGTTTCTCAGTTTCTTTCTTTCTTTCAATTTCTTTCTTTCTTTTTCTTTCCTTTTCACGTGCACACACATATATTTATTTATATATACGCGGTAACGTGGTCCAATTACCATATTGATCTAAATCTCCTATTTCGATTCCGAAACTTCCTTGATCCGTATTATCCGGTTAACGATCCGCTGACAACAATTAAATAATTTTAGCACTCGATAAATTTACCAGTTAAGTACTAAATTAATTCAATTGGGTTAACATCCAAATAATTCGGTTAATTATTTTGCGGATGTTACACAGTGAGTCCTATCGTGACCCCTTACTAACTCTCTCGGTTCATTATGCCTCATTTTAACTCGTGTCCCTAATAAGCGGCCACGTGAAAACCTCTCATCGACTTTATCTCGTAGTCCTGATAAGCGACTACGTGAAAATCTCATTTTACATTACTTAGCATATCACCGAGAACCATTTTCTATTCCCGGTGAATCCATTCCACTAACCATTTTGTATCAAGCGGATTGACCATTTTCTATCAAGCGGATTCCACATGGGCCTAGGTTCATAGGGCTCATGACTTCCCCTCCCCTAGTACACTAACCTCTTTAATAGGGTCGTCACCCTAGACCTCTATTTATATAATTTATATAAATACACCCGCATTGGGCCGTCTCTTATACCTGACATGAACATAGCATAACCTCGACCTCAACCTCAAGGGACATTTTAGTCCCTTTTATCCTTTCGTGACATTATCTCACTCGTGGTTACTAACTTTTATTAACATAACATAGAACATCCTCATCATATCAACAAAACATAACATAATCGCAATCAACATCAACACATAGGGTTGAGGAAGGGATTAGAATGAACTTGGAACCGTTCGGAATAGGCTAGGACGTGTTTTGAAATGGGGGTAACAGAGGTGGACGCACGACCCGTGTGCATTTTTAAAAAATTTGCGCATGAGTAACAGAACCACACGCACGACCCGTGCCACAGGGGCGCACGGTCCGTGCGTGGTCATCAGTTTCCAGAAATTGCATTTTCGTGTAACTTTGGCTATCCCGTTCGTTCCAATTTTCATTCCAATCAATCCCCAAACATAACAATACATTATTTCAAAGTCAAACAATCATCATACATATCATCAAATCATCCAATCTCAATCATTCAAACATTCATAACGAAATACATTTTCGCAATTACGGTTTTCGTAAAACAACGGCTTTCAACGAAATCGAACGAAACGAAGAACAAAACCACATTTTCAGTCACATGCACGGTTGACACAATAAAATAGAAAACCCTAAGCGAGTATAGAACTCACCCGGAGCGACGGACAACTCGAATAACGGAAGACGCGATCAAACTTTCTCCGAACCAAACTATTTCTGGACAGCATCAGGGAGCAGTTTTGGGATGAGCATAACTTATTCAATTTCTAACCAAAATCATTCAATCCAGGGCCTAATGTGTAGATAATTTTGTCTACTTTCATATGGTTCAAGTCCCAAACTGTTATATGGTGAAAATGCAAAGACTGTTTCGAAAGTATGTGTAGATAATTTTGTCTACTTTCATATGGTGAAAATGCAAATACTGTTTCGAAAGTATTGCTGTGACAAAAGTGAAACTTGTACTTAAATGTTCTCCCTCAATACTCAGTCAAATCAAGTGGTTCTTGTGCCTAAACTGAATGATTTTATGTCTAGTTTCCAAAGAAACAACAATGAACTTAAACGGAGTTCTGGACAGTGAGTTACGAAGGAAATACCATGGACTGTTAAAAACCGATTTCTGCAGAACTTGCTGTGAGTTGATTCCTTCAACTCCACCACCAAGGTCCACGAACTCAGCAACTGATCCCTCTCTGAACACTATCTCAATCAACAATGCAGCTTTCTATTGAGCTTTAAAACTGAACCTTGAACCTCTAATACCACCTACCAGCTTCTACAAACTACATGCAAGGCAAACTTCACCATTGGCCAACCTCTAGCTTCACAATTTCGAAAATGGTGGATGGAGATGGAGAAGGGTGTGGGTTGCAAAATTGGTATCAAAATGTAGAGGAGAATGAGCTGATTGTAATGGTGTTAAAATCCCTCACATGCATCAAGGTTGGGTGATGATCTCTCCTCTCTCACTTTAGCACAAGCTCTTTCTCTCTCACCCAAGTTCTCTCTCCCAATTTCTGTTTTCAGCACTATGAGTGTGTGTGTGTGTGTGTGTGTGTGTGTGTGTGTGTGTGTGTGTGTGTGTGTGTCTGTGTGTGTGTGTGTGTGAGGGTCATTTAACATAAGGAAAAGACCAACATACCCTTAGTTCTAATTCCCACTTAAAACCAATCTTAATCATAACATCACTCAATAACACACATGCTTCACATAATTTATTAACTAAATACATAGTCAATTTATTTATCTCATGCCAATCATCTCACATATAATTAATTATGCTAACTTATTTAATTTAGCTAACCAATTATTTCATGACCCCTTGCTAATTTCTATTAACTAATTTAGCTAAATTGGGGATGTTACAACAACCACCTTCCACCCCACTCACCCCAAAATTATAGTATCCTGAAACCCCTTGCTAATTTCTATTCACACCATTTCACACCACTAGTCTTCTCTAGCGACTACAATCGACTGCACTACTAGAAAAACATGAAATAGCGGCAAAAATTTAGATGCAGAAAATGGCAAAACTTGTCTCTAATTTCGTCTCTAAGTGTTAGCGATGCTAAATTTGCAAACTAATTTTGTTTTTCCCGTTGCTATTTGAGATTTTTCTAGTAATGTCGACTAATTCCAATCTAGTTAAAATCAAATCGTCTTCTCAGATACCAACTCAAATTTTTCTGTGTTTTGCTCTTTCCATCCCAGTTTATTCTCTGGTTTGCTCTTTCCAATTCCATTTTCCAATTGAGTGGCTATGTTTTTTTAGGGCTTAGTTCGGTATTGAAACAACAGTGAAAGGAGTTGGAAGAACTTGAAGAGAAGGTATTTTGAATTTTTTAAAATATGTTTTGGTTTTCTTGTTTTTGTTATAGTTTGTGGTGCATGAGAATTTTTGGTTGGACAAAGACACACTGGTCCATCCATGTGAGGGATCTTCAAGTTTTTATTAAATTATTTGAAAGTTAAAAACAAACGTGTTTTTGAACGTTGATGGTAATAGCCTCAGTAACCCAGGTGTTTTGGGTTTTTGAGGTTTAATTCGAAATGGGGCCGGTGCTTGGTTCCGTGGTTTTGCAGACAACATCGGCTATTCTAACATTCTATATGCTTAGTTATTAGCACTTTATCATGGTTTGAAGATGGCTTGGGACATTGTTTCAAGGATTTGTTGTGCTACTCAGATTCCAAGTAAGTTATTAAGATAATCTCTGAGCCGGTAAATGAATGACATCACTATGCAGCCATATTATCCGTAATATTAAGGAGCTTGTATCTAGGGAGTGGTGAATTCACGTTAATCACACATTCAGGGAGGACAGTGCTTATGCGGACTTCTTAGCTAAGTTTGGTGTCGGGAATCATGAAGCATTTTATTCTATTGCGGAATCTCCTGCAGAGATCCTTGCCACTAGTGGAAAAATGGGATTCAAAGTCGGACTTTTTGGACATTTAAAGTCGGACATTCACCCGACTTCTATCAAAGCGACTTAGAAAGTATGTTTTTTTTAAAGTCGGATTAAAGTCCGACTTAAAAAGTATGTTTTTAAGTCGGATTATTAGTGCGTCCGACTTTAATTACGGCCTGTGGAAAACCTTTAACGTCGGGTTTTTTCTGAACCCCGACTTTAATTATGGCCTGTGGAAAACCTTTTAAAGTCGGACGTTAGTTGCACCCGACTTTAAATGTTCCTTTTTTTTTAAAAAAGAAAAACTTTATTTGGTGCTTCCCCTGTAAAATGATACTGGATAAAACTAAAAATACAAGAACTGTAATATCTTGAGAACTGATAAAATGTGTACTAATATTTGATATTAGACTAACCAAACTCCACTTAAATGTAAAAAAATATCAAGCAGCCAGCAAATTAGGAAGAAAAAGAAACAATCATAAGGACTTCAAAAAACATCTCAGAATACATTAGCAGAGGTCTCAACAGAGGTAGTCAAGACAATATAACCAAACTGTCTAGAAGGGAGAAGCCTAGCAGTCCAACCTTCGATCTCTTTGACACCCACATCGAAATGGGGACTGATAACCCCACACTTGTTCAATCTACCATTCAATTCAACCATAATTTTTCCTGCCCTGTGGTCATCAACGTACTCAAACTCTCCAATGTATCCTACATCATGTTATCAATCATCAATGAGAAGCTCAAAGCATCAACTCAACACCAATGAGAAATTCAATTCACATAATAGGAAAAAAAAACTACTAATGAAAAACACATTCATACACTGTGTAATCAAGCATCAAATCAACACCAATGAGAAATTCAAAGCATAAAATCAGCACAATGAGAAATTAAAAGCATCAAATCAACCACTATGATATGCAAGCTTTATTGCAGACTCAGCATACCCGCTGTTACCACCCATCTAGTCTTGATAACTGCATGGCAAAGGCTTTATCACAATCTACAGCTGGAAATGCTAACAAATCCGTGGACCTTAGCATGAAGTTTCCATGATAAGTTGTGAAGCGAACACCTAAAAACAGAGACAAATATCAGCAATTGAATTTGTATGTCTGCGTTCTCAATATTTCAATATTATGTGTTTAATCTTTATACCACGTTGCTTGAAACAACAGATAAACAAAAGGAGTCAAGGAAGGTAATCATTTCTAAGACATAACAAATGCACAGACCTTTTGCACACCTAATACGCATTACAGCTTCCTATGCAGTTTCTCTAGTGAGGTCTCTCCTTAATTCGTGTCTCAATTTCTCCCCATGAATGGCTGATTGGAAGGCTGGATAGTAATACACTTGACCAGCAGTATACTTTGCCAGAGTTCCTAAACAGACAGTAAATTATAAATCCAGAATTTACTTCATGAAGCATTCGGGGCATGGAAAATCCAGGTAACTGAAAACTTGAGTTGCTGCAGGACCAAATGCAATTTAAGCACACTTAGAAAATATGAGCGAGAATAATTAAGTCAAACTTTTAAAACCAAAAAAGTTCCGAACCTTCCATATTCATCGACATGCATACCCTCCATTTCTCTAATAGGGTCGTCGAAAGCCCTCTCTATTCTCAATGAACGTCGTGAGAAGGCACCAGCAAAAGCTGAACTTTTATATGAGTTCAGTTCCCGGATATGATCTCAATCTGCACCAAAAAAGGAGTTTTAGTTGGACGTAGTAGACATGGTAAAAAGCGGAATCTGCTACTTCATTCTTTTTTCCTCTAACAATTGCAAGAGACTGATATTCTCATGCACTGAAGAAATGAAAAAGTCGAACTTTCCTCATTCTAATTAATATTACCATTTGTTTTTACATATATATCTAAAGGCCAAAAAAGTATGATTCAGCATGTAGAACAAATGGATACATTACCTTTAAAGAATCAGAAACCCTGGAACTGAACTCTTGAGCAGCCCTCATGGAATTAACATAATCAATCTACAAAACTTTAATCATAGAACAAATAATATAGAAATATAACCTGCTTGTTGAGTGGGGTATGATATGTACGGAATGATGATGCTTGAATAATGCCACTATCATAGCCTGACAACCAAAACACAGTATCACTGCACAATTTTGTATGCATTAGATTAAGACCTAAGAACTGAAACATGCTAGAATTGAAACTACTGCACTGTGACGTTGATGAAAAAACATTTGTCTATTACCGTTGTGCAATCTTTACATGCTCCAACTGAAACACATGAGCCTTCCCCAGGAAGACAGCAAGGAGGCTGGAAAGTAAAGCGGTATTATCAGAAAACAATGAAGTCAATGAGCAAAAGTTGGATAAAAAATCTTACTAAATTCAAAAAGCATGCAAAAATGACTAAACACATTCCAAATGTTCACAGAAACACAAATAGGAAAACCTAAACTCTAAGGATTAATAAATTGTCTGCTGACTGCTTCTCAAAGTTAGTATCACTACAAGAAATTTGACCTTTACCCACGGACAAAAACCGTCACTAAATGTCAAATGTCTGTGGGTAAAAGTCACTTTAACCTCTCCCCACGGCCACTCTTTCCGTAGAGAACGTAAGACGTCTAACCACGCTTTTGCGTCCGTGGGTAAAAGTTTTCCCTACGCCCAAGTTCATTTACCTACGGTTTCTGACTGTCACTATATCCTTCACCGGTACATCTAATTTTAACTTCTACCTACGGTTCTGACCGTCACTAAAAGTGATTTTTTTTTGGATATATTAGTGGCTTATTTTTGCTGAATAAAAAATAAATTCTTTTATTAAATTAAACTGTTTTATAGCAACTATAAATTATATTATTCATAAGATTAACATATAAAATATATATTGATAATACTCATGGATAATACATCTTTAAGTCAATTAAAACCCAAATCACAAACATACAACTATAAATTGTGATAATACATCATATATCTTTCAAATCACAAAGATACAACTCTATTTTGGCAATATCCTCAGACTGCTCTATTTTGGCCTATGGGCTTGGGCTCAATCCACTGGAAGAATCGTATCCATTGCTGGAAGAAACCTTCAATTTTTGACTAATACCCGATGGTGAAATCTCAATACCCCTACTGCAAGTTGAAGTCTTCATATTTGAGAGGCATTCAAGATTTGGCAATTCCATCCACGGCTTGTAAGTCATCTTCAATGGCATCATTAAGACGAACAACATTCTCGAATAGGGAGATGGCCTTCGCATTCTCCTCATCCTATTGCATTCAATCGAAGAGGAATTACAAATCTTAAGCAAAACAAAACTGAATGATTCATCCATAGTAATAGCATTTAGCACATAGAACTGCAGATTGTTCAGTTTAACTTACCTTAACCTTCTTGAAGATATCTCTGAATCCCAGTTCTTTAAGGATATACCAAATAATTAGTCAGGCACCTCTAAATCATTTCTTTTTCAAAGTAACTTTAGTAAAATAACATACAATGATATCAAGAGGAGTGCCATGACTTGCTGGATCTTTCTCAAAATCGTCAAGTATTTTAGCATACCTTTTATGCAGAAAAGTATCATTAGAAGATGCAAATATGAAATAAATAAATAAAAAACCTGAAAGTGAAGGTAGAAAGAGGCAACAAGAGAGGACCTTAGAGAAAATGTTTGTGCTTTGTTAGCAGCATCAGGAACAGACGTATCACTCTCAGCACGCTCCCTGTACCAAGTCAAAGCCAAATATTGATGTAAAAAACAAGAAACACTGAAATAGCAGAATCATTGCAGTAAATAGTAATTCAAAGCAGAAACTAATGCCGTGCTTTTAAAATGAAACAGAGTAGAAACACATATTGTTGTCGTGGTTCAGGATAGAAATGAGTGAAATAAGCCATTGCTGTCAAAAGGGTATGCAATGCAGGATATTAATCTCTGAAAGAAAATTGCCAACAGCAAGTGATTTGTTTATTTGTTCAACCAGCCAATCAAACAAACATGCATATACTGACTTTGGCAAAGCAACCCTTGCATCAAATAGCCTACATGATAAGAAGAGTACATTTAAGACAAACCTAATGAACTGGTACTGATGTATGCATTTCAATAAAACCCCAACAACTGTTGTCGAAGATTGGTTTTTGTAAGAAAGGAAATGAAAAGACAAGAGCGCTGAATAAACAACAACAGGGATGAAATGAAACTATTACCAAAATGCTTCCTTAGAGATCACAGAGTTGCTCTGAATCATAGGGCTTGGAATAATCTCTACATATGCCCAATTTATGAACAAGGGCCATAAAATCATATATAACTGCCAGCATGAAACATAAATGAATGACAGAAGTGATACAAACCGCAAACTTCTATGTTGAGCTTTGATGTCTCTTAAAAATTGTACTTTCATGTAGTCAAATCCATCCTCATCAACCAAATATCCCCTAGAATCTGATTAAATATTTTGTTAAAAAAATGCACATTCGGTGAAAAGATCAAAGGCTTCATAAGGAACCTCAGAATGTCATGACAATTCTATAGTTAAGTACCACTATTCGTATATTCTTGCTAGAATAAAAGAATACACTTGCATCATCCTAGCAAATGCAATAGCCTCCATATATGTGTAAAAGGAAAAAGAATTATCCGATACTGAAATGGGAAGAGCACCATATGCAACTAGCTTCTCTAAAACATGCATCGCAATCTTTCCAGAACCTTAGTTAAAATGATCTTAATTAAAATAAAAACCTTAGTTAGTCCTTTGAGTTCTTTGTTCATGTCAGCAACCATGAGCTGCGCAAAGAAAACCTGCAGATACATGAAAAACTTGTTAAATTTGATAGCTTGAAACCATAGATGGAGAACAAAATTTTGTAATGATATTCTTGGCCAGAATGGGCATGCATTTATATGCTCTTTATTCTGTAATGCATTTATATGCATTTATGGCCAAAATTTTGTAATGATATTCTTGGCCAGAATGGGAATGGGATATTGAAAGGGCCTGCTAAGGATACTTGTTGAGGATTGTCAACAAAAAAGGATATCTTGTTGAGAAATACTAAAGAAAATACATGACAATAAAGACCAATAAAGGATATCTTGTCAACAAACGACATGCTCAGAATCAACTTCCAACAAGACCAATTAATATCACCTTATGGCATTTTTCATTTTGCACAGAATCAACCAGTAATAATTCTTGCGTATCTGAATTAATGCATAATTTATATAGAAGAAATTGACTACTAATGTTTGGATTGATTTAACAGTAGCTAGTAACATATTCATACAAATTAAATTCTAAGCTGATAAATATAATGTAAAACAGAGTCAATCTAACCTAACCACCAACATGAGAGCAGTGTACTAACCTCTCGATCTGGACCTTCAAATCAAGTTCTGAATCTGAAATTGAAGAAGAAAGAGAAGAGGGAGAAAAACTAGGGTTCCGAATCTGAAATTTCTGAAATCTAACTCCATTAACAGAAAGAAAACGAAAATTAAAGCAAAACAATAAGAAGATAACTTAGGGTTCACCTTCACAAAGAGGAAGCCATGGGAGATAAGAGAGAGAAGGAGAACGAGCCAGAGAAACTGAGAGAGTGATCGACGAATAAACGAGAATCAACGAATTCCTGAGAGAGCGATTGAATCAGAGACATCGATTGAAGATGAGAGAGGAATTGAAGATGAGAGAGCGTCAGAACCTGAGAGAGCGAGAGAGCGAGAACCCGAGAGAGCGAGAGACGGAGAGAGGGCGTCGTGAGAAGATGAGAGAGCGTGAGCATGTCGTTTGTTGACAAGATATCCTTTATATTAATTAAATTTTGTTTTAACTTTTACCAACGGACGATTTTAAAAAAAAGGCACCGTAGGTAAAAGTGGCCGTGGCTATATGGCAGTTTTTTGGTAGTGTATCCTTCATCACTAAATTACCAAAAAAAAAGGATCTTTACATTTCAAATCCCAACTCTAGTAGAAGGTTAGCAATTATAGCTAGATTTATATTTAAATACTTCATACAAGGATCTTTACAAATTCAAATCCCGACTCTAGTAGAAGGTTAGCAATTATGGCTAGATTTATATTTAAATACTTCATACAAGGTGCTTCACAAAATTGAAAAGAACTCCAGTTATGCTCAATCCTCCATTAAATACTACCATAAAACAATTATTGCTAATATAGATAATGCTAATTACCTTCATATATCGGGCCAATAAACCAGGTTTTCTTTGACCACTGCCTGAGAGGTTATGAAAAGACAAACTTCAATAGAATTTTTCAAGAGACAGAGGAGGCCAACAAGTGAGAGTGAGACCATTGATAATAATGTATGAATGGTAGTTAGGAGACAGGTAAGGTCACAATCACAAAGCTCATAGTTTATGACAAAGATATTTAAATAACAAGTATATTTATTTTTTAATTTAATCTAAAGTATATATAGTGATCAAGTATTTCAGAAAGGAGGGAACTGATAAAAGGGGGGAACTGGTATTAGATGAGTGATCAAGTATTTCAGAAACCACTTTACTACTAATTAGATGCATGACATAAAATACTCCTATATTGTCAAAATCTTCACTTATTTCATCAAACTATAGTATCATTTCAACACAATCTCATTTACTTACCCCCATCTTCTGCTGGTTCAACCCTCCATCAAGAAAAAACTGGATATAACCCCGAGATTTTTCAGGTGGCGCTGCAATGATAAATTAAAAAAGAGTATGTAAAAAAACAAGCACCAATACCAAACAACATGGTCCTCAATTTCAAGAGAAAAAAAAACTCAATTAACAATTTGAACGGTTGAAGTTGAACCTACAGAAAAATGAGACAAAATCAAATTCATGTAATCAAGAGACAACAATTAATGCCGATTATATCCTTGTAACTTTGTACACAAAAAACTCTCATAAATTTACAGCACAAACCTCAACAATGCACAAGTTGTCATCTATATCAGCAGCATAGTGGCTGCACATTTGAGGATCTTCAAAATCAGCATCAATGTCAACGACATATGGATCTGAACAGATTGATTAACCCAGTATAATAGTGACAATACTCCATCTACTCCATTACTCAAACAACAAACAATGCTAAATTAGTTTTGAGTATTCTATAAAAAGAGAATTGAACTAGTAGCAATACCTCCGCCAAGTTCAGTAATCACCAAGAACAACTTATCCATATCCTCAGCTGTTTTATAAGAACTAGTAGCAATTAAATTTTGTTGAGAACAATCCATAACATATCCAGATTTCATTGCCCTATCCTTCCAACCAAGAGGATCTGAATAACAATCCAAAACATGAATCCTGCAAAATAGTCAATTACCATTTATTAGAACAAGCAAAATCCACTCCCTTTTTCTCTAACATAGCAGCATAAAACGATGGACTTTGAGAAAGTGCAACAATGACTATACCACTATATAAAAAAAGAAACATCTGTGAATAGTAATAAGAACACACACCTCCAAAACACCGCACTCTGCTTCCACTTCGCTGTACACCTGCAAGCGGAGAACATACCAACAGACGTTACCCGGACCATCGTTCATCAGTACAAGAGCAACCCACCACCACCGCGAGCGAAGACGAACCACCACTAGCGGCTTTGCGCCTTCGATATCAGAAATTTCACGCTCTTTCTAAATCGAATACACTGAAGCATCGCAAGCAGAACCCCGTCCACAGCACCATCGAAGCATAAACTGATCTCCTTAATAACGGACAGAACCCTCAAGCAACTGCAGCTTAGATTCAAGCATCAATCAGCACGCTACAAGCAAAACACCAGACCGAGAAGGAGAGTCACAGACGCATGCCGCTTCAACCTCTTTGTAAGCCAAACAGAACACCAGATCAATAGCCACACGCCGCAACAACCTCGTCATACACAATCCAAAACCAAATCGGGGCAAAACCCACGACACTAGAACAGCAACAAACACCACCCACAAGCTCCTCATTGTTGCAGATGCACTACTCCTACTAAAGTCCTTTGCTCTGTTGAACGCGATTTCCGCTTGGATCTTACAAACGAAAGGGATTCGATGGTGAAGGTTGAAGCACCAGAGATAACCCGTTGAAAAACCAAACGAGATCCAGAACCTATATCGACCCAGACGATGCCCCTGCTGACGGTGAGACAACAACCGGAACGCAACGATTGATTGTTTTGATTCAAGCGAGACTTTGACTAAATGAAGAAATGTGTAATCTACGGGAAGGAAGGAGATGACAGGGGATGGAGGAGAGAAGAGAGGCGCAGGGGAAGGGAGGCCGATGGCGGTGAGAAGGATCCCCTGACGGCGCACACGAGATGCTAACCCTAGCACAGAGTAGAATGTGTTTGGAGAGAGAGAGAGTTTTAGGACAAGAGAGGCTTCGATTAGGGTTTTAGTTAAGCGTGGAAGGTAATAAAAATGCTGAAAATGTTAAAAATATCAACTTTTTAAGTGAGGCAATAATTTGCACGACTTAAAAGGGTGAGCGCAAAAAACTTTTGTCGTACTTATTACAAAATTGCCACCGCGCTGACCTTTTAAGTCGGACAATTAGGGACCCGACTTAAAAATTCCAATTCTTTTCTAGTTTTTGTACTAGTGTGCTCACCTGCTAGCTGGCGCTAGTGGGACTTTCTGTTTTAGATTGTTTTATTTTCAGTCTTTTTCCTTTGTTTTTCTCCATTTGTACCAAAAAAAACGTGTGTTTTTTGTCTTTATTTCTTTGTTTGTATCTCATGGTCCTTCACCGACATTTAATTTCATTGGAGGAAATCGTAGGGACCTTTGTCTGTAGTTTATTTTGGGCCTATACTATTGAATTTGCATGGCCTTTTTCCCAGGGCTCAAAATGAGACACAATCACACATAAACCACAACCTCATTTTGGCTATGATTAGTGTCTCCACTATGCTTATCCATGTGCCCCTTTGGTTTTTGCAGCTGTGTATGAAATTGGAATGTTTATTGTGTCATTAATTAGATCACAACTTCTGTAATAAGTAAACATTACAAGAAAATTTTGTTTTAGATCAAAAACTATTTTTCTGGTTTATGTGCTTAAAGCTAAATGCAAATCAACACACACGATATTATGTACCAGCTGGACATATATATATATATATATATATATATATATATATATATATATATATATATATATATATATATAGATAGATAGATATCCATTAAGCTTTATGCATTCATTTTTTTCTTTGGGATATAGCTCTAAGTGGTGAGACACAAAAATGTTTCAATGTACTTAGTCTTAGGTCGTGAATTTGTATCCTTGTGGGAGGCGAAGAAATACCACATGAGAATGGTAGATAATTCTATGAGTGACAATTAGCATAAATTATGTTAAAAAAGACTTTTTTATATCTATTTAAAGGAACTGTCTATTTTATTAGGAAAATACTAATTGGGAACTATATAAAAATCAAACCACTATTACGATATTGTAGTTGGTGGGGGAGATTTTTGTCCATGAATGCAACCTTACCAAACTATACCATACAAGTTGGTTTGACTAGTACCAAATCATCGTCGGTCTGTGACTCTGTGATGTGTGAGTTAGCCTGACAACTACAAAGTTGTAGTTGGTTGGTACGTGACATTTAGGCTGTTTTTTTTACCCCGCATCGGATCTCATACCCCTATTTTATCATAAATCCTCAAAATATCTCTAGTTTTTCGTAAAAAAAAAATATTTTTTAAAAATTTCCGAAAATACACAAATTTCCGGAAATACACATATTTTTTAAAAATGGCTTCCAGAAATACCTCTTTTTAGGTATTTCCGAAAAACACATATTTCTGCCTTCTGGAAATATGTGTATTTCTGGAAACTTTTAAAAAATATTTTTTTTTTAAATTAAAAAAATTTATGCGAAATAATTAAATGTAACGAACTTGCTAAACTAATAAACAATAATAATCAGTATTAATACAGTAAAAATACAAAAAATAATACAACTAAATGTCCAAAAGCTATAAAGCAGCCAACAGACTATCATAGACATCCCCAGGAATGCCGTCGACTGCCAAAAGACTATCATAGGCATCCTGGACATGCCTAGCTACTCTCTCCCTGGACTCATAGGGAAGTGGACCAACATCCTCTGGAGGCGAAGGCGGAGCTGGAGGTGAAGGCGGAGCCGGAGTCAGGTGGGGAATGGACACCTGGAAGTACCATGGTAGATACTCGTCATCACAAGCACCCTGAACGGGTGTCCGTCGATCGCTGTTCCTGAAAGCGCGCACTGGAGACTGATAGAACATCAGCTGCTGTATTATGACCTCCGGAGATGGACGTGCGCCCGAAATAGGTGGATCAGGAATCTGCTGGACATATCCAAACTGCCAACGGACCCTATCTGGCATAGAAGGCACCGCCACAGCAGCCAACCTCTGAATAATGAAATGTTGTGAAACCGGATGTACTGTCTGTGGTCGTCGACCCAGGGGCTCCATATGACCTGCTCCCTCTACAAGTCATCCAGCAGCTGCCGAAACTCCGGAAGCTTGATACTATCGCACTTCTTGTTCGCCCACCTGCTGCAACGTGGAAGTTCACTGGCACCGAAGTCTTTCCGCACCACGATGGTGGGGAAATACTCATATATCAAGCACTAAAATAATAATAAAAATAAATAAGTAATTATATAAATAAAAGTAATTAAAAAAAATAAAAATAATTAATTAATTAGTTACCTGCAGCCGAGAAGCGTATCCGCCAATCTGCGACGTCTCCCAGTAACAAGCATTATTCAGCTGCTCGTAGAGAATAGCTAGAGCAGCTGGTCCCCAAACCCACTGGCCACACAGGGCAAATCCGAAATAAGAATCACCCACTTGACAGGGACAGATGTGTGGCTCTTGTCGGCAAAAATGGTGCTGCCCAACAAGTGTAGCAGATAGTACCGTGCCGCCTGATCAAGATGGCCGCGCTCCATGTTCTGTGTGTATGCGGCCATCAAGAAAGAAAATCGGAATGCCGGTCCCCTGTTGAACTGACACTCTACCTAGCAGGCTGTGTGGTCAATGCCCAGCAGGTCAACTCCAGCCCGAATAGCATCGGCAGCGACAAAATGTGGCCGATGCGCCAACGGTGTGCCGGTGAGCGGCAAGTGGAGCAACACGAACACGTCGTCCAACGTCACTGTCATCTCCCCCCACGGCATGTGGAATGAGTTGGTCTCAGAATTCCACCTCTCCACAAAAGCTAATATGAGCTCGTGGTTGATGTTGCCGAGAGGTGTGATGTCCAGCTCAAACAGATGGGCCTGCTGCAACCATCCTGCTATATGTGGGTGGTGTTGCTGAGGTCTCATCTTCAGTATCTTCCCCCCATGAGAAGCAACTTTAATCTTACCCCGGTCCTGTAAAAAAATAAAAGTAATTAATAAATTATTAAAAGTAATTAATTGTTAAAAAATAAACAAATTATTAAAAGTATTACCTGTCCCGTCTGTAGTAGTCTCTGGACGCAGTGGACATGCAACCGGTGTAACAAAACCTGCTCAGCAGCCTCATCATCATGCTGAGCAACCCCAGCCTCAGCCTGGTCATCTACATGCATGGCGTCTGGCTCAGCCTCCTGCTGCTGCTCTCGCTCTCGGACACGTCTCTAACGCTCAGACGCGTGTCCGGCCTGTCTAGTACTCAATCGGAACCTACTCCTACTGCCAGAAGGATGATAACCTTATTTTATATAGGTTATTTATGCTCCTAATACTTAAGTCAAGCTTACTTCTCAAGTAATTCTAGTGCTTAAATATGTGAATATATGAATATTAGAATAAATATAGGTTAGGAGTCAATTCCTTAATCCTTGGGCATAATCAAATGCCTTTGCGAATATGTTTAATGTTTTGCTTTAGCGCTGCAGCGGTATGCTATCAAGGAGACGCTACAGCGTTATATGACGGCTGACCATTGAGATATTTGTGTGGCCACTTGAGGACATGATGAGTCACCACCCTTATCCCTTCCTCTCAACTGGATATTTTGACTTTCAAGTGGATGCTAAATTACACTTGGCGCCTCCTAAATGGAACCCATGTGATAGTTGTTGTATTCCATCATTAGCACTTTTTGTAAAGTACTTTAAGGATAATATCTAAGTCTTATGATCATCATGTGATATTTTTTATTCTATTAAGACTTAGTTAATAATTAGATTTATTTTGATTGCTTCACTAGTAGGTAACACACGTAGACAACAAGTAGTTGTAACTTGGAAGAAGAACTACACATGACATAGTAGCTTTTCTCCATTGATACACTACCTTTAAGCTTTTATTTTTAGCATAGTTTTTCTAGTCTTCATTCAAGGTTTTGCTCACGCCTCAACTTCATCACTTGTATGCTACTTGGGATCATTGGAGTGTATATTTTGCAACCACTCTTCTCTTGTCTTCATACGGTAATACATACTCTCTAGTTGTATTATGTTGATGGAACTTGCGATGAGCTAACTTTGTTGTAGTTGGATTGTCCTTAGTATGTAATGAACCTTGAGTAACTTTTGTATAATATTATGATGTTTGTGTTTTATTCCTTGTGTCATAATACTTTCAATCTTGGTTTGGGAATGATCAACTAAAACAAGGTAACTTTGTGGGTACAGACATGGTTCACAAAGAGAACTCAAGGAATGATATGAATGAAAACCCTTTAAAGACATTTAAAGGAAGCACTACTTAACTCTAGACATAGGGGAGTAATAGTTCATAAGACAAATGTTGTAAGAGCTTAATATACAGGGGTAAAACTTATTTAGAGCCTAGACATAGGAGTCTTGTAACATAACCCTGACGAAAGTGACTGAAAGGCACGCCACCAAAGCGCTACAGCGTCTACGGATTCTCAAGCGCTACAGCGTCTAAATATTATCTGAACGTTACTCTTGGGAATTTACATAACTATTGAGCTATCCAACTCACCTTTAATTACTTCAAACTTAATACTGTTTTATCACAACTTATAATGTTTACAACTCTTTACCTTTACTTGTTACTTAATTCTTTTCACTAAGCTTCTAATCACTTAAACTTCTTAGATTAATTCCAATCCCTGTGGGAACGAACTTTACATATCATTATAATACTTGTTGCGATTGTGTATACTTGCACATCACCTTTTCGCACAACAAAGGACTCTGCTCGTCTCCTCCCGCTCCTGAATGCTCGCCTCGCTCTATATTTCCTGTTCTGGTTGCCACTGAAAAAGTAAAAAAAAATTAATTAAAACGAAATTTCAAAAAAAAACATTTCGGAAATACCATTTTTTGAGGTATTTCCGGAAGGTTAAATTCCAGGGAATTCCGGAAATACCTGTCGATAATGACGAGGACGATGACGATGACGATGACGATTGATGAGGATGAGGATGAGGATGATGATGATGATGATGATGATGATGATGATGATGATGATGATGATGATGATGATGATGATGATGATGATGATGATGATGATGATGATGATGATGATGATGATGAAGATGATGATGACGACGACGATGATGATGACGATGATGACGACGACGAGGACGATGACGATGACGATTGAGGAGGATGAGGATGGTGGTGGTGATGATGATGATGGTGGTGGTGGTGGTGGTGCTGATGATGATGATGATGATGATGATGATGATGATGATGATGATGACGATGATGATGATGATGATGATGATGATGATGATGATGATGATGATGATGATGATGATGATGATGATGATGATGATGATGATGAGGACGACGACGACGACGTGGCCGTGGAGGAGAAAGATCTCAATAGCTTTAGAAAATGGATGGAAAGATGATGAGAGCTGATTTGTGGTTGATGAAAGTAAGGTCTTGAACTTTCTCTTCTCTCCCTCACGGTTCTCCTCTCTCTCTCTCTCTCTCTCTCTCTCTCTCTCTCTCTCTCTCTCTCTCTCTCTCTCTCTCTCTCTCTCTCTCTCTCTCTCTCTCTCTTTCTCTTGGCATGACACGTTTCTTAGGAACATTACCCTTCGATTTTCTTAGAGACACCGCTAGCATTTTGGGTTAGCTTCAGGCACAACCGCTGTGCATGACTGACGCACATATGGGTGAGGTTCTTATAAAAATTTTGTTTGAAAACGATTGGTTATAAAATAATTTTCTCACATACCCATAGGAGTCGGTTTCATCAACTAACCCAAAAGTACTAGTAAGAGTGTGTCTTCAAACCTCATGAATCGGTCTTTAAGACTCAACCCTAAAACACGACAGTCTTACTCTAGTGTACGGGTATTTTGGATACCTATAAGTCAGACGACTCCCCCAAAACTAACTATTCTTCTGGACAAACTGCTGAAACTCTATAACTTATATCTTCTAAGGAATTAAGAACTCCGGTCAGTAGGAATCTCACTAGTGAGACATAAGGATTCCCCTAAAAGGTAGGATGCATTGGCATTCTACGAACTTCCAGGATTATCAATTAATATAGGCGTAACAGTTACTCTCGGATTCAGTATGGAATTGGAATAGTGGTAGTGCCCAGGAAATTTTGAAAGTAAAAAATTCTTTAAGGAACCAAACGGGCGCACACTCAGTGTAACACCCTAAAATATTTAATTAATTTATTTAATTAAGTATTTAGGAATTTAAATTAATTAAGTGGATATAATTTAATTATTAAAAACTATATTAAAATGTGTAGAGGGTATTAGAAGATGGAGGTGCCAAATTAGATGGACTTGGGCTTAAGTGAGAAGCCCAAGCCCATGAGTCAAGTCATATGCGAAGTGGAGCCTAGGGGTTAGGGTTCATTGGGGATCATTTGCGAAAAATGGAGAATGGAGAGGAGGAGAGAAAGAAGTGCGCCGTAGGGAGGAGGAGAAGAGGAGAGCAAGTCGCAAGCTCCAAGGAGAAAGGAGAAGGTGTGATCCGGTTTCCATGGTTCCGTTCGTGATCGTCCCTAGAGATCCTATTCATCTAATTCGAGGTTAGGGGAGCTCTTTCTTTCCATCAAATAGAATTCTATGATAGGTCTTAATCTAGGTTGTTGGACTAGATCCTTGATGCATACCTATTCTTGATGTTCTTGATATGTTGATGTAGTTCTTGACTTTCTTGATATGTTGATGTAGTTCTTGACGTTCTTGATATGTTGATGTCGTTCTTGACGATCTTGATATGTTGTTGTTGTTGTGCGAATTGATGTGTTTCCCTTATAGGTTGTGGATGTGGATCTTTACATGTATATATATATAAATATATATATATATATATATATATATATATATATATATATATATATATATATATATATATATATATATATACGAATTGAGGTGTTCTTGATAGGTTGTTGATGTCGATCTTTACATATATATATATATATGCGAATTGATGCATGCCAAGAATTATTGATGTGTTCTTGATGTTCTTTAATGTTCTTGAATGTTTTTGGGTTGCCTATGATGATGATCTTCGTATATACACATATGTGTGCCATATGCGAATTGTTTTAGTGTTTTAACCTTGGGATAATACGAACTATGTATGTGTTTTGATGATGTTGGTATTTGCGAGTTCATGGAATTTATGGATTGGTATGTTGGGGAGCTTGATGCTTCGCATTTTGGGTGTGGGTGTGCAAGGGCGCCTAGGGCGCCAAAGTGATGATGATTTTAGTGCTCCAAAAGAATCTTGTTGATTGATTTAAATTAAGAGTCATTTTGAGTGTTGAAAATTATAGGATTTTGATGAGTTAAATTGCTAAAAATCAGTCTTTAGTGTTTTGGAAAATTGTGGGAAAAATGGTGATTTTTGGTGTTTAGTGTTGAAGAGTTGTTGGAAAAATTCTGGGTTTGTTGTTGCTGTTTTCTGGGCGCCAAGTGCCTGTGCTGGGCGCCTGTGGCCTGTGTGTGTTGCTGTGTGTTGCCAGAATTCCTGTGTGGCTAGGCGCTGGGCGCTGGGTGCCAGCGCTGGGCGCTGAGCGCCCATGCGCGTGTGTGTGTGTTGCGCCAAGGCGCTGGGCGCCAGGCGCTGGGCGCTGAGCGCCCGTGTGCGTTGCGTGTGCGTGTGTGTTGCGCCAAGGCGCTGGGCGCTGAGCGCCCTTGTGTGTTGCGTGTGCGTGTTGCGCCTTGCTGGGCGCCAGGTGCCTGGGCGCTGGGCGCCCATGGCGCCAGTTTTCAGTGTGTCCCGAAATATTTTCGAAAACTGTTTTCGCTATAACTTTTGACCCGGATATCCGTTTTGAACGATTCAAAAAGCGTTGTGAAGCATTTTCCGTTGTCCATCTGTGTGTTCCATTTTTTAAAAATAAAAACTTAGAATTTCTGAAGGTTGCTAGGGCGCCCCAAGTGGCTGTTCCCGGTGACCGTTGCCGTGACAATGAAAAGATATTTTGGGTGCCTTTAAAAATTCTCTTTTGCGTACGACCGGTGGTTTTAACAAAGTAATGTCAAAAATGATGATTTTGGCGATGATGCCTTCGGGGCTAGTTAAATGACTGTTTCGCCCTTAGTGGTTATTATTATTATATATGACGTGGTAAAAGACTGTTTTGCCCCTTAGAGGCTATTATTATTTATAGTGATGTGTAAATGACGATGATGCCCTTGGTGGCTAGTAAATGACGTTTTCGCCCTCAGTGGCTATTGTGTGAGTTGATGATATCTGTGTAAGAGTGATGATGAAATCCCGTGACGTTTGAGGCCCGAGAGGCTAAGTGATGTTAAGGCCTAAAAGGCTAAGTGATGTTGTTGTTGTGTGAATTGTGAATTTGACAGATGTTGTATTCTTGCGAGCAAACCGGTAAGTGACGGGTCACATAGTTGACTATGATTTGAGTAATTGTGTATTCGTGTGTTGTGAGTGGTGCATGTCATAGTGTCTCATGCCCATATGCATAAAACCAGTGACGTTTTGAGGCCTGAGTGGCTAAGTGACGATGAGGCCTTAAGGGCTAAGTGACGTTTGTGAAAAGGTACCTTCATGCATATGCCCGCGAGTGGGTTGCATTTCATAAGCCTACATGACACGAGATGAGTTATTGTACGTGATGTGAATGATGACTGTGATGTGGATATTTAGTGTTTTGGATGCTGATTTGTTCTAGTGTGTAGCCTATGTTTAGTACTTGTCATGTTTTCTATTATATGGATTGAATGATGCTCACCCTTTCCTGTTTGAATGTTGCCCCCATGTTGGTAACGTGCAGGTGATTCCCAGTGAAGGCCTTTAGCTTCACTAGCTGAGTCGGGTCGTCTGCTCTGATATGTAACACTAGGGAGGGGAATTGAATGTTGTTTAAGTCATTTATGACTGTTGTGGTTATTGGATTTTTAGTATTGTAAGCCTGGCATAGTTGTAATGCCTTTTATGATTAAACTGTTGGATTTCCGATGTGAAATTGTATTTTAATTGATCATGACGTCTTGAAGTTATTATAAGACTGTTTTCGAAAAGCGAGTTATTTGAAGTGTGACGTTAACGAAGTAAGTGTGACATCCCTTGTGGTGTAATTAAATTTTGAAACTCTGATTTTTACGCTAATAAATTAACGGGTAGAAAAGGGGTGTTACATTAGTGGTATCAGAGCAATGGTTGGTCTGTCCGGCCGAGTCGTCGAGTCGTTGTGTCAGATAGTGACCAACTGTTGTCTTTCAGTGCTGACCGTTGTTTATGTTGCAGGTACGCCAAAAGTTTCCATTGGTAAGTGAACTAGTGGGGGAGATTTCCCTACTAGTGCTGTGTGCCCTATTGTGTATTCAGTGTGAGAACTGTGTTTTGCTGTTGTGATCCTTGTTGTTGACCTTATTGCTGCGGGCTTCTAAATGAATTGTCATGTTGTTTAAATGTTCACATGTGTTTTAGTTGATATTGAGCTCTGTGTGTTTTACGTAAAATGTCGAATTAATTGCTGTTGCTGTGGATCGTTAAGTCGCATGTACTTTCTTATGTTGATATGTCCGAACTATTTTAAGAAGTCGACGCTGAGCTTTTACGAAAAATCCTGTGAATACGTTTGATGTTTGAAAACTGAATGCGTTATAAAATTATTTTGTGGACTATTTCAAGTTATTGCTGCACTAATAACTGTCGTAGCGTTTTAATCACTACAAACGAAAAATATCTTCATTGAGTGCTATAATTTTGACCTCAACTCTTTTTGGAAAAGACCGCAATTTGATGTAACAATTTTAGCTGAGGACTGCCGTCTCATGTGATTGCTATTTTGACTTGCCTAATTTTCCTCAAGGTGGAGTCTTGTATGCTTGAGTTTTATGACAAAATCTTTTGGTCGTTACTTATTGAATTGCGCTATAGAGTTTTATGATCCGAAAAATAGTGGAAGTTCCGAAATTGTTTTTGAACATCCATTAAACACTTTTACGGCTGGATACCGAGATTAGCATTGAAAATCACTTTTATAAACGATTCGGATTTTGTTTTAGCAGTTGCACTCTTGCGATATGCGTTACGTGGTTTTAAAAATCTTAAGAATTAAAAACGTGCATTTTGGACGCTTGTGCACTTGGGCCGAATTAACTAATTACAGTAAATGTTAATGTAACTATTCTTTTGGGCTGACTAGCTGTAATAAGGTTTTAAATGTTAACCGTTTTCCTGTGTACTTAGTTGATAATGCTTCGTGGATTATCCTGAGCTATTTGCTATTGCTGTTTGAATGATAAATGCCATGCTGTTTTAAAAAGTCGAATGCTACTGCTGTTTGTTTAAACTGCTGTTGCTGTTTTATTTAATTAATTGTTGCTATTTCTGAAAAATGATCATTGCTGTTTTCAGAAAATAATGTGTTGTTTTATTCGGATAATTGTTATGGTTTTCTGCAAAATAACTATTGCTGAAAATGAATGTTGTTGCCTTTTAAAAGTTGTTGTTGCTGATTCCTAAGGCCGCTGTCAGTGCTTTCAAGAATAACTGTTACTGTCCCTACTTTTGTACACTGCTGCTATTTTACGAGTTGTGCCTGTTTTTGGGTTGTTGACTGTCTCTATTTTTATGAGTTGTGCCTAATTCAATTGTTAACCGTTGCCGGTGCCTTAGTGCCCGATTGTGTGATTGAGTTGTTAATATTGTTGTCGTTGATGATGTTGCTCTGTTGTTGTTTTTTTTTTAGTTGTTGGTGTCGCCTGAGTGGCAATTGTAGTTGTTGATGTCGCCTGAGTGGCAATTGTAGTTGTTGATGTCGCCTGAGTGGCAGTTGTAATTGTTGATGTCGCCTGAGTGGCAATTGTAGTTGTTGATGTCGCCTGAGTGGCAGTTGTAATTGTTGATGTCGCCTGAGTGGCAGAGTTGTTTGTGGATGTTGTTGTCGCGTTACTAAAATTATGAGACTTGTTGTACGACTGTTATGCACCCTGTGAATTTCGTTGTGATGTTATGATGATTGAAGTAGTTGTTATCCTTATGGGTAGATGAGTGGGGTAGGATGCGAGCTAGTTTATCAGAGTAGCGCAGCGGAGTAGAGAGTGAGTCTGATTATTACTGCTTGAAGTTACCTGGCTGAACAAGTAGGAGGGACGGCCGCCCAAGCACTTACCGCCGGTAATCAAAGCAATAGTAATCAGCATGAGTGATAGAACTAGTTGTCTAGGTGGCCTTAGAGGGAGAGTGTTGGCGTTGACAGGTGAATTTCGAGGACGAAATATTCTAAGTGGGGGAGAGTTGTAACACCCTAAAATATTTAATTAATTTATTTAATTAAGTATTTAGGAATTTAAATTAATTAAGTGGATATAATTTAATTATTAGAAACTATATTAAAATGTGTAGAGGGTATTAGAAGATGGAGGTGCCAAATTAGATGGACTTGGGCTTAAGTGAGAAGCCCAAGCCCATGAGTCAAGTCATATGCGAAGTGGAGCCTAGGGGTTAGGGTTCATTGGGGATCATTTGCGAAAAATGGAGAATGGAGAGGAGGAGAGAAAGAAGTGCGCCGTAGGGAGGAGGAGAAGAGGAGAGCAAGTCGCAAGCTCCAAGGAGAAAGGAGAAGGTGTGATCCGGTTTCCATGGTTCCGTTCGTGATCGTCCCTAGAGATCCTATTCATCTAATTCGAGGTTAGGGGAGCTCTTTCTTTCCATCAAATAGAATTCTATGATAGGTCTTAATCTAGGTTGTTGGACTAGATCCTTGATGCATACCTATTCTTGATGTTCTTGATATGTTGATGTAGTTCTTGACGTTCTTGATATGTTGATGTCGTTCTTGACGATCTTGATATGTTGTTGTTGTTGTGCGAATTGATGTGTTTCCCTTATAGGTTGTGGATGTGGATCTTTACATGTATATATATATATATACGAATTGAGGTGTTCTTGATAGGTTGTTGATGTCGATCTTTACATATATATATATATATATGCGAATTGATGCATGCCAAGAATTATTGATGTGTTCTTGATGTTCTTTAATGTTCTTGAATGTTTTTGGGTTGCCTATTATGATGATCTTCGTATATACACATATGTGTGCCATATGCGAATTGTTTTAGTGTTTTAACCTTGGGATAATACGAACTATGTATGTGTTTTGATGATGTTGGTATTTGCGAGTTCATGGAATTTATGGATTGGTATGTTGGGGAGCTTGATGCTTCGCATTTTGGGTGTGGGTGTGCAAGGGCGCCTAGGGCGCCAAAGTGATGATGATTTTAGTGCTCCAAAAGAATCTTGTTGATTGATTTAAATTAAGAGTCATTTTGAGTGTTGAAAATTATAGGATTTTGATGAGTTAAATTGCTAAAAATCAGTCTTTAGTGTTTTGGAAAATTGTGGGAAAAATGGTGATTTTTGGTGTTTAGTGTTGAAGAGTTGTTGGAAAAATTCTGGGTTTGTTGTTGCTGTTTTCTGGGCGCCAAGTGCCTGTGCTGGGCGCCTGTGGCCTGTGTGTGTTGCTGTGTGTTGCCAGAATTCCTGTGTGGCTAGGCGCTGGGCGCTGGGTGCCAGCGCTGGGCGCTGAGCGCCCATGCGCGTGTGTGTGTGTTGCGCCAAGGCGCTGGGCGCCAGGCGCTGGGCGCTGAGCGCCCGTGTGCGTTGCGTGTGCGTGTGTGTTGCGCCAAGGCGCTGGGCGCCAGGCGCTGGGCGCTGAGCGCCCTTGTGTGTTGCGTGTGCGTGTTGCGCCTTGCTGGGCGCCAGGTGCCTGGGCGCTGGGCGCCCATGGCGCCAGTTTTCAGTGTGTCCCGAAATATTTTCGAAAACTGTTTTCGCTATAACTTTTGACCCGGATATCCGTTTTGAACGATTCAAAAAGCGTTGTGAAGCATTTTCCGTTGTCCATCTGTGTGTTCCATTTTTTAAAAATAAAAACTTAGAATTTCTGAAGGTTGCTAGGGCGCCCCAAGTGGCTGTTCCCGGTGACCGTTGCCGTGACAATGAAAAGATATTTTGGGTGCCTTTAAAAATTCTCTTTTGCGTACGACCGGTGGTTTTAACAAAGTAATGTCAAAAATGATGATTTTGGCGATGATGCCTTCGGGGCTAGTTAAATGACTGTTTCGCCCTTAGTGGTTATTATTATTATATATGACGTGGTAAAAGACTGTTTTGCCCCTTAGAGGCTATTATTATTTATAGTGATGTGTAAATGACGATGATGCCCTTGGTGGCTAGTAAATGACGTTTTCGCCCTCAGTGGCTATTGTGTGAGTTGATGATATCTGTGTAAGAGTGATGATGAAATCCCGTGACGTTTGAGGCCCGAGAGGCTAAGTGATGTTAAGGCCTAAAAGGCTAAGTGATGTTGTTGTTGTGTGAATTGTGAATTTGACAGATGTTGTATTCTTGCGAGCAAACCGGTAAGTGACGGGTCACATAGTTGACTATGATTTGAGTAATTGTGTATTCGTGTGTTGTGAGTGGTGCATGTCATAGTGTCTCATGCCCATATGCATAAAACCAGTGACGTTTTGAGGCCTGAGTGGCTAAGTGACGATGAGGCCTTAAGGGCTAAGTGACGTTTGTGAAAAGGTACCTTCATGCATATGCCCGCGAGTGGGTTGCATTTCATAAGCCTACATGACACGAGATGAGTTATTGTACGTGATGTGAATGATGACTGTGATGTGGATATTTAGTGTTTTGGATGCTGATTTGTTCTAGTGTGTAGCCTATGTTTAGTACTTGTCATGTTTTCTATTATATGGATTGAATGATGCTCACCCTTTCCTGTTTGAATGTTGCCCCCATGTTGGTAACGTGCAGGTGATTCCCAGTGAAGGCCTTTAGCTTCACTAGCTGAGTCGGGTCGTCTGCTCTGATATGTAACACTAGGGAGGGGAATTGAATGTTGTTTAAGTCATTTATGACTGTTGTGGTTATTGGATTTTTAGTATTGTAAGCCTGGCATAGTTGTAATGCCTTTTATGATTAAACTGTTGGATTTCCGATGTGAAATTGTATTTTAATTGATCATGACGTCTTGAAGTTATTATAAGACTGTTTTCGAAAAGCGAGTTATTTGAAGTGTGACGTTAACGAAGTAAGTGTGACATCCCTTGTGGTGTAATTAAATTTTGAAACTCTGATTTTTACGCTAATAAATTAACGGGTAGAAAAGGGGTGTTACACTCAGTGCTTCCGTACTGATTCATAAAACTCAGTGTAAAAATATCTTTGAACATTCCCGTTGTCCTCCATCTTTCTAAATCCCATAAACATCCTAGGGTAATCGTTACCACTATTGTAATCAACCAATTTTAGAACGGGTTCTACTTCTAGAACAACACTGCGTTCGTCACTTAGGTAAATTTGAACTTCCATATTTTTCTACATATAAGTTAGGTGCCCAATAGTCTAAGGCTTTTGAAGACTCTACTGATTGCTGAAAGGCTATAACTACTAATAATCATTTGCGAGAGGTAGATATTTTGGGAACTACAAGGAATATTATCTTAATCCGATGTCTAAGAACTTAATTTTAATGGTTGGAAGTCCTCTTCCAACTTTCCGTGCAACTGGAGGGTTTTTCATTCTACGAACGCTTCAGGGTTTTACGGCTTAGGGTAGGGCAGGAGTACACTTCAGAATAAAAACTAGAAATACGGTCCAAAACCTATTCATATGTGTAGACATTTTCGTTAGCTTTCCAACGCATCTTGGAACATAAAAATCGGAGTTCCGGATTAAAAGTTATGAATAAAACAAGTCGGAAAACTAGCGAAAATTTCTCATAGACCGAGACTGGCATGCTCTTAGTCAGAGGGTTGTAATAGGGTTATTTCTATTGACATCACTCACTAATCTCTTCTTGAATAGAACTTGGTTCATGAATCTTGATCAAGAATTAATCCGATCAACATAGGGTGGTTCTGCTGGCTATTAATGAAGATGCACTATCGTTTACTAAGCTGGCTTCATAACATTTCAAAAGGTGGCTCTGAGGAAAGAGGAACCTAATCTAGACTCGTGGCTATTCGAAAAGATTTTCTCTAACTGTGACATAAGCTGAGGTTAACTCGGACCACAAGGTAAGGTTAACGGTTAAACAGTGTCTCGGTAACTAATAGAATGGTATAAACAACCGTCAGAGCTTCAAGGTGTCAGCTGCTGCTAAACAAGTCTCAAGACACCAACACTTTTACTGTTAGAAGACTGAGCAGTAACACAACGGTTACATCGGCTTCAAAGACTGAGCAGTCGCCCACAGCTCCCTCAAACCATCAGGGATGCCCATCTCTTGTTCCGGATTATCATTTGTAGCCCTCTGCTTCTGTTGCGCCACTCTGATGAAACGAGAAGACTAGAAATCCTATGGTCTAGGGTTTGGGACATTTTCGGGATTGAGGCAACCAATCGCCATCATTCTCAGTACGTTGCATGAAATATCGAGTGGATCCAGGCTCAATGTCTCACACAAAACACTGAAAGGTTCTTACAGTCAATGGTCTAAGTCCCTAGCTGAATCGATCTATCCTCTTGACCATAAGGTCACTAAGTCCGACAAGGTCGAACTGCACTGATACCAAAATGTAATACCCTAGTATCTCTAATATAAAGAGAATACTAAAACATACAATTTAGCACATATCAGAGATGACTTCCTGTTTAGATATTGAACACAACTAAGTTTTTTCGATGAATAACATTAAACAGTCATAACATTTCAAAACTTAAGCAAAACCATATCGGTTCCATGTCATTCAATCTCCTCTCATCCTAGTGTTCAATACCATCACAAGAGTAGCGGAAACGATTACATAACTTTAAACAAAATCAAGTCATATGATCGAGATACAAAGACAACAAGGGAAACAATAACATAAATAAAGAACTAAGTCTTCAATTTTCTCCTCGAGCACATCACCTACTCGTGCCTCTTAGCTTTCCTTTTTCCCCGTTTCTCTGTAAAAACAACAACATATACATAATGAGATACAATCTCAATGAGTTCTACCGAGACCCCTCACTACACTCGCGGTTAAATTATAAATCTTTCTCATCTCGTAGTTTAATTTATAAACTACGTGCCTTTTTAATTTAGCACAACACCGACTGCAACCTGCTAATCCCGGTGAACCCCCAGTCCAGTAGTCCATACCATAGTGGAATGACTTAGGCCCTAGTTACGGGCTCATGACCTTCCCGCCTAGTATGCTACCTCTTTGGGTCGTCACCCATATAAGTCTATAATGACCTATCTGTCTTTTCATTTAAGCCTCAATCAGTCTTTGATGAACTAATTGTCCATCTCATTCTCATTGTACAATTATTGAATTGATCACATTGTTTCTTGTATTGTCTTGATACATATTCACTCACGTGTACTACTTTACGATTTTTCGAAATATTGATAACTTCAAAAACAATTCACTATAAGCATTTTAAACATGTTCAATATCATGGCATTGTTGGTCTAAATTCATGGGGGGTGGTTGGGGAAAAGATCGGAAGAGGTTTGGAATCGAAAGGAGCCATGTAAACGAGAATTTGGGGTCCATTTTCTCGTTTTTGTTTCTCGATCCGTTTCCACTCTGTAATCCGTTCGAGTCCCGACATGAAAACACACATTCGAGTACAACCACCAGTACAACAATAATTCCATTCAATCCAAAACAAGCATCATAACAACCTATACATTGCAAGATTCATAATAAAACAACCAATACTTCCACATACAGCACATGGGCAGAATTTTCTGCAGTCATACGTCTACTTCGATGAATTAATTAAAATATCAAACGACTCAGGGATTACAGTTAATTATCAGTTTAACAAATTAACTTCTAAATTGCAATGAGACTAAATTGGATTTGTTTGACAAGAAATTAAAGTGAAAAAAAATAAATATATTTTTGAGATTTTAATTTAAGGAGAACAAGAACACAAGTGTGAATTTATATGAATTAAAAAGCGTTGTGGACGAGCTTCAATTTACATCACTCTTATATCTAACGAATCAAACATGTTATTGAACTTATTTTATGAGCTATGATAAAATTGCTATAATTATTCTAATCCTAATTCCTCAGATAAAAGAACATTTATTTCTAATAAAAATCCCTAATTCCTTAGATGACCTTAAAAACAAATAAGCAGTAATAACAACAATTATCCTATGATTCTGAATATCAATGACTATTCCTAGACTAGAGATAAACAAATTTCAATTCTCAAGCATATGTAATTCAAATTTCCATTCACAATCATATATCATAAATCATCCTAAGAGTGATCAAATCTTAGAAAGCATTAAGGACAGAGATTGAAACATAAATCATAACATTCATTCAAATAATAAAGGTTTGATTCAACAATATAAGAGATTCATAAATTGTTACTTATCCCCAACAACGGGAAATTTAGCTAGACATAGAAATAGAGATAACAATTAAAAGAGAAAAAGGGAGTGAAAATAACTCCATGAAAAGATGAAGATGATCCGAGTTCTGTCGACTCCTCCGCTATCTCGCTCAGTGATTGCTAGATTCTCAATTTCTCTCCTCCAAAAAACCACTTCCAGCCATCACAACTCAATAGCGCAGGGCTTCATTTCTTTCTCCACTCCGTACGTGCTCTCAAGATTCTTCATCCGCCAGCCTTTTTCTCCACCGCTTCCTTCCTATTATATTCTATTCAAATCTTTTTAATTATCAATCAGATCTTCCTTTCTGCCCACGACATTCCTTCTTTTAGTTTTTCATCTAGGTAATTCTTTTTTTGGGCTCCAAGTAATGATAATGGGCCTTAATTATTCACCTCATAATTCTTTGGACCAGCTTGCTCACTATGGGCTAGAAGAAATAAGGTTATGATGCTTGCAATGTTACTTCCTCATGCTACTAATAACACATGTCTATTACCAAAGGGAACCTACAAATATATTAATTTTATAATTATTATGCTTAAAATTTCAACCCAATTCAACCATAATCATTAAAATAAGTTAACAAACTAATCATGCCCAATTAACATTAAACTAAGACAAAAACAAGATTTAAGTCTAGAGTATATGACAATTCTCCCTTCATAAAGAATAATAAAAATAGATAATTTAGAGAATTATCACCACCCCAAACTTAAATCTTTGCTTGTCCTCAAGCAATAATTCACATCGGGCACTAGGTTAGAATCAAAATACAAGTTCAACAAATGAATTTCCACAAATCACCATCATTCAAGCATTCCATAACACTGCGCATTCACGACACCAAACTGCCCAAAACTCTTGCTAGCAAGAAAACCAAGTTAAAGCAACCAAAAATAACATGGGCAGCCAGTCATCAACATCAACCCTCTCCTCACACTCTCACCAATTCACTCTTAAGTGTATAAAGGGTAATGCGCTCAAATCACAATACATGTATATCCTACCATAGGCTTGAACAAAGTTCTAAGAAAAACAATCACACACAAATACCACACATACCATGAGGACTTTATTAGGGTTGTAATGGGGCTTGGGTCAGGGTGGATAATTTTCGGAATCTAGGCTTTCTTGATTGGAATTGAGAAATGCATTCTTCACTCTAGATCCTATCCTTACTCTCCAAACTTCTTCAAAATAATTCTCCACAAGGAAAAATTGTCATTGTTATCAATTACCCACAAGGAAAAAATTTCCTTGTCATCTTTTCTAAATATTTGTTGTGTTCTTTTTCTTTTTCTTTTTTTTTCTTTTTCATTTGTTTCTTTTTTTTTCTTGACATTTTTGGTACTTGTCTTTTCTTCTTCTTTTTTTTACAACCTATTTTGGTATACCCACCGCAAACTTAGAACAATTGTTTGTCATCAAGCAACCCCAAACTTAACTCATATCTAAGGATCCATAATGACAACACATTCCTCAATTCCAAACAAGTGGGACACTTGGTTTTTCAGTTAATGGCTTGTAATGAGGTTTGTAACCAGAAAAAAAGGATTTAAGGCTCAAATGGGCTGCTCAAAGGTCAAGATTTAAGGGTAGGCATTTTAAGGCTCTAGCTACCAAGAAAACAGAAGTCCTCAATCATGTATGTGTGTGTTTATGCGATGCAAAAGCAATCAAGAACTAAGTTCAGGTTCTGAAGAAATACACATGCACGGACACTCACAAATCAAGGAATTAAGTGTTTAGGCTCAAAAGCTCACAGACTGTGAGAGAGTCAAAGTAATGAAATGAATGCCCAATGTTTTCTTGTTATACCATGCTTAGTTGCTGAGAATCAAATTTTTTTTTTGGACAATTGGGTGTTCATCATGCACATGCTAACTTAACTTATTAAATGGTGATATGTAATGAATTCAAGTGCAAACAAGTGTTTAAACTCAATCACCCAACAACCCTCAAAGTCATTAATCAGCCAAGTTAACTAGAGTTATGAGGTGTTATTGCTCACACATCACACACAAGTCTAACAACAGTTCAACAATGCACAGTACGAGACTTAAACAGAAAGAACGGTACAAAATGAAAAAGCTAAAATTAAGTAATATAAAATGCAAAAGAGAATAGATAGAATACTCTCTCGCATGGGTTGCCTCCCATGAAGCGCTTGTTTATCGTCCTAAGTTTGACGTTGAGGTGATTCTCTAATTTGGCTCAGGTGGAGGACTCTGCTTCTGAGGTGCCTCCTTTAGTGCTCCTTGGGTACCTTTTCTTTTATGCTTAAGTTTCCTCTTCCTACAAGTTGTATGAGGAGAATAGAACAGAGGATCCACTAACATAGCCACAACTTCTTTTTCCTTAGTGTCACCCCCTTTTTCAAAATCTTTTGATACAACAAGTGAATTCTCAAGAGGTGAGTGGAGGTCTTGATCATGAATTCTTTTTTCAATTATGGGATCAAGCACCTCAATACGATAACACATTTTTTTCCCTTTTTAGGGTCCATGTCCTTGAGCACATTGAAAGTCACAACTTCATCTTGGACTTTCAATGTCAAAGTTCCATCCGCCACATCAGTCACAATTCTACCGGTAGCTAGGAAAGGTCTTCCTAAAATTAACGGGATGTCATTGTCTTCTTCCATGTCAAGAACCACAAAATCCACCGGGAAGATGAATTTGTCAATTTTCACAAGGACAACTTCGACTACCCCATATGGATGTTTCACCGAACGGTCGACTAGATGCAGGGTCATCATGGTGTTTTTTATCTGACCAATCCCCAACTTTTTGAAAATGGAGAGGGGCATTAGGTTGATACTTGCTCCCAAATCATACAGTGCTTTCTGATAACTCTATTTTATATAGAGTTATTCATACAATTAAACTTGGATTATTGCTTATCTTCAAGAACATTAATATATAAATATAGCTTATTTATTAAGAAACAACATTTTAAATATTCTAATGAATAAGGACAGTGAATTAGGCAAAATGCATATATCTTGTTAGGTTTGATGTTTCTGTTCAGTGCAGCTACTTCAGGTGTGCCCACACTGCCTACACTAGGAGTGCCCACACTGCCTACACCTGCTAAACTAGCACTTTGAACCAAAACATCCAGGGACCATTCCAATGCTTCAACACTTGATATGTGACGTCATGCCTAGTCATATGGAGCAGATCCACTTGCAGAATTCGGTGCCTACTATCAAAGACTAGTTGAGAAGCACACTCACTCAAGGCCATGTGGCACTCATTCATTGGACCACCCCATGTGAGCTTCATGCAAAGCGACCAATTTGAACAATTTGCTTGATGGGAGGTCTGCAACTAACCATGGTTAATTATCTCAGTTACAATTTCGCGCCAAAGGAAACCCTCCAAGGGAGGCAAGCTCTCATGCCGATAAATAGAAGCCATATCTTCACTTAGAAATCATCCTTCATCCATTTCTTAAAGGATCATTTAAGTTTAGTTTTATTTACGTTTCTGAAGAGAAGGAAGGTAAGGAGGTGCTTGACAACCACTCCCTTCACTTCTACTTGGAGGAAACTTGTGTAAGGATATCATCTTGTACTTCAACTTGGAAATCTCATGCAAAAGTTCTTCTACTTGAGTAATCTCTATCTCTTTTAGTTCTTTTGCAATATTACTCATCTTGTTATGTTCCTTACAGATTCTTTCTATTTTATAATGAGTAATATGAGCTAATTTCCTTAAGTTGAGATGTTGTAAGCTTTGTACTGAACTTCTAAGTAAGTATATGTGGTTCAAGTAGTGTATTCATTTTGACTCTTGTGCAATACTTCTTTCAAAACTTATTCTGAATTTGATCACCTTAGAATAGGTAAACTTGTAACAACAGACATGGGTTACATTTAAGACATCAAGAGTTGATAAGAATACGTGTTTGTAACTTCATCTTTGTTAAACTAGCTTTAATAAAGAATTGCTTGTTAAAACCATGTTAAGTCCTAGACATAGGATAACATAGTTCTTAGGGTGATACAGTGGGCGCTTAAGAGACAAGAGTGAACCTATTTAGCATGCCTAGACATAGGAAGCTTGTAATGAAACTCTGAAGAAAGTGACTGAAAAGCACACACTCATGCAGCTGCACTCAGTGTACCTACCATTCCTACACCACTAAAACTCTTAGAAGTAAGTTACTTGGTGAAAACATCTCAACTACTTTATCTAACTAATTTCCTTCACATATTTACTGTTTATATTGTTTAAATACAATTCATAAACTCCAACCAATTGTGAATAGTGTAGACACACTAAGTATACACTCTAAGCAACATAGAGTTTTCATAATCCCTGTGGGTTCGACCTTTTCTTATCATTATATTACTTGTGTGACTATGTATACTTGCATACTATTTTCCACACCAAGTTTTTGGCGCCGTTGCCGGGGATTATTGTAAAATTTTAGTTGCTTAAAAGTGTTAATTTAGTGTTTTTATTTTTAGTACTGCTGGTATTCTGTTTTCTGTTCAGAGCATCTAGTGCAGATACACTTAGTGCAGAAGCACTAGTTTATGCCCAGAGATAGACCACCAAAATTTGATTGTGATCCAGAAATTGAAAGAAGATTTAGGAGATTGCTAAGACAACAAAGACAAAGACAACAAGGCTGCAGAAGTATGTCTCACCATAGTGAAGATGCCTCAGTGAGTGGGGGACCAAATTCACAGCAACAACCTGAAGGTGAAGCAGATCACACACAACAATTCATTCAAATGGGACCAATAGGTATGATTAATGATAGGGATAGACCTATGAGAGACTATGATCAAATTAATCATCAACATATGCAAACTAGTATAGCTAGACCTCATATTGATGCTGTTCACTTTGAATTTAAACCCATGATGTTCCAAATGTTACAAACAATTGGTCAATTTGGTGGATCTCCTCATGAAGATCCCCATGAGCATTTAAAGCAATTCATAGAAGTTTGTAGTAACTTTATCATTCCTGGTATTAGTGAGGATGCATTTAGGCTTAAGTTATTTCCATACTCTCTGAAAGATACGGCTAAATCATGGTTAAATTCTTTAGAGCCCAATTCTATTCATACATGGACTGAATTAGCTGAAAAATTCTTAAGCAAATATTTTCCTCCAATTAAAAATGCTAGGATGAGACATGATATTACATTTTTTAGGCAAAAAGAATTTGAATCATTGTTTGATGCATGAGAAAGATGGAAAGAGATGTTAAGAAAGTGTCCACATCATGGTTTACCCGTCATTATACAAATGGAAACATTTTACAATGGTCTAGAAACACAAACCAGAGTGATGCTTGATGCATCAGCTGGTGGTGTTCTCTTGAATATGTCTTATAATGAAGCATGTGATCTAATTGATAGGATAGCTACAAATAGTTCTAGTTGGGCCACTGAGAGGGCAAGTGCCCAAAAGAAAACTTCCGGGGTACATGAGATTAGTGACATATCAGCCCTATCTGCTCAAGTAGCCTCTTTAACTAATATGATCAAACAGTTCACTAGTGCACCTACATCTAGTGTAGCCACTCCTAAGGAAAACACTGTAGCAGCCATAGAACAAGCCCCTCCAGGAACTACAAGTTGTGTTTATTGTGGGGGAGGCCATGTGTATGAAGAGTGTCCTAGCAACCCAATCTCTGTCAATTATGTTGGTTACTGTAACACCCATTTCTACCCGGCAATTTAATAATAAAAATCAGAGTTTTCAAAAACAAATGGATGTACATTTTCCGACTAAAACCACAAAACGAACATAGTTAAGGTCATTGGTAAAAACAGATACATAGCGGATTTTCAAAAAGGTTTTAACTCAAAATAATCACGGCCTCTTTATCCAACTTAAGACAACTCATAAAACAGCGACAACCAACGTCAAAATTCATACAATAGGATAACAAAATAAAATAGTAATAATATGTGTTCATCCCCCCCGAGTGCTACGTATCAGAGCGAAGACACTGACTCGAACTAACGAAGGTACACAGCCTTCATTCGTGGTTACCTGCACGTTACCAACACGGGGTAACATTCAAACAGAAGGGGTGAGATATCGAACCATATAATAGAATGTATGAAGAACAATATATATCAGAATCAGGACATCTCAATTCATCGCTTCACAGCAATCAAATAACTGCAATCATCACGAATCATCAACATAATCACTCATCAAAATGCAAATGGGCCATCAGCGGTACCCTCAACAAAATACAATGGGCCATCATCGGTACCCTCAACAAAATGCAAATGGGCCATCAGCGGTACCCTCAACAAAATACAAATGGGCCATCAGCGGTACCCTGAACAAAATACAAATGGGGCATCAGCGGTACCCTCAACAAAATACAATGGGCCATCAGCGGTACCCTCATCAAAATACAATCCAACGACTTAACCAACAATCATCAACTAGCAACTCAACAACTTTACCAACAATTAGCAATTGACCAATTTAACCACTTAACCAACAATTAATCTTTTCAACAATTTAACAATTAATAATGGACAACGTAATCAACAATTAGCCAACCGGGGGCCTAATGCGCCTAAAGCGCCCAACAACAGCAAACATGGCGCCCTATGCGCCCAGCAACAGTAAACATGAAAACAACAATAGCAAACAGCAACAGCAAACAGCAACCAGCAGCAGCAACAACAACAGGGCAAATTTCCATCAAACATACCTCTACTTCGGTGAATTAATTAACCTATCAAACGGTATCGAAACTTAGCAAAGGACCCCTCTTTGGAAAGCTAAGAATGTCTAGTTCCTGACTATAATTGTTATTTTGCAAAACAATGGTCCAATTCGTACAGTTTCAGTAAATAAGCAATGAGGTTCAGAAAACAGGACAGCCACCATGACCTAGCTTGTGACACCTCTAAAATTATCAAAACTCAGTCAAATGACATGGAACTTGAGCCTAACCCGAAAAAAATTGAGTGTAGTTTTCAATGAATCAAGAATTATTCAAAAAGGAGTTCAAACGAAAACGTTATACACGAAATACCGAACCTATATCCAGATTGTTTCCAAAATTTTAACCTAACTTGTGACACCTATAACTCGAGATATACAACTCCAAATACAACCAAACTAGTGCCAAATTAACAAGCATTAAGTCTAGTATCTAAAAAGGTAAACCACATAATTTTTAGACCACTACATTGTTCCCAGTTACTGTATAACCGAACCTATACCCAGATCGTTTCCAGAATTTTAACCTAACTTGTGACACCTATAACTCGAGCTATGCAACTCCAAATGCAACCAAACTAGTGCCAAATTAACAATCATTAAGTCTAGTTTCTGAAAAGGTAAACCACATAATTTTTGGACCACTAAATTGTTCCCAGTTAGTGTATAACCGAACCTATACCCAGATCACTCCAAACAATGAGTTTAGCAACCAAATTGACATCAATCATTCATCAATTTCAATAATTTCGAATATCATCAATAGATTTTCAAAGATTAAACATATAGAATCAATCATTAAACAAACATAGGATCCCCTAATTCCCTACATAAAGTCCTTCATATACCCTATTATAGATTTAGAACCCCACCCTTATCTTGGATTGAAGTTGAAACCCTTATCTTTCCCTAGCTCTCTTCGCCGCTCCCTCTCTATGGCTCTCTCTCTCAATCCTTATTTTTTTTCTTATAAATGAGCAAACCCTAAAATAACACCTATTTATAATTTATTTAGTCTTATGGGCTTTCTCATACACTTATGTTTAGCTTCATGGACCTTCTTTACACCCCTTATTTTACTACTCCTAACACCAACAATAGGCCCATATACGAAAATATATTTTTACTCTATTATTTTCCTACCACTTAATTTCCTAAATAATTCAATTAAATAATTAATTAAATATTCGGGGCGTTACAGTTACAATAGGAATAACAACCCTTACTCTAATACCTACAATCCAGGATGGAAAAACCACCCAAATTTTAGATGGAACAATGCCAGTGTTCCTGCACCAAGTGCACCTTGTAACACCCTAAATATTTAATTAATTTATTTAATTAAGTATTTAGGAATTTATTTTAATTAGTTGGATATAATTTAATTAAGTGAAATTATGTTAAAATGGTGTAGGTGGTATTAGAAGGTGGAGGCGCCAATTAGATGAACTTGGGCTTAAGTGAAAAGCCCAAGCCCATGATCCATGTAATAGGCGAAGTGCTAAGTCATTTGGGATTAGGGTTTTGGCTAGGCATTTGCGAATTGAGATAGAGAATAGAGAGAGGGAGAGGTGCCGTGGAGAGGAGAAGGAAGAAGAGAGGAAGGTCGCGAGCTCAAGGAGGAAGAGGAACGTGATTTTGTTGCCGTGGTTCTGTTCGTGACTATCTCTAGGGCTTCCGTTCTTCAAATCCAAGGTAAGGGGAGTTCTATCCTTCTATATAATAGATGTTCATGATAGGTTGTAAGTTAGGGTTGCCCTAGATCAATTCATGTTCTTGATTTGTGTGTAATTTCATGTTTGGTTAGTGACATATATGTGATCTTCATGATTTGTGGCTGAAAATCCATTGTTGGTCATATGTTTGATTTTGTGTTGCTGGAATTGTTGCTGAATTTCTGTTGCTGCAAGTGTGTTGGGCGCTGGGCGCCAAGGACGCCAGTGTGTGCTGTGTGCGTGTGTTGCGTGTGCGTTGTGTGCGTATATGGGGTGTTTTGGGTGAAACTTCGAATTCTGAGCATATTTTACCGTGCCATCTTTTGTATTTGCGTGCCCAAATTCAATTTTAAACATTTTGGCTCGAGTGGTTCTATTTTTGCACGTGCCATTCTGGAGTTGTCTCACTGGGTGTTGCTTGTGTGTGCATATGGTGTGTTTTGGGTGAAACTTCGAATTCTGGGCATATTTTACCGTGCCATCTTTTGTATTAGCGTGCCCAAATTCAATTTTAAACATTTTGGCTTGAGTGGTTTTATTTTTGCACGTGTCATTTTGGAGTTGTCTCGGTGGGTGTTGCTTATGTGCGCCAGGCGCTGGGCGCCAAGGGCGCCAGTGTGTGCGTATGTGTTGTGTGTTGGGCGCTGCCAATTTGCGCTGCAGTTGCGCGCGAGGCGCCACTGAGGCGCGAAAACTGCACTGTAGCGTCCTCATCTGCGCTTAAGTGGCGCTGGGAGCGCGAGTGAAGCGCAAAATACTGGAATGTTCCCAAATTTTTATAAAAACTGTTTTAGCTATATCTTTTGACTCGGGCATCTGTTTTAAACGTTTCAAAAAGTGTTGGGAAGCTTTTTCAGTTGTCTACCTGTGTGTCTCATTTTTAAAATAAAAACTTATTATTTTCTGGTGGTTTTTGGTCGCCCAAGTGGCTGTCCCCGGTGGTCATTACAGTAACGTTGTGAAGCCATATTGAGTCCTTTAAAAATCCTTTTTGTGTATAACCAACAATTTTAACGTTTTAGTGTCAAAATGGGTGATTATGACGATGATGCCTTAGTGGCTAGTTAAATAACGTTTTTGCCCTTAGTGGCCAATATTATTGATGATGATGTGTAAATGACTGTTTTGCCCTTAGTGGCTATTGTTTGTTGGATGATGTTTACGGATAAGTGACGATGAGGCCCAAAAGGCTAAGCGACGATGATAATAAGCGACGATGAAATATAGCGACGTTGCTGTATGTAATTATGAATTGACAGGTGCTGTGCCTCTTATTTGGCAAATTGGTAAGTGACGGGTCACATAGTTGACTGTGATTGTGTGTGTTTGTGTGTGAAGCATGTCATAGTGTCTCATGTATTCCATGTGCATGAACCCAGCGACGATGAGGCCATAAAGGCTAAGCGACGATGATGAAAGGTACCTCATGCATATGCCCGCGAGTGGGTTGCATTTCATATAGTCACATGACATCGTGATGAGTTGTTGTAATGACGTAATTGCTGATTGTGATGTGGTTACTCTAGTGCTGTGACTTTGACTTATTGCTTATCATATGATTTATTATATGGATTGAATTGTACTCACCCTTCTGTTTGAATGTTACCCCTATGCGGTAGCGTGCAGGTGGTCACGAGTGAAGACCTAGGTAACTTCACTAATTTTGAGTCGGGTCGTCATGCTCTGATACGTAGCACTCAGGGGGAAACGAACTCGATGTTTTTTTAGACCATTTTAGTTGTTATATGTTATTTGATGGTTTTCTCTTATTTATACTTTCCGCTGCGTAGTTGGTTTTATTGAGGTCACGGTTGTGGTGACGATAACTGATGTTTGAGTTTTTTTCCCCATTGGGGGCGTGTTACGTATTGCATATTTATTGACGTTGAACTGTTTTATTGAAGTACGGTGTTCTGTTTGAAGTATGTGTAACATTCCTTGCGATGAAAAAAAATTTTGAAACTCTGATTTTTTTACAACTAAATTAACGGGTAGAAAAGGGGTGTTACACACCTGCACCAGCTACTCCTCCTGGTTTTCAATCTCAGAATCAACAAAAACCAAATCCACCTGCCACTGATAATTCTCTAGAAGGTTTGCTTAAATCATTCATTAGTGAAACTAGAACTGCTAGGCAAGCCCAAGATGCACCAATTAAGAATCTAGAGAACCAAATAGGACAATTAGCAACTGCATTGTATCAAAGACCTGCAGGTGCATTGCCCTCAAATACAGAAGCATCAATTTCACAAAGGCAAGTTAAGGAACAGGTAAAGGTCATTTCTTTAAGAAGTGGTAAAGATTTAAAAGGAACAGATGAGATTGAAGGTAAAGATAAGGGAGAAAAAAATAAAAAAAAATGAAAAAAATTCTCAAGATGCAGAAACACCTGATGCATCTGCATCTCATACAACTCCAACTCCAAGGTTAGTTCCTGAATATCCTCCTCCTCCCTTTCCTCAAAGATTGAAAAAAATACATGAGAAGAAGCAGTTCAGTAAATTCTTAGATGTTTTAAAACAATTGCATATCAATGTTCCTTTAATAGAAGCACTGCAACAAATGCCTAATTATGCTAAATTTATGAAAGATGTGCTTTCTAAGAGAAGGAGATTAGGAGAATTTGAAACTGTTGTAATGAAAAGAATGCAGCTTAATCTTGCAAAACAAGATTCCAAGAAAATTAAAAGATCCAGGTAGCTTTACAATTCCTTTTTCTATAGGTAAGTTCTACACTAGTAGAGCATTGTGTGACTTAGGTGCAAGTATCAACTTGATGCCTAAGTCCATCTTTACCAAATTAGGAATTGGAAATGCTAGCCCTACTACCTTAACACTCTCTCTAGCTGATAGATCAATAGCATATCCAGAAGGAATCATTGAGGATATCTTGGTACAGGTTGACAAATTTGTGTTTCCTGCAGATTTTGTTATCCTTGATTTTAGTGCAGATAAGGAAGTGTCTGTTATACTTGGAAGGCCATTCTTAGCAACAGGAAAGACATTGATAGATGTGCAAAGAGGAGAATTGACCATGAGAGTAAATGATCAAGAGGTGAAATTTAATGTATTGAATGCTTTGAAGTATCCTACAGAGGAGAGTGAAGAGTGTTCAGCAATTTCTCTTGACCATTTGGTGGAGAAGCAATTCCACAAGCAATATGATCACATTGCCAGAGTACTAGCACCAGATGCAGCTACACTGCCTGCAGGGGACATCATTGAGAATGGAATGCTAACAGAGAAAGAAACAACACCTAAGGTATGGGCTAGAACTTATGAATCTCTTAATCTAGAAGATCCCAATCTTAGAAAGAATTTACCTTCTATAGAGCAACCTCCTAAGCTTGAATTAAAAGAACTGCCTAAACACTTAAAGTATGCTTTCTTAGGTGAAGATAATACACTTCCTGTAATTATTGCATCTGAATTATCTATAGAACAGGAAATTGATCTTATTAACACCTTAAAGAAACATAAGAAGGCCATAGGCTGGCAAATGGCAGATATTAAAGGGATTAGCCCATCCATATGCATGCATAGGATAATTTTAGAAGAAAACTCTAAAAACAGCATAGAAGGGCAAAGAAGATTGAATCCCATAATGAAAGAGGTTGTTAAGAAAGAAATAATAAAATGGCTAGATGCTGGTATTATCTACCCTATTTCTGATAATTCATGGGTTAGTCCTGTGCAATGTGTTCCAAAGAAGGGGGTGTAACAGTTATAGCCAATGAGAACAATGAATTAATCCCAACAAGAACTGTCACAGGATGGATAATCTGTATGGATTACAGAAAACTCAATAAGGCCACAAAGAAAGACCATTTCCCTCTACCATTCATAGATCAAATGCTAGATAGGCTAGCAGGCAAGGAGTTCTATTGTTTTTTAGATGGTTATTCAGGATACAACCAAATAGCCATTGAACCAGAAGATCAACAAAAAACTACCTTCACCTGTCCTTATGGCACTTTTGCTTTTAGGAGAATGCCTTTTGGACTTTGTAATGCACCTGCCACCTTTCAGAGATGCATGATGTCCATTTTTTTTGACTTCATTGAGCAATCAATGGAAGTCTTCATGGATGACTTCTCAGTTTTTGGAGAAACCTTTTCATTGTGTCTATCCAACTTAGAGAAAATTGTCCAAAGGTGTGAAGACACCAATTTAGTGCTCAACTGGGAGAAATGTCATTTCATGGTGAAGGAAGGCATTGTGCTTGGTCATAAAATATCTAAAAAAGGTTTAGAAGTGGATAGAGCCAAAATAGAGGTCATTGAGAAACTACCACCTCCATGAACAATTAAAGGGATTAGAAGTTTTTTAGGTCATGCAGGTTTTTATAGGAGATTCATCAAAGACTTTTCAAAGATTTCAAAACCATTGTGTATGCTTTTGCAACATGATGTGCTTTTTAATTTTGATGAAACTTGTATAGAAGCTTTTCAAAAACTGAAAAAAGCATTAGTAACAGCACCAGTTCTAGTCACTCCAGATTGGAGTAAGCCTTTTGAACTCATGTGTGATGCTAGTGACTTTGCAGTAGGAGCGGTCCTAGGGCAAAGATATAACAAAGTGTTTCATTCTATCTATTATGCTAGCAAAACACTAATTGAGGCTCAAATGAACTACACTGTAACAGAGAAGGAACTATTAGCAGTGGTTTTTGCTTTTGAAAAATTTAGATCCTACTTGGTTGGCACCAAAGTAATTGTATACACTGACCATTCTGCCATCAAGTATCTAATTTCTAAAAAAGATGCAAAACCAAGGCTAATTAGATGGGTTCTCCTCCTTCAAGAATTTGATCTTGAAATTAGAAATAAGAAGGGGGTGGAGAACCAAGTGGCTGATCATCTCTCTAGACTAGAAAGTGATAATGCAGGTACAATTGAAGAAATCAATGAAAGTTTCCCTGATGAGAAATTGCTAGCAATTACCATGAATGTAGCCAGTGTTTCTACACTCAGTGCGGCCACACCTCATACACCTACACCATGGTATGCAGACATAGTAAACTACCTTGTAAGCAAAATTGTACCAAGTGACATGAGCTATCAACAGAAAAGGAGATTCTTCCATATAGTAAAGCAATACTATTGGGATGATCCCTACCTTTATAAGATGTGTCCAGATCAAATCATGAGAAAATGCATCTCTGAAGAAGAACAGCAAGCAGTGCTCATGCATTGCCATGTTGCACCATATGGAGGTCACTTTGGAAGCCAAAGGACAGCAGCTAAGGTACTCCAATCAGGTTATTTCTGGCCTACTCTATTTAAAGATGCTTATTATATGGTCAAAACCTGTGATAAATGTCAAAGAAGTGGTAACATATTGGGCTATCAAAAAGCTAAATTTTGATCTCAGAAAGGCAGGTGAGCAAAGGTTTTTAGAGCTTAATGAATTAAAAGAACTTAGGCAATTCTCTTATGAGAATGCAGAGATCTATAAAGCAAAAACCAAAGCATGGCATGATAAGAAAATCCAAAGGAGAGAACTTAGAGAAGGAGGAATGGTTCTGTTGTACAATTCTAGGTTGAAACTCTTCCCTGAAAAACTAAGATCAATATGGTCAAGACCATTCAAACTAGTTAAAATCTACCCCCATGGTGCAGTTGATCTATATGATGCAACCACTGATACCACTTTCAAAGTCAATGGACAAAGAGTGAAAATGTACTATGGAGAACATGTGGTGAGAGATAAGGTCACCACTCATTTTGAAAAACCTTAATGCAAGGTACAAGTCAGGCTGTAAGACTCTTAAAACAAGCACTTGAGGGAGGCAACCCATCACTATATATAGCTAATATTATTATTTTGTGCAATTTGATGTTTTGTGTATTTTGTAGAAAAACAGGACAACAGAGTAGCCAGTGTTGCTACACTTGGTGTTTCTACACCTGATGCAGCCACACTGACTACACTAAGTTCAAATGCAGGTAATCACTGAAGAGCCTGAGGAAGATGAGAGCCAAACATAGCCCTGCTGTGAGAGCCAGTCCCAGATTCCAGAAGAAAGAGTAAAAGGATACTTTTAATGTTGTTTCCTATATTATATTTTGTTTTAGTACTTTACTCTATGTGTTAAATGTTAACTTACTGCTATGTGCTAAATATTTTTGATTATATCTCCCATGTTTTGGTTCCCCTGTTTACTCAACTTAGAGCAGTGAGGACACTGCTCATACTTAAGTTGGGGGGAGAGTGGAGAATACTATGTGTTTTGTGTATGCACTATATTTTGCAACATGTTTTGTGCTTAAGTAATGATATATGACTGAATAAATGTATGTATGATGTGTTTAAGTAAGTTATGTATATGTGTTTAAATAAGTTCTTATAATATGTTAAAAAGCATGTGAGTATGTAGTGTTAGTATGTTTTAAGTTTTAGATGTACTTAACAAAGCATGTGATAACATGATTAAATTGTGTTAACATGATGAATTAAGTTCATCAATTTCTGTTAGACTTAAATAAATATGAAACATGGTCAATTCATATTCTTCTCAAAAATTGAAGAAGTGCATCAATGAGTCAAATTTTTAAATGATGAAAAAGCCTTGTTTTTCTAGAAATGATCAGTTTTATAAATACTTTGACACAACAAAATTGAGTTTTGAAAAGAACCATGCTAGATGAAAAGCTATCCAAAGCCAAGGAATTTTTGGAAATTTGAGGTCAAAATTTGATTTTTACTAAAAATATAGAAGAGCATAAGGAATTAAGTTTGGGGGAAAATTCCATGAATACAAAGGCCAGAGTGTGACAGCTTGGAGAGTTCACGCCACAAGTGTCAAAACCACTCAAAAATGTCAAAAACATTCCAAAAAGCTACACTTGCCTGAGTCATATAACTGAATCTGTCCCTTAAGTGCAATTGGTTTGAAAATAATGAACAAAGTTCAAAAAGAAAAAGAAAAAGAAAAGAAAAACAAACCAAGAAAAAAGAAGAATGCATGTGGAGGTCAGTGAGGAGGGCAGTGTACGCTACCAAAAATACTCAAAGAGTTCCAAGTGTGGCTACACAAAGTGTACCAACACCACCTACATCAAAAGGCACCTACACTCAAAATAAGGTGTACCTACAATCCAGAAAAATGATGTCTTTGCACTCACTGCATTGCATCAACAAAAAGCAAACACCACAAATAGAAATAAGGCATTGGCTCAACAAGTTTGAAACACCAAAGCCCTTTGTTGTGCTTAAGAGTCCCCTAATTCTTGAAGAAATTGTTAGTCTAGTCCATATTTTGAAAAATCTCTAAGGGTGACCAAAACAGTTCCATCTTTTTCAAAAAACTAAGGAGAAACTCTTTGTTTAGTTATGGAACCAATTGAAACTCAATGGGCCACACACTTACACAAATGAGTTTTTATAACTCTGAATGTTTTAAGAAGGCAAGGGCATAGAAAAGAGGTCGTGAAAGAGAAAAGCTCATTAAGATACACTTCAAACACTCCTTGAAAAACATGAGTTGAGATGTCTTCATAATTATAGAAGTCTTGTATTTGCTCCCTATCGTTGCTTGAGGACAAGCAACAATTTAAGTTTGGGGGTGTGATAACTCTATTTTATATAGAGTTATTCATACAATTAAACTTGGATTATTGCTTATCTTCAAGAACATTAATATATAAATATAGCTTATTTATTAAGAAACAACATTTTAAAGATTCTAATGAATAAGGACAATGAATTAGGCAAAATGCATATATCTTGTTAGGTTTGATGTTTCTGTTCAGTGCAGCTACTTCAGGTGTGCCCACACTGCCTACACTAGGAGTGCCCACACTGCCTACACCTGCTAAACCAGCACTTTGGACCAAAACATCCAGGGACCATTCCAATGCTTCAACACTTGATATGTGACGTCATGCCTAGTCATATGGAGCAGATCCACTTGCAGAATTCGGTGCCTACTATCAAAGACTAGTTGAGAAGCTCACTCACTCAAGGCCATGTGGCACTCATTCATTGGACCACCCCATGTGAGCTTCATGCAAAGCGACCAATTTGAACAACTTGCTTGATGGGAGGTCTGCAACTAACCATGGTTAATTATCTCAGTTACAATTTCGCGCCAAAGGAAACCCTCCAAGGGAGGCAAGCTCTCATGCCGATAAATAGAAGCCATATCTTCACTTAGAAATCATCCTTCATCCATTTCTTAAAGGATCATTTAAGTTTAGTTTTATTTTCATTTTAGTTTAGTTTTATTTATGTTTCTGAAGAGAAGGAAGGTAAGGAGGTGCTTGACAACCACTCCCTTCACTTCTACTTGGAGGAAACTTGTGTAAGGATATCATCTTGTACTTCAACTTGGAAATCTCATGCAAAAGTTCTTCTACTTGAGTAATCTCTATCTCTTTTAGTTCTTTTGCAATATTACTCATCTTGTTATGTTCCTTACAGATTCTTTCTATTTTATAATGAGTAATATGAGCTAATTTCCTTAAGTTGAGATGTTGTAAGCTTTGTAATGAACTTCTAAGTAAGTATATGTGGTTCAAGTAGTGTATTCATTTTGACTCTTGTGCAATACTTCTTTCAAAACTTATTCTGAATTTGATCACCTTAGAATAGGTAAACTTGTAACAACAGACATGGGTTACATTTAAGACATCAAGAGTTGATAAGAATAAGTGTTTGTAACATCATCTTTGTTAAACTAGCTTTAATAAAGAATTGCTTGTTAAAACCATGTTAAGTCCTAGACATGGGATAACATAGTTCTTAGGGTGATACAGTGGGCGCTTAAGAGACAAGAGTGAACCTATTTAGCATGCCTAGACATAGGAAGCTTGTAATGAAACTCTGAAGAAAGTGACTGAAAAGCACACACTCATGCAGCTGCACTCAGTGTACCTACACTTCCTACACCACTAAAACTCTTAGAAGTAAGTTACTTGGTGAAAACATCTCAACTACTTTATCTAACTAATTTCCTTCACATATTTACTGTTTATATTGTTTAAATACAATTCATAAACTCCAACCAATTGTGAATAGTGTAGACACACTAAGTATACACTCTAAGCAACATAGAGTTTTCATAATCCCTGTGGGTTCGACCTTTTCTTATCATTATATTACTTGTGTGACTATGTATACTTGCATACTATTTTCCACACCACTTTCCCAAAAGTTCTATCCCCAATAGTGCGAGGAATAGAGAAACTTCCGGGATCTTTGTGTTTTTGTGGGAGCTTCCTTTGCAAGATTGCACTGCACTCCTCGGTAAGCATGACTGTCTCCTCATCTACGATCCTCCTCTTCTTTGAGAGGATTTCTTTCATGAATTTGGCTTATTTGGGCATCTGTTCAAGAGCTTCTGCAAAAGGAATGTTAATTTGTAATTTTTTGAAAACATCTAAAAACTTACCAAACTGATTTTCTCTTGCTCTTTCTTAAATCTTTGAGGGTAAGGTAGCTTGATGACTGGCTTTGGAAGCTTAGACTCCTCTTGCACAGTAGTATCCTCTTGAACCTTAGAAGATTCATCAACACCCGCAAACCGCTTCACATTTTGCTCCTTCTTCAGTCTTTGGGGGAAAGGTAGACTAATAATTGGCTTTGGCAATTTTGGCTTCTCTTTTACATTAGAACTCTCGTCAACACCCACATGAGCTTTGTCACCAGACTCAACCACTTCTTCTGAACTCTTCTTTGCTACAGCTTCAATTGTTTTGCCACTCCGTGTGGTTATAGCATTCACTGTTTCACCACTCCTTGGATTAGGAATAGTGTCACTTGGAAGAGAGCCCGAAGGTCTTTATGCAACTTGCTTGGCTAGTTGGCCCACTTGAGTTTCTAGATTTCTGATGGATGCCTCTTGATTTTTAGAACTAGCTTCTAGACTTTTGAAACATGCTCTTGTTTCCTCCATGAATGAAGAAGTTTGTGCAGCTAGTCCCTCCACTGCAATCTTCCAATCTGCTTTCTTTTGAGGAGTGTTTTGGCTTTGCCCTTGATCCTTCCAAGAGAAATTCGGATGACTCCCCCACCCCGGATTGTAAGTGTTGGAAAAGGGATTATTTTTGACGAAAAATATCTTCTCTTGGATTGGTAAGGGAAGTCCACAATCCTGATTAAAATGGCGCCAAAAACTTGGAAGGGCTTCCTTTCTTTCTCCACTCCGTACGTGCTCTCAAGATTCTTCATCCGCCGGCCTTTTTCTCTTTTAATTGTTATCTCTATTTCTATGTCTAGCTAAATTTCCCGTTGTTGGGGATAAGTAACAATTTATGAATCTCTTATATTGTTGAATCAAACCTTTATTATTTGAATGAATGTTATGATTTATGTTTCAATCTCTGTCCTTAATGCTTTCTAGGATTTGATCACTCTTAGGATGATTTATGATATATGATTGTGAATGAAAATTTGAATTACATATGCTTGAGAATTGAAATTTGTTTATCTCTAGTCTAGGAATAGTCATTGATATTCAGAATCATAGGATAATTGTTGTTATTACTGCTTATTTCTTTTTAAGGTCACCTAAGGAATTAGGGATTTTTATTAGAAATAAAGGTTCTTTTACCTAAGGAATTAGGATTAGAATAATTATAGCAATTTGATCATAGCTCATAAAATAAGTTCAATAACATGTTTGATTCGTTAGATATAAGAGTGAAGTAAATTGAAGCTCGTCCCCAACACTTTTTAATTCATATAAATTCACACTTGTGTTCTTGTTCTCCTTAAATTAAAATCACAAAAACATATTTATTGTTTTTCACTTTAATTTCTTGTCAAACAAATCAAATTTAGTCTCATTTCAATATAGAAGTTAAATTGTTAAACTGATAATTAACTGCAGTCCCTGAGTTCGACACTCGGTATTTCCGTACTATTACTTGCAATGATCTGGTACACTTGCCGTGATCCCATATAGTTTATCAAAAATACGACACCCAGGTACAGAAATTAGACAGAATTTTTTGGTCAACTTGCAACCCAAATTAATTCATCAATTCTTAATGAAATTTAGTGAAACCAGTGCCTATTTCGTAAGCAATTAAGTCTATTTTCCAATGGAGTAAAGACCAACTCAAAAAGATAACTGTACAGAAAGTTATGAACAATTTACCAAGACTATAGCCATACGGGTTTCACAATATTTCATGACAAAATTACGGTTTTTCAACTCTAAAATCTTTCGAGACGAACGAAAATAATGCAAGCCAGTGATTTTAACAAACAAATTCAGAAAAAATAATCCTAAGCGTGAATAGAACTCACCTCATTGTGATGAAAATCACAAACAACAACACAAACGAGCAACAAGTGTAGGCTTCAATCAACACGAACTACACGAAACGTTTTCTAACTCGAACTCAATCTACCCGAACGACTCCAATCCCTATCCTTACCCTTTGATCTCCACTCCAAAGCTCCCAAACTATAATGTAGGTTCCTATTACATCCACAGAATAATGTTGCAGCTCCTACCACAACACACCCGAGAGTTGGAATTTAAGGTGCTAATGAAATCTTTTCAAAACTCTGTTTTTACAGCAACAGTGAGCAGTTTTGCATCATGCATATTTGACTCAATACTTCCCCAAATTCACCAAATCAAGAGTCTATTATGTAGGAAATTTTGTCTAGTTTCGGTGGTTTTTGTTTTTGAGCTGAGATAATGGGTATTTAGTTAGATATGGTCAAAACAATGGAACTGGGTAAAATTTCCCACTGATTCACAACACTAACTTGTTGGGTTAATCTCTCCCTCAAAACTTAACCAAATCAGGTCATTCTTATGCTAAAAATAAAGAGATTTTTGTCTAGTTTCCAGATAAATAAAGATGGACAACAAATAAGCCCTGTGGGAAGAGTTATGCGTGAATTAGTGGAGGCTGTACCAAATGAATTTGCAGAATTTTGAAACTTTGAGTTTGAACCAATTCTCAACAACACAACCACTCTTCAAAATCCCAAACTCGACTCCTAGCTGCTAAACCCTCTCTTTAGATTCCCAAAATCATAATGTAGCTTCTGATTTGTCAATGGCAACCTCTCTAGCTTGCATGCAAACCAAAATCCAAGCTCAATCTACTCCAATCTCAAGTATTTCGAAAATGGTGGAAAAGGAAAGCATTATGAGGAACTAAACCACACTCAAATCTGAAATGCAAGCTCCCAGCAACCCCAATCTTCCATTTTTGCTCACATGCAATGTAACACCCCGGTATTTCTTTAACAAAGAAATACCTAAATATACAATTTGGTATAAATCAGAGTATAAAAATTCCTGTTCAGATATACATCTTTACAAGAAACAGCGGAAACTACAAAAATATAACATGATACAACTTCGAGTCATAAGACCGAATACAGAGACTACATCAAAAGAATCCAAAGCACAGATGGAAGATTTCATCTTCAACTTCTTCTCGAGCCTGACGACTAACTGTGCCGCCTACTGTCCTTATAACCCGTTCTCTGTAAAAACAACTAATATGGATTGGGTGAGACAACTTGTCTCAGTGAGTCCTACCGTACCCCCTCACTAACACTCGGTTCATTTATAAAACCGTTTACATAGTTAAATTATAACTATTTATACCAATATATATACCTAGCCCATTACCGGCCGTGCAAAGCCCACAATCCCGGTGAATGAAGTGCTACTATATATATATATATTAGCCTTGTCAATTATTATATAATTACAAGCTTTACCAAACGAAACATCGACCGTGCAAAGCCCACAATCCCGATGAGTCGTGAACCTATCTTAGCATAAATCGGTCGTGCAAAGCCCACAATCCCGATAACCCACGAATTGACCACACCAAAACGTATACAGGGCCTAGGTAAGGGGTCGTGACTACCCTCCCTAGTATGCTACTTGTCGGATCGTCACCCAACGCGATACATATGACAATACGTATCAATTCTCGAGAGTTAGATAATCTATATCTTTTTGATCACCAAAGGATCAATCACCTAAGCCTTTTAGATAATACATATCTTTATCGATCTATAACCCGTTTAGATGAATTCAATAGTTAGACATCCGACGTTATAATCATAGCGTCGAGAAGGATCCACGATCCGGTTTGTTATGCCAAAAACATTATCTCACATGCACGCGGTCTAAGTTTCGGTTTTTCAATAATTTAAACCTTCCAAAAAGAGAGTGTTTTATAATTCAAACCACATATTTGATTAGGTATTTTAATAAGCTTTCCAACGCATTTGAGAACGCCTCAATCGGGTTCCCGGATCAAAAGTTATTGCAAAAACAAGTTCGGGAACTTTTTAGTGAAAACTGCAAACCGTCGCGACGCGAAAAGTGACAGAAACTTTTACGTCACAAAATTCACTGGGGTCGCGACGCGATGGCCACGGGCTGCGTCGCGATGGAAGCCAGAATTGGCTGAAAACAGCATTTCGAAACCCGTTTTGTACCGTTTCGCTTTCTATTCGACCCCGAGACATTTCCTAACCATCGAGACTTAAAAATAGATATCATAACCAACATTTCAGTCCATATTCCAGTGAAAGCATTTAAATCACTAAATCGATAAAAACATATATATTTACCGAAAAACCGTAAAACGTTATTTTCCCGAAAACGGTTTTAGACTCGATAAAATATTTCGAAAGCGGAATAGTTTCACAAACAGAATTCCGGAGTATTCAAGTCAAGAAAAAAAATGAATCCCTAATCGTAGTAAAACTCACCCGGTTGACGATCCCCGAGAAGTCGCGTCCTCGCTCGAATTACCGAACCGATAGCCACTCGAACGGTTCCCGAATCACGAACACGATCCGAATGCTTCCGTATCTGAATTCAGTAACCGACATCACTCTTGATACTTACTTCCTTCCGGTGACTGGAATTGGTGTTTCTCGACACTTTGACGACTCGACCCCGGATCCGTCAAATCAACATTCCCAGTTTTATTTCTGTTTTCCCCAGCATCAGTATTCAGTTTTGAAACAAGCATAACTTGGTAAATCCGTGACCAAAACTATCCAAACAGGTGCTCATTGTGAAGATAATTTCGTCTACTTTCTGATGGAAGAAGTTTCACACGCATGCATGCAGTAGATTGAGAGATATTAACAAAACAAGGTGACTGGTCCAGGACAGTGCTTGATTCTGAATCCGAAACTTGGGAACATGATATCTCCTTCATTTCTCCATGAAATCATACGGTTCTTGTGCCCAAAATGAAGATATTTTTGTCTAATTTCCAGAGAAACAATAATCACGATCATCGGAGTTGTGTGCAGGGAGATACGATGAATTCAATGAAGGTATACCATACGGGTTTCACCCAGAATTCTTGATTGACTTGATCATCATCATCCTCAATCACTTGCTATCACGAATTTGAGATCCAACTCCCTGAACCAGCAACTCCACACCCTCCAAAACACCTCCCAATTCACAAAGTAGGCTCAGATTGCCCTCCCCTAGGTTCCACATGAACATGCAAGGCTTCCCATTGATCAAAGCTTCATTGTTCTCACTTGGAGCTTCACATTTCGAAAATGGAGAAAAGGAAAGGAGTAGGAATCAGGTTCAGAAGCTTATATTAAATGAAAGAGGATGGAAAATGGAGTGAAGAGGTGAAGGAATAACCTACATGCAACCAAGTTCAAGGGTGGATCCCCTCCTTTCTCTCCTCCTTCACATCCCTCCTTCTTCTCCCCATTCTTCAATTTTCTGATTTCCTCTCTATTATTTCTAAGTTCTAAAAATGAGGTGAAGAGGGGAGTTCAGCTGGGGTAAGAATAAGGGTTGAGGGTTAAATGGTGAGGAAATGACCATTTTGCCCTTGGCCCATCTATCCAAGGTTTTTGGTACTAGAACCCCTAAAATTCTATGGTTTTCTACTCGGCAAAGGTTTCTCGACTACCTCTCTTTCGAGTTGCGATTAATTATTTTGATCAATTGATAAATCTTCGATGTGAGGCGTAAATGACGATTTTACCCTTCAGCTGAATTGTTCAATTAATTTATGACTAAGCTACAATTAAATGTAGAGTAGGATTTCTTTGGACTTTTCCTCGACTATTAATCCCCGAGACACGACCAATTATTCCCACAAATAATTAGTCGGTCTTAGGCATCATAGTACGAGTCTTTAAAAATTAGGGATGTTACATGCAACTCAAAACAAACCCAAGTGCTCCTCCCTTTCTTAAGTGTGTTTCAAAAATATGGAAAGAGATGAAGTGAAATGGAGGAGAAAGATCTCAATAGCTTTAGAAAATGGATGGAAAGATGATGAGAGCTGATTTGTGGTTGATGAAAGTGAGGTCTTGAACTTTCTCTTCTCTCCCCCTCCCTCACGGCTCTCCTCTCTCTCTCTCTCTTTTCTCTTGTGAAAAATTCTGTTTTTTTTTCAAATGTGGAAGTGTGTGTGTTTTAATTGAAAAAAAAAGTAAAGTGTGGGTGTGTAAGTGTTGTAGGCTTTTGTCAAATGTGGTTAGGGCTGGCAATGAACTGAGCAAACTCGAACATAGTTCGAAACTCGATTCGATAAATAGCTCGTTGAATTTGGTTTATGAACCAAATGAGCTGAACTTGATCTGAAAATTGAGCTCGTTAAATAAATGAGCCGAACTTGAGCTAGGTATAGTTCGACTCGTTTGGTTCATGAACCAGTTCGATATATATATATATATTACATACCATTTTTTATTTCAATATGGTCTCTATTATGCATTTTCTGTTTCTAGAGCAAGGTTTTTCGTTTATTGATTAATATACAATTCTCAAATTATTTTACTATTATACTTGTTTATATATTTTTAATAAAACTCATGAGATAAGTAAACAAAAAACTGATATTTATATTTCCAATTAAGTAATTATTTCATTCAAAACTACTAGTAAATTGCTATTATAAAATGCCAAAAATCTAGAATTTTTTTTGCTTTTTTACAAAACAGAGATTTTTTTTTACTTTTTATTCCTGCGAGCCAAGCTAACGAGCTGAACCGAGCCGGAAAAAAAGGTTCATGTCGAACTCGAGTCGAACTACGAGCTGAGCCTATTCTTAACGAGTCGAGCCGAGCTGAACAAGGTTCGACTTAGCTCGACTCATTTCCAGCCCTAAGTGTGGTAGTGAGGGATACAATAATAGCTTCAGCTGTGGGTCATAGGTAAAAATTGTAAAAAAAACGGTTTTACCCTCACTCTTAATTCCCTACCTAAAACTCATTTCCAATCACACAATCGATCAATGAAGCACATATTCCACATCATTTAACAATTAAATTCTCAATCATATATGCAAGTAAGTTCAATTACTTAATTAAATTGACCCACTAATTGAATAAAAACACTTGCTAATTCCAATTAATTGAAATTAGCCAAATTGGGGGATGTTACACATTTTCCCCATGAAATGCTTTGACCGTGATACATTCCCCAAGCTTTGTCTTAAGCAAAGGTTATATACATTAAAGATGAATCAAGGAACATCTATAGGAGACCATATAGATGAGTTTAATAGATTAATCTTGGATTTGGAAAACATAGATATAAAGGTTGATGATGAGGACCAAGCTTTGTTACTGATCAAATCATTATCTAGTACCTATAATGTCCTAGCTGATACTCTTGTTTATGGAAGAGATTCTGAGTTTAGAAGAAGTGCAAAGTGCACTACTGTCAAAAGAATTGTCCAAGAAAGGCAATCAGAGAGAAACAGATCAAGGGGACAGTCTAATGGTTAGGGGTAGATCTGAAAAGAAAGAAAATGGTAAAGGAAGGAGCAAGTCCAGGTCCCAATCCAAACCTAAGCACAACAGATGCTATATTTATGACAAAGAAGGTCACTTCAAAAGGAATTGCCCTGAGAAAAATGGCAAGAAGAAAATCAACACAAGGAAGAAGCAAGCACAGCATCAGTAGCTTCAGATGGCTATGATAGCTGTGAGCTACTGTATGTTGCTGAGGATGAAGACTGTGATGAGGCAGTAACTACCAGCAACATGGAAAATGAAAGTGTTGGGTCTGTCAATATTGACAGTGGTAATATGGTAAGTACTGCTGGTGAAGAAAGGATTGAATCAGGTTCTCAAGCTACATCAACTATTGATGGTGACAGGGATAATGCCCTGGTAGCTGCTTTTGAAGACAGAATTGAATCAAATTCCACTGCCACCACTGCAGGGGATGACAATTGGGTGCTTGACTCAGGATGTTCTTATCACATGTGTCTAGAAGGGAATGGTTTATAGACTACAAACCATACGAAGGAGGTCAAGTGATGATGGGGAACAACAAAGCTTGCAAAGTCATTGGGATTGGAATTCTAAAACTGTTACTGGCTGATGGAACAGTAAAGAAGTTAACCAATGTGAGGCATGTCCCTGATCTTAAGAGATCCTTGATCTCACTTAGTACTCTTGAGGCTGCAGGATTTAGTTTCAAAGGTGAAGACTCAATTCTGAAGGTTATGAAAGGATCTAGAGTTGTGATGAAGGGTACAAGGAAGAGGAATAATCTCTACATACTACTTGGCAGCACCATGACAGGTGAAGCCAATGTAGCAAGCTCTTCAGTGAATAAAACACTCATATGGCATCAAAGACTTGGCCATATGAGTGAGAAGGGACTGAAGGAGTTAGAGAAGCAAGGCTTGTTATGTGGAGACAAAATATCTCAACTAGAGTTTTGTGAGCACTGTCTATTTGGGAAACAAACAAGGGTAAAATTTGCAACAGGAACTCATAAAACAGAAGAGAAGCTGGGATATATTCATTTTGGCCTGTGGGGACCATCTAAGACACCAACTCATGGTGGCAAGAGATACTTCATGACATTCACAGATGACTTGGGCAGAAAGGTGTGGATCTATTTGTTGAAAACAAAGGATGAAGCCTTTAGAACCTTTGTAGATTGGAAAACAACAGTTGAAACTCAATGTGGTCTGAAAGTCAAGGCATTAAGAACAGACAATGGCCTTGAATTTTGCAATGATGAGTTCAACACATACTGCAAAAGACATGGCATATATAGAAATCTCACTGTGAGGGGAACACCTCAGCAAAATGGACTTGCAGAGAGGCTAAATAGGACACTACTGGAAAGAGTAAGATGTATGCTATCTTGTGCTAAGTTGCCTAAGTCTTTCTGGGGTGAAGCTGTACATACTGCCTGTTATCTAATAAACAGGAGTCCATTTACAGCTCTGAACTTTAAAACCCCTCAAGAAGCTTGGACTAGGGAGGCACCAAACCTAAAGAATCTGAGAGTGTTTGGGTGCCCTGCCTACTTCCATGTTAATGAGGGAAAACTTGAGCCAAGATCTAGGAAGGGACTGTTCATGGGATATCCAGATGGTGTTAAAGGCTACAGGATATGGTCAGTAGAGGAGAAGAAGTGCATCATAAGCAGGGATGTTGTCTTCCAAGAATCAACACTGACGGGTGAAAGTGAAGCCACTGAGCCACTTGAAAAGCAAGCTCCAAGTGAAGAATTCCAGCTTGGGGTGGAGCTTGAATCAAAGCAGACAGATCCTGATGTAAATGAGGATCAAGGTGGAGAGCAGTCAGACAGAAATGAGATACTCTTTGAGCAAGAAGAAGATGAGTCTGATCAGGACTACTTACTGTGCAAAGACAGACCAATGAGGGAAACAAGGCCACCTCAAAGGTTTGGATATGAATCATGTACTACATATGCTCTTAATACTACTGAAACTGTGATTAATGAATAGTCAACAACCTATCAAGAAGCTGTGACCAGCAAGCAAAGTAAAGAATGGTTAGATGCTATGACAGAAGAAATAGAGGCTCTTCATAAAAATCAAACATGGAAGCTTGTAAAGAAGCCTCCAGGGGTCAAATTGGTTGGATGCAAGTGGATCTACAAGAAAAAGGAAGGGAACTCAGAAGGTGATCCCCCAAGGTTCAAAGCTAGATTAGTTGCAAAAGGCTACACACAAAGGGAAGGAGTGGACTACAATGAGAAATTCTCATCAGTAGTCAAACACAGCTCAATAAGAGTTGTGTTAGCCCTTGTAGCTCAATTTGACTTACATCTAGAACAAATGGATGTAAAGACAACACTTCTTCATGGAATGCTAGAAGAAAAAATCTACATGACTCGACCAAGAGGGTTTGTAGGAAAAGGAAATGAAGATCTGGTTTGTTTGCTACAAAGATCACTGTATGGATTAAAACAATCCCCTAGACAGTGGTATAAAAGGTTTGATAGTTACATGTTGAATATCAAATTCAAAATGTGCATCAATGACTGCTGTGTCTACTACAAGCAATTAGATGACAACAAATACATCTATTTGCTTCTGTATGTAGATGATATGCTTATAGCTTGTAAAGATGTGTAGGAGATAAACACACTGACAAAATTGCTGCAGAGGGAATTTGAGATGAAGGACATGGGGCAAGCAAAGAAGATTCTTGGGATGGAAATCAAAAGAAAATCACATGATCAAGGCTTGACTGTAACTCAAGAAGGGTACTCTAAAAGAGTGGTGAACAGATTCAATATGGCTGACTCCAAACCAGCAAATATTCCTATTGGAACACAGTTCAAATTGTCCTAAGAGAGTGTTGCGTCTTTGTGGGATCCGGCGCCCTTCGACAGAGAGCGTGTTGCGTGTTCTAGCGCACACTTGTGTTGTTGGCGCCCGTTCAAGGGGATCCGTTTTCTGTCTCGTGTTGTCTTTGGCGCCCATCCAAGGGGATCCTGGAACAACAAAGGCGATGGAAGAAAGCGATGACAAGTTCACCTCTGTTATTCCGCAAAACACCTCCACAACCAGCGTTCAAACCCTGATTACCCACGGTTCCATCACAATTCAACTTCCAGAAACCCATTGGAGGGGGGGTTCCAAGCATCAATCTCCTCGATTGGGTTGTGATTTGGCAAGTGAAGCAGAGGCACTATGTTATTGCAAGCCTGCATCCACACCCCAAGGTTACGGATCTTCAAGTTCGAAGTCTGAGTGGAATACGATTTCTGAGACAATACCTCATCATTCCTATTCCTCCAGATTTGATCAAGGGTGGCACCAAAGAGAGTCAATTTTTCCACTTAGAGCAATTTGAAGAAGACAGAGTTACTGACCTTCGCACAACTCCAAATCCCAAAAATCTTTCTACAATCCCTGAAGAGGTAGAGAAGGGTCTCAACATCTTCCCCACAGATCGAGCAAGTCACAGAGTTAGCCATCAGTCTTCGCTTTCTCTCCATGTTGGTAAGCGAGGCTTCATGAGCAAATCTTCTACTTAACACAACAAGTATTTGAAAGAAGTTAAACTCGCCAAACAGAGCATAACATAGAAGATACAAATTGAAAGAAAAAAGGTAATTAAACAATATTTAAAAAATACCCCATGTTGGTGTTCTTGAAGAAGATAACCAAGTTACAGAGAGAGAATCGAGAGAGAAAGAAAAATGGGTGTAACAGAAAGCTGTTTATTATTATTGAATTGAAAGAATTGAATCTCTTGATCAGAGTTTTACAACATATACTAACTGACTAAGCCTACGAATGGGCTTTACAATAGCTAAATGCAAATTGGGCCTACACAACTACGATGACCCAAGCCTTATTTGAATTACAACACAATAATACCCCTTAATTTAAATCGTCAAAACAAACAACTCCTAGTTTTTGACCAAAAAAAAACAACTCCTAGTTCAAATCTTATCTTCATGAAAGTATCTGGTTTCACAGCATTAGTGAAATACATTTGCTAGTTGTTTAGCTGTAGGGCAGCATCTTAGCTTGATCTTCTCTTTGTTCACTTGCTCCCTCAAGAAGTGGAACCTTTCTCTATATGCTTACTTCCCCGTGTGATATGGGATTTTTAGCAAGATTTATTGTTGATTCATTATCAACTTTCAACAACAGTGGCTTGATTAATTCTCCTTCAACTCCTTAAGCAAAGAACTCAGCCAAATACCTGACATGCTACATAGGAAGCGGCTATATACTCAACTTCGCATGTTGAAAGTGTTGTCACGGATTGCTTCTTAGAGCACCATGAAATTGGTGCTCCATTGTACTTAAAGAAACGCTCTGATGCACTCATTCGATCAAACTTCCCTTTTTCATTTACATGTGCTTGAAGAGCCTGATTGTGAACACCCAATTTTAACCGGTGCATTTTTTTTATTTACTTTTCCTTTTACGAAAAATAATAAAATAAATCCCTTTGGCAAATATTTGGGATGTACGTGTATTCATTGCGTCGGTGTTTTTAGCTTTCTCGTGTTTTTAGTTTTTTTTCTCGCGTTTAGTCCGATATGTTTGTTGCGTTTATTTTAATTCCCTTTGTTTGGTAATAATAATAGTAATAATAAAATAGGAGGTGTGTGAAAAAATTTATTTACTGAGAAGTCCATTTGCACTTGGCCAGTTGGCCCAAACATACGCCAAAGTTACAAAAAAAAGGCCTCAAATGGGCCCAAAAAATAATTACCTAACTGTCAAACAAAAAAAAGGGGGGACTTGGCCCAAAAACGCCAACAACTGCCATACGGCTGCTTGTACTGCCGCCTCCAACCTTAACCTAATCTTGCTGAGCAAGCTTCTTCACAGCTGGTAGAATGCTTTATATATGGAAGAAAATCAACTTATGGAGTGGTAGAATGCTTTCTAAAGCCGGAAAGGAAATTATGATTAAGTCGGTTCTTCAGTCTATCCCGACTTATTTCGTGAGCCTCTTTTCAATCCATGCATCTCTTCTTGTGGAAATTGAGTGCATGCTCAATGGGTTTTGGTGGGGTGGTAATGGCGGAGCAACTAGGGGGATCCGTTGGATGGCTTGGGAGAAGCTGTGTGCCTAAAAAGCATGGTGGTTTGGGATTCCGGAACCTTAAATCTTTTTTAATCTTGCCCTCTTGGGGAAACAATATTGGAGGCTTCAAAACCAACCGGGTTTGTTGGTCTCTCGTCTTTATAAGGCTAAATACTTCCCACATGGTGATTTTTTGCATGCAAACAAGCGCTCTAACAGTAGCTTTGTTTGGAATAGCCTTTTAACCTCCCAAGATATGTTACGTCAAGGGTCTATGTGGAGTATTGGGAACGGTGCTTCGATTCGGTTGTTTGAGGATCAATGGACCAAAATCCCTACTGAAATTCGGCCAAGAGTTCCTGGTACTTTTAACCCCCTTCTCCGTGTGGACTATTTAATCAAGCATGATCGGAAGTCTTGGAACGAACCGTTGGTTCGCTTTCTTTTGGATGGTCCGTCTAGTGAGGCGGTATTGGCCACCCCTTTGTTCCCTTGTGTCATTAACGATGTACTTCATTGGAAGAGCGAGCGGAGTGGTAGCTATTCCGTGCGCAGTGCTTATAGATTGGCTGAAAACACATCAAGTCATTATAATGGAAATTTGATTGATGGTAATTGGGCAATGCTTTGGAACCTCAAGGTCCCCCCAAAAGTTAGTAATTTTCTTTGGAGATTGGCTCGGAGTTGTATTCCAACTCGCGATGTGCTTCGTCGGCATGGAATAGATGTTCCTCATGTGTGTCCTTTTTCGGTGATTTTGACGAAACGGACCTGCATCTGTTTACTGAATGTTCTATTGCAGGTGCGGTTTGGACAGCAACGGGTTGCGCACAACTTCTTTCGCGTGAAGCTGTTGTCACTGACTCGTTTCACAGCTGGTTCTTTTCGATCTTACAGCAACTTCAGGGAGATACTCTTGCGGTGTGGGCCGTTAATTTGTGGAGTATTTGGACCAGTCGGAATAATCTTGTTTGGAATAATTCTCGCGACTCTGCAGCAACAATTGTGCGTAATGGAGCACATCTTCTTGATGATTGGCAATCGGCCTGCGCTGTGCCTTCGCAGCAGCAGCATAGAACCGAGAGCACTGCAGCCCCTGCGCAGCAGCAGCACTTGGACGTTAGAAGTGCAGGTCGTTGGACGAAACCTCCCGCTAATTTTGTTAAGTGTAATGTGGATGCGGCCTTTGACTCGAATGGCAACAAGATGGGTTTCGGGATGTGCTTGCGGAATGATAAGGGGGAGTTTTTGGCAGCAAAATTGCACTCTTTCGCACCTCTACTGGAGGTCTACAAAGGCGAGGCTCTGGGTCTTCTTCTTGCTATTGATTGGGTGCGGGAACTTCACTATCGGAATGTTGTTTTTGAAATGGATGCCAAGGTTGTGGTTGATGACTTTAATAACGCCCCCACAATTGTTTCTGATTATGGATGTATTTTACATTATTGTAGGGAGGCTTTTAATTTTTTTGATGTAAACTCTCATGTGGAGTTCTCTAGGAGATCGGCAAACAAGGTCGCTCATTCCTTAGCAGGGGTAGCCTTGTCCTCTGGCCCTTCTCAGACTCCTTTTGATGTTCCAGTATGTATTGTTGCTACTATTTTGAACGAAATGCATTAGTTTTTTTGAGTCAAAAAAAAAGCTTCTTCACAGCTGGCCAGGAACCTGAAATGGAAACAAGGGAAGTCTGAGTCAGCTACACACCAGTCACTAGCTGTCCAGGAGACAAGGCATTAACCAGTAATAATCAGTAATCAAAAACATTAATTTTCGGTTTCTAAAATATGACTATAAAATGTTAATCTGAAAACCAAAAGGGGGGGGGGTTTCTGACCGAGAAAAGAGACAGTCAATAAAAACACAAGAAAATAGTCAATCAAATACGGAGAGGGAATTCAGACACAAAACACGGGGGAGATTTTTTTTACACAAAAAATTCTGGAAAGCAGTACCTGAAGCAGTAGGGTGGGTCGTTTTTTTCAATAACAAAAGAGGGCTTTTGGTTTCTTTTTCTGGAAAAAGGTTGGTCAAGTCAGTTTGTTTTTTTAGTTTCCTTTGTTTTATTAGTAATAGTCGGTTTTGTTTTTCTGTAAATATATTAGTATTAGTATTAGAAAACAAATTAGTCTTTTTTTTTATTATTATTATCATTCTCAGAATCGGTTCTTCCTCATGTATATATGCATAAAAAAAAGGGGGGGACGAAATTTAGTTTTAGGTTTAAACTAGTTTCTGTGATAAAAAAAATCAAAAAAAATGAAAGCAAAAGTTGAAAGCAAGTTTCTGTTGTGAGAGAAATTAAATTTGAAACATGTTGTTTAGTTAGGTTCAGTGATGAAAAAAATCAATTAATTTGTTTTAGAAGACAAGCAAGAAAAAAAATACAATACAACAAAGACAGTAGAAGGCCAGATCCGTGGAAGTAATAAAAAAAATATATATAGTAATACCTGTTAGCTCCGGCCACCGTAGACGGTGGCCGTCCGCTCCTATGCCATCGGAAGCCTCCTCCGGTCGTCTTCTCCGGCGATGTCGATGTTAGTCCGCCGTGGAAACGCACCAAAGCTGTGAAAACACGCCCAAGTGGTCGCGTTCGCGTCGCCGCCGCTAGAGACCCCCCCCGTCGTTTGTTTTCTGTCCGGTCCCCTCACCGTCGCCGTCAACAGCGCACCTTGAGCCGTGGCCGTGTGCTCAGCTCCTCCCCCCCACTCCATCGCATCCTCCTCTGTTTCTTCTTCTTCTTCCCTCTCCCTTTTCCTCTCTTTTTTTTTTCGTTTTTCCTTTCTCTCTCCCCGTAAAACTCTCCCTCTCTCTCCTAAAAGTTGCAAACGGCGCTGGTGAAGGATGCAGAATTAGGGTTCTGTATCAATTGTATTCCCTTTTATACTATCACCTATTTACTCATTTATTTATTTACTTTTAAGTTAAAACATCAAAATGATAGTCACACCCCCAGCTTTACCCATACAGCCCCCACACAGGCCCTTTTTTGTAAATGCGGGTCAGTCACAAAAAAAAAACCAAAAAAATCGACAATTGGGCCTGAAGCTTTTCTCACCCCCACTGTTAATAACACAGCGCCCCCCTAGTGGGAAAATCTGGTTTGCACGCGGGCCAAGTCCAAATGTGCGCTGAGCCGAAGCTTTTCCCACCCCCTTTTAGTAATACAACACCCTTCTCTGTCAACTGCACCCCCATTTTACTATTTCACCTCCTTTTCGTTTTTTTATTATCTCTTCTCAAAATAATTTCTTTTTAAAAAAACCTATAAAAGTGAATAAATAAATATTTCATTTTCAAAAAATGTAAACAGGGGACTAAATCGACTGTACAGTCGGGTTAGTCTGCTTTTTAGGTTACTAATGAACCGTTACAGATCATGTCCTAAAATCTCTATTTAAAACAAACAATTTCTAAATCAAAATAAACACAAGCATATTTCTTTCCATAAATCAAAAACTCCATTTTTCGAAAATAAGGGACTAACCCGACTGTACAGACGGGTTAGTCAGCATTCTAGGATAAATGAACCGTACGGTTCAAGAGTCCTAAAATCCCTATTCAAATAAAATCAAACCAACACACATCAAATCATTTTCCAAAACTCCAAAAACTCCATTTTTATAAAATAGGGGACTAAGTCGATTGTACAGACGGGTCAGTCAGTGTTCTAGGATGGATGAGCAGTGGAATTAGGTTTTCGCCCTTCCCTATGCATAACCGACTTCCGAATCCAACCTAGTTTACGCAGACCAAAAAACATTAAATGTAGGTTTTTCTCAATTTTTCCTATTAAATAAATTGGGTGGCGACTCCCTTAAATATTCAATTTTTGAGCCGTCTACGTCGAGATCACGGTCACGACACTGATCTACTTGTGAATCGGGAATAAATCGATGAATCAGGAAATAAATCAGGAATAAATCTGTGTCTGCAATTATATTTATTAGCTTTTCTATTTTAGGCTAGATAAATTAGGAGTTGATTTGATCTCCATTAATTGTATTTATGAGTATTATTTGTTTCTTGATATACTTATTTAGGGTTGAGTCTTTGTATTCCCTATAAATAGGGATTAGCGTTTAGTCTTTGATAAGGAAGATACTATCAAGCCAATTTTCCTGACATGGTATCAGAGCCACTTCTCATATTCTGACCTCGTTTTCGTGCTTCACCACCGCTGCCGGCGGCAACATCGACCGCCGGCCGCACCACTTTGTTCGGTTCTCAATTTATACCTGTTTCTATTTTCTGCCGTCATGTTCCTCTTTTCGACCGTGTTGTGCGTTCAGCAACATCTCCCTTGGTCGCTCTTGTCCTAGTACAGTTTGCTGCAACGAAGAGATAAAGCAGCCTATGAGCTATAAAAAAAACTCATAGTCTCGGGCCGTTTGCTACAACGAAGAGAGAATGTAGCCTATGAGTGAAATGATCATAGTCTTCGTGTGTACCATTCGTGGTATTCTTAGTGTTCTTGATGTTCGTGATTCTTGGTGTTCTTGGTTCTCACTGGTTCTTGGTGTGTGTGCTTCTTGATGTTCGTGATTTTTAATGTTCTTGGTTCTTACGGGTTCTTTATGCTCAAATTACTTCTTGGATTCTGAGTGGCGTTGTTTCTCAACTGTTCTGAGCTGCAAATATTTTGACAAAAGTTGTTCCCCATTGTTAGCAAATTGATGCTCCTTGAAGAGACGCATCAATTTGAGGGGGGATGTGAATCGGGAATAAATTGATGAATCAGGAATTAAATCAGGAATAAATCTGTGTCTGCAATTATATTTATTAGCTTTCTTATTTTAGGCTAGACAAATTAGGAGTTGATTTGATCTCCATTAATTGTATTTATAAGTATTATTTGTTTCTTAATATACTTATTTAGGGTTGAGTCTTTGTATTCCCTATAAATAGGGATTAGCGTTTAGTCTTTGATAAAGAAGATACAATCAAGCCAATTTTCCTGACACTACTTTCCTCTCAGCTCCTCTATCATGTGCTTCTAGTGAGCCTTGAAGCTCTTCAACAAACATTGTGCTAACATCTTTTGATTCTTCTATCACAACAACAATGAAATCAAACTTAGGAGTTAGGGTGCTGATTACCTTTTCTACCGGCATTGATCCGTAACGGCCTCGCCACAAGATTTCATTTGATTTACGAGCGTCACCGGGCGATTCATGTAATCTGCTACCTTCTCATTGTTTTCCATGTGAAGGAGTTTGTATTGCCTCCTCAACGACTGCAGTCACCTTATCGCCTCCGGTGTAACACTTGACCAGAATATCCCACACTGTCTTCACGTTTCACCGTCACAATCTTCTCGAAATTGCTTGCGTTGACGCACTGATGGATGTATCATGGAGCCTTGCAATCCTTCTTCTTTGCATCTCTATAAGTAGTTGGTTGCGCCTCGGTAGCATTCACACTAAGTTCATCGTAACCTCCGTTTACGATTTTGAGAACCTCCTGCACTTCATTTGCACATTCCATCTCTCTCAATTCTTGTCGTCAAGAATTGGCATATTTGCAAGGAAGTGACCGCCCTTAACATAGGTAAATGCCATCTCCTAGCTAAACTAGGATCAAATTCGTGCTCTGTATACCAGTTTGTTGGTGTTCTTGAAGAAGACCACAAAGTTTCAGAGAGAGAGAGAGAGAGAGAGAATCGAAAGAGAAAGAAAAATGGGTGTAACATAAAACATTCTCTTAATAAGAGTTTTACAACATATACTAATTGAGTAATATGACTTAGTCTACTAATGGGCTTTACAATAGCTAAATGCAAATTGGGCCTACATAAAAATGAAGGCCTAAGCCTTATTTGAATTAGTTTTTTTTTAACCCCATCATATCACTATATACCCCCCCCCCCCACAGACCGTGCGAAAAGACAAAAATACCCTTAAAATTTTTACAAATTTACAAAACATTTACCATTTTTCACTTGCATCCGTTTGACCAGAAAGTTTCCTGAGAGAATCAGATTTACCATTCAGAGAGCTATTTTCGATTTGCCATCGGATTCACCATCGGATCTACATACATCCGATCTTCCTCAGAGTCAGCATAAATAGTAAGTCGGATCTAGCTATATCTGATTTCCCCATCGTATCTACCTATATCCGATTTGTGTTTTATTTTTTAAAAAAATTTGTTTTTTTCAGTGTCCAATAGGTATCGAGGGGAGTCCTCGGCTTAGGCCTCACCATCTTCTCCCAGTACACGCACCCGCCACGGGATTGCGGGACATGCGTCTACCCGGCGTAGCCAGTATCTGCAGGTGGAGGAGGCCCCAGACTATCACTATGAGGAGGGCCGGCAGGGGCACCCTCTTGATGAGCATTCTATGTCTGAGGACCATTCTATGCCTGAGGACTACCAGCAGCAGTATCAGCAGTAGCAGTACCAGGAGGATCAGCCTCAGCAGGGGCATCAGGAACAACATGAGGAGCAGCCTCCTCTATTCTCTGGGCTAACATCTCATGTTTGTACCGTTATACTAGGAGACCCGGTAAGTTTAATTTATTTACGTAGCCTTCTTAGTTTAATTTATTTACGTAGCCTTCTTAGTTTAATTTATTTACATAGCCTTATTATATATTTTTTATAATACAGACATATGAGCGGAAATTGAAGGTTACCAACCATGGTAACAAGCTGGCTCAGAGACTGCTTGGGTTTTCCCAAAACCACCGGTTGTGGGCCTTTATCACAGGTTTCGGATTAGCCCCTCTCGTCTCGACCGGACATACAAAGGTGGACCATGAGCTGATGTCCGCTTTTCTTGAGAGGTGGCACTCAGACATCGTCATTTCACTTACCATTTGGTGAAATGACGATTACTTTGGATGATGTCTCATGTTTGCTGCATCTACCCATTACGAGGAACTACTACAGAGTTCCACCTACTTCTGTCACCACTGATCAGGCCATCCACCTAGCACATGTTTATCTAGGTGTGACTATGGAGGAGGCGTGGCTGGAGTGTCGAGCTTCATCTGGCCCATATTACCGTTTTGAGTGGCTGCAGGAGATTGTTAGTAGAGGGTCCATAGAGAATGACATGCATCCTGCTATCAGGGCCTTTATCCTTCTGATCCTGAGCTGGTCCATCTTCACAGTCAAGATCGGCGACAAGGCTGAGGCTAAGTGCCTGCTGCTACTTGAGGATGTGAGTGCAGCTGGTGTGGGATCATATGCATGGGGGGCAGCAGCACTTGCTTTCACGTATGACCAGCTGAACTACTCCTGCTTGGACCAGGCGCATCAGTTAGGAGGGTATGCGACCCTCTTACAGGTAATAACTTTAAGTTAATTTTTTTCGAGTTTGGTTAAATTTCTGTTAAACTGTTTTTAATTCACCATGTTGTTTATCTTCTTTTTTTCAAAGCTGGATTTTATGGTATTTTCCTCAGCTAGTGGAGAGGAGGAGTGGATTGCGGGCTGGAGCACCGTGTGGGCGTTGGAGGAAGAAGAAGACAGATGGAGTGAAGCTGGGGGTATACAGGCAGAGGATTGCTGCGCTGACCTCGGATGATGTCTGTTGGCGACCGTTTGAGGAGCACCGGGAGGATAGAGACCTTGAGCATGTGTCATTATACAGGGGACACATCAGTTGGGGAGACATCACTGTTCCCTACATGCCAGATAGGTGCCTCAGTCAGTTTGGGTACGTGAAGGTTATCCCACACACCCTCTTACTGGTCGTCCGTGCCATGTAGACTGCATTTTTCGTATTGCACATTATATGCCTGTGGTGGAGGAGGTTTTGCGTACTACTTATCCTGCTGAGGAGTTGGGTCAGGTTGCTCTGGACTACTTACATTGGTATGTGAGAGCATCTATTCCTAGACTCTTACGGGTTGCATTACCACCACCACCAGTGCAGCCAGCTGCACCACCAGTACAGCCAGATTTGCTCAAGATTGTGGAGGAGGAGATTCGGAGGGGGCTTCGGAGCGGAGACATTAGGATGGATAGTCAGACATACGCTCGCCTCACGCGGTTACTGGATATGCTACCGGGGCGTGACTAGGGGGTTTTGTGGGATTGTATGCTTGAACTATTTTTTTATGACTCGATTCTTATTATTTCTTGTTTATTATATTTGTGGAGTTTCATTAAAATTTCGATTTCATTCATGCAATAAAAGATAAAACATAACCAACTACAATAACAATAGGCAGATACATTTTCCTAAAATTCTGGTCGTCGAACACGACGTAAAATCTCATTCACACTCCGTTGAGTTTCCACGTACAGCTCCAACGGCTTATACCCCTGATTGTCATGGACGAGAAGGAAACGCGGCCATCGTCTCCAAGATAGGGTTTGCGATAAGTGATACTAGTGACGCCATGGTCGTCACCAGTCACTTGAACTTTGGACCACACTTTATCCTTCAAACCCCATGCTGCGGTGGATTCTGCATAACACCGGCTGAGGACTCCAGAAGTGGACACCATCTTCTCTCATCGTGATTTGGCCCCGATGATGTATACCGCAAAGCCTATTGCCATCTGAGCGTTGAGTGAGGCATATCTCCATTTTGAATGAGTGAAATAAGTAAGTTAGAGTGAAATTTTTGAGTGAAAAGAATGAGGTTGGCAATGGGTATTTATAGAATTCGTCTCGTCAATGATTATCAACCGTTGATATTGTCGGTGCAATCTACACCGTTGATCAACATTGGCAGTCAAATCCTACCCGTCGAATTTAGTACAAATCAGATTTACCTATCAGGGAGGTAAATCCGATTTGCATTTTAGCAAAGCGAACATAGCCCCACTGATAGGTGTATCCGCTTTGTTAATTGCAAAGCGGATTTACCTATCAGGGAGGTAAATCCGATTTGCATTTTAACAAAGCGGACATACCCCCACTGATAGGTATATCCGCTTTTATATTTCAACAAATCGGATCTACCTCACTAAAGGTAGATCCGATTTCCCTCCACTAACTCTAATCGGATATACGTAAATCCGCCTTTTAGTTTTGTGAATCGGATCTATCTACCTTATATGTAGATCCGATTTAAGTCAATTTAACCAGGGGTATTTTCGTCTTAAAATTTCTAGTGGGGGTATATAGTGATATGATGGGGGTACAAAAAAAACCCTTTGAATTACAACACAATACCCCCATGGGTTGACATAATAGAGCAAAGCATGATACCCATGTTTTTCCCACATCCCTCCCTACGCACTGTTTTTACCGATTCGGTTAGGGTCAACCGAAAACTTTCGGTTAGGGTCAACCGAAAATTTTCGGTTAGGCCAACCGAACGTGTATTTTTTTGAGACACACTCCTTTTTACCTATTTTATATTATTCGGTTGACATCGACCGAAGTATTTCGGTTGACATAAACTGAATCCTTATATTTCTTGGCGTAAATTTAAGTAAGTTCTTAGTTTTGCTTTCTTCTGATATACAGCTCAGTCATAACTATGGAAAAAAATAAAAATGATCCCCTCTGTACGGTATTTCCAACTTCTGTTAACGAAAAATAATTGGGTGATTGGACATTTAAAGAGAATGGAATTAAGTTTCTCATCCTAATCTGACTTTTGTTTTCATCTGTTTATGTTTGTTTGAGTAAAACAGCTGAAATCTGTTTGTTTTGCTTTGCCAACTGATTAGACGAAAGTTCTTTTTTTCATTTTTATGTTAATGGGAAAATTAATTTTTAGAAGCTAGGATCTTGCCCTTGTGATAGGAATTGGGGAATAAACCATAGCTATTATTTAAAAGAAAGAAAGAAACCCAAAGGTCAAGAATGGAACCCGTGTCTTGCTCAGACAATGCCATATCTCTTTTACACTTATATAAGGATTCGGTTGATGTCAATCGAAATATTTTGGTTGAGGTCAACTAAATAGTGTAAAATAGGTAAAAAAGGGGTCTGTCTCAAAAAAATACATGTTCGGTTGGGCCTAACCGAAAATTTTCGGTTGACCCTAACCGAATCGGGGGTGAGTAGGGAGGGGTGTGGGAAAAGTAATGGGCAATATGATTTGATATATATATATATATATATATATATATATATATATATATATATTGCAGATTGCTAGTTCAAATCTTAATTAGTCCCTATGGAGTAATGTTAATGTAATTCTTTTCAGAAGTGTTTAAAGAAACTGAATATTTTCTCTATCTTTTTTTAGTCTACTTACATGAAATATCAATGGTAAAATATGTTTTTGGTCCCTACAAAATCGAGTCCTTTTAAGTTTAGTCCCTACATTAACGAAATAGGCGTTTTGGTCCCATCTTATTTTTCCGTTTTCATTATTAGTCCCTACCGTTAAATGATGCTGACTAGGCTAACATTTTTATGATTTGTCATGTACATGTGGCTTTTTTTTATCTACATGGCACAATTAAATTAGGTGTCATCAGCATTTTTATCTATGTGGCTTTTCTTTTTTTTTTCTTTTTAACCAAACATTTATGTTTTATTAAATTTGTTGTTTTTTAAAAATAAAAAAAAATGCTCTTCTTCTTCCCTCTCTCTGCTTCGCAAGCTTCCATGGAAACCTAAAAAGCTTCACTCCTCCATTCGCGTTCTCCCTCATCTCACTGTGGCAAGCCCCCAAATTCCACATACCGACTCGAAATTGGCCTCTGATTTTGATTCCATCCTTAGTTCTGTCGATTATGGCTTTGTTTAATTGATTTTCATCACACCCACTAAACCCCAAACGGACAAACTCAGTCCCTCTCTCACTGTTTCGGTCCCTCTCTCACTCTATCTCCTTATCACGATTTCCCTTCTTCCTCTCTCCTTCACGCTTTAACTGTTGAATGAAGAAGCATCTGATACGTATTTGAATGAAGAATGTTGAAGAAGAATGCTTTTTTGTTGAATCCGATGATGTTGATGGGGTGAAAGGGCAATTGTTGATTAAAGATGATGGTGTTGATGATATTGAGGAATCGTTGGTTTTGATGTTGATGAATGAAGAAGCATCTGTTACATATTTTCTATATTGATGAATCGTTGGGTTTGATGGTGTTGAATGAAGAAGCATCTAATACAGATTTGCTATTTTTTTGTTCCTTTTGATACAGATCTGCTTCCATTTGCTTCCATCGTGTGGTTTGTGGGGGAGTTGGAAGAAGAAGGAAGAAGAACCGTTTCTGGGTTGTTTTCTTTCTGAGTTGTGCACTGGTAGTGAAGGAAGGAAGAACAGTTTTTTTTTTTTTATAAAAAAACACAATTCAATAGAAAAGTTTGGTAAAAAAAATTGAAAAGCCACATGGATATGACACCTAATTTAACTGTGCCACGTAGATAAAAAAAGCCACATGTATATGACATATCAGAAAAACGTTAGCCCAGCCAGCATTATTTAACGTCAGAGACTAATAATGAAAACGGAAAAATAAGTTAGGGACCAAAACGCCTATTTCGTTAATGTAAGGACTAAACTTAGAAGGACCCGATTTTGTAGAGACCAAAAACATATTTTACCCAATATCAAATAAACATCACACACTACTATTGATCACATTTGGGTTCGAACTCGGAAGTCGGCGTCCCGGCTGAAATTGCCATCCTATGTAAGAGTAGGAGTCATTCCCTCACTTAAATTTTTTGTTATTTATAAAAAAAAAAACACTATTTAAAAAAATAAAAATAATCCGGTCAAACAATAAAATAATATTCGATTTTATTGAATGCTTTTTATGACATTTTGTACTTGTTGATTCTAATTTGCATTTCATTTGGGCAAAACTCCCGCCTCTCTTTCTCTATCTAAAATCCAGTGAAATCGTGAAACTAGGTATTGCGAAGCTGAAGATGATCATCAAGGTTGCTTAACTACTGATTCCATCGTTCTCTTCTCAGAATGAAGCCCACTCGCAGAGTCAAGAAACCCGATACTGTATCACAGGTATTTTCTTCCTCATCATTGCGTTATACAATGTGCATTTTCATTTTCCGATCAATCAAACCTAAATGTGTTCATTTTCCTGGAAAATCGAACTACAAACTGTATGCTAAGTGAAATTTTCGTATTGAGAAGTACTGACTAGTATTTCCCCCCATATTAATGCGTAACGGCTCTTCTGCGTGCTACAGATGTTTGATTTTTGTTCCTAAAGAATATGCATTTTCATTTTCCGAACCATAATCCTTTACACTTTACAGTGTTTTTCTTTAAGAAAATCGTACTAGAAATCGCAAACTAAGCGAAAATTTTGTGTAGTGAATAGTACTGAATAGCAATTCTTTGCTCAAATTATCGTCAATTGCTCTTCTGGGCGTGAGTTATATTTGAATTTGTTTTCAAAAACGTAAGTTGTGATTTTTAGGACCATAAGCCTTTCTGTTGTTTGTTTCATTAGAAAATGGAGCTAGATTTTGTGAGCCACGTAAAATTTCACGGTACATTTGCGTATTAGAGAGTGGTGAATATTTTTATTTGAAGTCAAGCACAGTTGCTATTATTGTGTTCCTAATGTTTGGACTTTTTTTCTAGTTGGTTTTGGAGGAGGTGATTGGATTGACAACAAAGAACGGCAATGGGTTAGCTTCAAATACCTCGAGTTCCAAATGTGCTTATTTGGCAGGTTCTGTGGTGGTGATTTTTGATGTGAATTTGGGTACTCAGTCGCACCTTATGGTGTCTAAGAGATTGCCAAAGCCTTTGAGTTGTGTAGCTTTGTCACGAGATGGGCGCTTTGTTGCAGCTGGAGAGGTATGAATCAATTTTCATAACTTGTTCATGGTATTCATATTAATATACTGTACATTATTCGCACATCGACATCACAAAAAGATGTTCAAGGCCCCATGAATAAAATAGCTACTGCTGGCTCAAGGATGGTGCTTCTTCAGGGTGAATTGAAATGTAATTTTTGTTGATGTCCGATTCCTGGGATATTGGCTATTATTTGCTTAATATGTTATATTCATATACCGTTTGATGGATGCCCAAGGGTTTATTTGGATAGAGCAGTTTGACTGTCTAGGCAGGGGAGTGATGACTTCGCAATTCTAAGTTCATAGAAATTATTTAATTTTTACAAAAACTAATACTAAATCGATACAATTTAAAAAAAATCTACTGAACATAATTTATATCTGAACTCAAATCAATGAAAAAAGATAATCAAGTAAATTCTGGTAATCTTTGGCCACTAGATATCTTTAAAATTTATCACTCAAATTAATGAAAAAAAGATAATCAAAGAAATTATGATTATCTTTGGCCACTAGATATATTTAAAATTTATCATCACTGAAATAAGTTTTTCACAAAATATAAATTGTATAGTAGTTAAGTAGTTAAATAGTTAGTTAGGGGGTTAATTAGAGAGGAAGGCTACTGATTTTGTAATCATAATTAGTTATTTAGTAAATATACAATATACATATATAGATACATTTTAGAAAATAAATTCCCCCATTTTTTATAATAGTTTTATAAATATGGGTGATTTTAGGCTTGTGCCAATAAAGGAAAGATATATGCAAAATCTATGCTAGCAAATGGGAAATAGTACAGAAGGAGTATCTATCTATTCCGCCTCAGAAATACTAAAATAGTACTATTTACATTTACATTATTTACAACACTCTCTCGTGTTGGTGAATGAATTTCGATTGTTTCTGGTTTGCAAATAAGTTCCTGAAGTTGTTCCGTTGACAAGTCTTTGGTTAAAACATCTGCCAATGGATCTTGGAAGGGGCATATGCTGTATCAAATCACCTATCCAGCTTCTTCTTAATGGAGTGTTAGTCTATCTCAAATGTGTTTTGTCTTGTCACGTTGGACTGGAATGCTGATAGCTTGTTTGTTGTCACAAAATGTTTTCACTTGTGTATGATCTATTTTTAATGAAGAAGCACTTATGTATGATCTATTTTTATAATCGAAGAGGGAAGGTGGTTAAGCTATTTTTATAAGCTATCTTGGGGAGGTTATTGAAAACAACTTAAGGACATGTCAAAAACTATTTCGTAAAAAAAAACCCCAAGGGGTTGGTAGCATGACAGGATTTATCACCGGGAGGTCCCGGGTTCAAATCCCCACTAGTCCCCTTGGGGTGAGGTAAATGTAATTACTTTCGTAAGTGCTCAAAGAGTCCGAAGGTCTTCCCTGCCTTGGACTGGGGCACCATCCTCTCACCCTAAAATTTCTTATCTAAAAAAAAAAAACTATTTCGTAATCTCTCCCAAACACTCACAAAGTGTTTATATCATACGATAAGTTCAAATAAGCATCCAAAACAATCTCAATCTATAATAGCTCACAATCTCCCTTAGCTCAAAATTCAGCCTCTGCGTATGACGAAACATCTGCATTTTGTTTCTTGCTTACTCGATTTCCACCAAAAAAATATAAAAGAGCCTGTGAGTGACAGAGCTTTCACAGTTTAAATTTGGTATATACCCCCATGGTCAACTTTCCACCTCTTTTAAGAATGCAGTAGGGAATTAGGAATATATATTCTATCCTAAAATAGTGCTATTTGAATTATTGACAACATAAACAGTGACTTCATTTTTCACAAATTTTACAAGAGGTCGCAACTATGCTTTGCAGGCAGGAAACCAGTCCTCAGTACTAGTTTGGGATTCTTCTACTCTGTCCGTTGTTTCTGAATTGAAAGGTCATCTATATGGAGTTGCATGCATCTGTTTTTCACCAAATGGTTGGTTACACTATAGCAATCTATGTGCCTGCATTGATTTTTTTGTCGCTGCTTCTTACTCATTATAAAGTATGCTGATTGCTGTCCAAGGTAAACATCTGGTATCTGTTGGGGGATACATTTACCTTTGGAACTGGCGGAGTGGTGAGCTTATAACAAAGATTCAGGCAACTTCATCTTGGTCTGCTGTCTCAAGTGTGAGCTTCTCATCAGATGCAAAATTAATTGTAACTGCTGGGAAAAAGCACTTGAAATTCTGGACACTTGGGTCATCAAGAAGGACTCAACAAAATGGAGGGAAGAGCAGGACTGTGAGGATAACATCATTAGCAATACATGAAAAGCTTGTCAATCTTTCAATTCATAAAGAAAGCTCTTTTACATCTATTGCTTCTGTGTGGCGCAGTAGCAGCAATGATAGTTGTAAACAAGCTGGCGATTTCTTTCCCATATATACTTTGACTGATTCAGGTTTGGTTCAGTTCAGAGCGAGTCTAATATTAAAATTTTTCTTCGTCAATATTTTGAGGCATTGTCATTTCTTGGATTGCATTATGCATAGCTTTAATTCAATTTCATTTTCCTTCTGTTTTGACGCATATTGTACCTTGTTCATATCTTTCTGTTTACAGGCATCTTATACCTTATTGATTCTGGGTTGTCAGTCAAAAAGTCTGTAATCATGAAGGTACGTCCTAATATACTCATGTGGGCCAAAGGCGTCTTTCAGAAGATGACATGTTGGTGAATGAAATATTTATCTGTAAAGACTTAAAATAGATTTCCCAAGTAGAAGCGAATGTTGTTCTAAGTTAAAGCTTGAACATTCTTATAATTTTTCTAGTTTCTAAGATGGAAAACTCAGAGTTGAGCTTTCTATTTTGAACTGTTCCATTGTTAGTTTGATTGAGTTGTTAGGGGAAATAATCTGGACTATTAGACTTCAGTTCTTCATAATTTTTTAAAATTCCCAAATTATCATTTGCAGGTTCAAAAAGCTTTTGCATTATCAAGTTCGGGAAAGCTAATTGCCTGTGCATGCAATAATGGAACAGTCCAATTATATACCCCCGTGTCTCTGGAATACGTGGGCAGTATATTATATTCAAAGACCAAAAAATTTTATGAAGAAAACAACACTGCTTACCATGCCTTAGCTCCTGAACAGGATATCCAACAGTTTCCTGCACTGCCTGATGCAGTTGCATGTCAGTTTTCAGCTTTAAAAAAGCTTGGTGAGTGTATTGTTTTGATACTTGTATTTCACACAATCTTTCAGTGTGCATTGATATGTTCTTTATTTTCACCGCTACAGTGGTTATTTACAGTGATCATAGCCTCTACGTCTGGAGTGTCCATGATGTGAATCAGGTAAATGATTTTGTTGGTATGTTTGTTATGATAATTTTCATGCTTGATAAAAATCTGCCTATTTTGCAAATGCATGGCAAGCACATGGTTGCCCTTACATATTCATGATATGATAGATTAATGTCTAAAATCCATTGCTTTTAAACTATGCAGCAAGATTTTTCCAATATTTTAAGGTGTTGTGTAAATTTAATAGTGGTTAATGCAGAAAAAAAATGTCCATGTTTTTCCAGGCCACAAAGTGTTTTGTGCTAGTTTCACATTCCTCTTGCATATGGGATATCAAGAATCTATGTTGTGAAAACCTGCATGATCCATCTCTTGCATGCACTGCTAGAAGTTGTTCTGGGGGGATTTCTTTTGCAACATGCTCTGCTGATGGTACAATTAGGCTATGGGATATTTCTTTGCAATCTGATTTAGCAAAAGGTGCTGAAGAGCTGAAGACTGAAGTTTTGGGTTCTTCATGTCTAGGTAACTCAAGATTATTGACAAAATTCTCAATTAAATTCTGCCAGAATATATATTTGCAGAGAGAAAATTGACCGAATATTATTTCTGAATTAATTGTTTTGGTACAAAAACACGACTTCCGATTCATAGACTTATGTAAATAATGAGTCAAAAAAAGACTAATGCAAATAAATTATGTTAATTGCTATCCCAAAATCAAGGAAATAGAATTCGTCCTTGCAACCAAAAATATGAAAAGCAGCTGTACAAATAAGAGGAAATAAAGCTATAAAAATAAAAGGAAACAAACGAAGGATCTTATGATACATCACTTTCTCTCAAGCCAGTGAGTAAATATCTATTATGCATACTATGCTAGTAAGATCGTGGAATCATTCTTTAGAAAGTCTCAATTGACATCCTGAAGAGACAAACGTTGTAACTATAAGAATAAGACCATTATCCAACTTCTCTTTGAGAGTGTCGGCCTATATCAGTGCTTTGTTTTGTTCTATCATGCTGGATTTTATCGTCTGCAATGCTAACGGTTAATGTGTTGCCACAAAACATGGGAGTTTATATTTTATGTTGAGGTTATAAAGTATGATCTTAATCCATAATACCTCTCAAACACCTTGTCGCTTGTGCTAAGCTTAAAACTCTGCCTTCGCACTTTATCTATCAACAATGTACCTTTTCTTTTTACTTTTTCTTATTACAATGTTACCACTTAGGTTGAGTCAAAAAAAAAAGTTACCACTTAGGCACATACATTACCCAGAGTTAGATCTCCCATTAGTGTTAGGTCTTGCATAATGTGCATCTGTGTATGCCTCATATATCCTATCCACAGCTTGTAAATGCCTCTCTCATGAGTCATGCATGAACTTGCCGACCACACTATCTGTATATGCCATGTATGTTTTGGTGTGAGTGAGGTGTATTAGATTCCTTATTTGGGATTCTCCACTCCCTATTCTATGATTATACTCAGTTAGTACACTAGTGACTTTGCAACCCAATTTACCAGTTTATTTAAGGAGATCAGTTCAGGAGCATGTTTCCTTTGCTAGATGAAGATACCTTGTGTGAAGTAGGCAACATCGGTCCTAAGAATGTACTTCAATTTTCCAAGATCTTCCATCTTAAATCAAGCTACTAATTTTTGATATAGAACCTGTTTTTAAATAGCATCACCATCAGATATGATTATGTTATCCACATTTACAGGTAGAACAAGTTTACCTTCATGTGAATGTTTTAGGAAGAGTGTATGGTTACCATGGCTTTGTTTGAATCCTAATGACTCCACGACCTTAGTGAACCTTCCAAAGGAAGCATAGGAGATTGTTTCTACCCATATAAGGCCTTTTCCAACTTGCACACTTTATTCTTCCCATTAATAGAATCAAAGCTGGGGTGGAATCTCCATGTATTCATCCTCCTTCAATTCTCTTGTAAAAGAAGTCATTTTTTCCATCATGTTGATATAGTTCCCATCCAAAGTGAGCTACAAGAGAGAAAAAGATCTTGACAATATTCATTTTATCCATTTGAGCAAATTTCCTCATAATCGAGCCTATTAGTCTCAACCAATCTTTCCCTATTGTCCTTACACCGGTCTAGTGTACCCTTTAGACCAATACTTTATTGTTTTTGTCCATCTATGTCCCATTTCCCTCTTATCTTTTGGCTTCTCTACAATCTCCTATGCACATTTGTCTCCAATGCATTCATCTCTTCATTCATGGCTCGAAGTCAATTCTCATTCTTTTAAGGCTTCTTGTACTATTGTTGGGGATTTTGATAGAATCGTTGGCGGAAATAAAACTTCAATGCTTCAAAGAAAGGTGTTTTGTAAAAACAAATTGGGATATCAGGTAGTTAGCACTTAGCAGTTGGCACAAACATTTGTTGTTTTTGTTTTGAGGCAATTGGCAAGTCGCTTAAGTTATGGTCACAATTATATGAAGGAATGTTCAAGGTCCTAGGGTTAGGAACACTTACCTCCAGTTTGGACGTTTGAAATTACTACTAGACAATTTTGGGTTTTCGTCATTTCCAGTACACAATTTCAGAGAGCTAGCTTTGTTCTTTGTTGGTTCGGGCTCCTCATGTTCAAAATCAAATGAAGTCTCCTTGTTTATAAAACGATTATAAAGGAAGTGGATGGGATTAACAGATGACTCAAGATCAAAGTACTCAACTTTCTCCCATGGAGTTGAGGACAAGAATATAAGGACCTTCTTTCATGAAATGTATCGTCCATAGAGACATAGAAATTACAACACAGAGGATGATAGTATTTGTATCCCTTTTTGTTTGAGCATAACTAATGAAGATGCATTTCATAGCACTAGGGTCAAATTTGCCACGATGTTGACTATGAACATGAATAGAGGCAACGCAACCAAAGACATGACATTGGAGACTGTTCATAGTAAGGACAGATGGAAAGAATGAAGTCATGAGATCAACGTGAGTGAAACCATTCAAAACTCGAGACGGTAACTTGTTTACGAGTTATGTTGCAGTTAACACAGTTTCTCTCCAATAAGACTTAGGAACAAATAATTGTAAGAGTAAAGCCTTTGTGACTTCAAGTCAATAATCTCCCATTCAACATTGATAACACCGGAAGCAATGAAAGATAATACAACATTTTATAATATCTTGATCTTATCTTAGTGTAAATTGAGTACCTTTGGTTATGTGTTATGATTGGTTTTTATATTTCCATATATATCATGATCTGTTTTTTGTTTAATTAGGATTATGATGAGTCTAGTATTAGTATAAATAAAGACAAGCCTTTTGTCTTATGTAATAACATCCAATTTAACATTCACATCCTTATCAATATAATTTTATTATTTTGAGTATTCCTGTTCCTCCCTGGCCCTTTGTAGCTAAAGAACTAAACTCTACAACTTATACAGCTTCTTATGTTATCTACTTCTCTCATGTTGTGCCCTTCCTGTTTATTTCTGCAGTTAGTGTTGGGACTTTTGAACGTGATGCAGTAAAGGTAGATCTTACCAGTCAAGGATTTCGGTCGCTTGCTGTTAGTTCAGATGGAAAGTATCTTGCCGCTGGTGATTGCAAAGGAAATCTTCATGTATACAACCTTCAAACATCAGATTACACATGTTTTCAGGTAAACTCAGAAACCTGAGTTTATTTTATAAACTGTTGTGCGGTAAAACCATATATGATTGCATACGTTTATGGTCATTTTCATCCTGCATATTATTTCAGGGTGCTCATGATGCAGAGATTCTTACATTAAGCTTTACCTTGTCCACCCAAGGCAATTCTGGGGAAATTGCAAAAAGCAGTTACATTCTTGCTTCTGGGGGACGGGATTGTATAATCCATCTCTATGATGTTGAAAGGTGTGGTTATGCAGTTTTCTAGGCTACCCTAATTGGTTGGTTATGCATTTGATGACTGTATGGATGTGCAGGAATTTTGATCTTATTGGCAGCATTGATGATCATTCAGCTGCTGTGACTTCTGTCAAAATTAGCACTGACAGCAGCAAGATTCTCAGTTGTAGTGCTGATAGGTATGTCACCAGAGGTTTGGTATCACAAACATTATACCAATCAGAAACAAAATAAAAAAAATGAATGGACTACGTAAGTTTTGCTGTACAATCTAATAATAAGAAACTGAATTTTCCCACTTATGGTTCTGATTCTGTTTGGAAAAACTTCAAATAAGTTTGAACTATAGCAACCTTTTATGGCACATTACTACAATTTGGAAATACTGCATAGTAGCGCCTACCAATTGAGAAGTATTACTTTCGTCAAAATGTAAAATGTACAGGGAAGACCTTCATTGAACAACCAAAACAAAATAATTCTTCATTAGTTTATTTCTCTACTCGATCACCCATAAATAATGCAATAGCCAGCCAGTTGGTTGACTGGTTATGTACTTGTGTCACAAAGTCATTCAGCTTCAAGTGAAGGCAACTTTAATTGGTTTGTGTATCCCACCTGCCATATACCAAAATGCACTTCAAGACCGAGGTTAAATTTTGCATCAGTTTTACAACAGTGATGCGTAACATATTATGATTATTTAAAAATAGGCTAAAGTGCTCCCGGGGTCCCTTATCTTTATTTAAAGTAACGAATTAGTCCTTTATGTTTTTTTTGTCCCAAATAAGTCTTTTATCTTTCAAATTTTTGACACATAAATCCTTTTCCGTTAACAGTGCTGATTTATGTGTCAAAAAAAAGGATTTATGTGTTAAAAATTTGAAACATAAAGGACTGATTTGGGACAGAAAAGGATTTATGTGTCAAAAATTTAAAACATAAAGGACTGATTTGGGACAAAAAAAAGATAAATGACCAAATCGTTACATTAAATAAAGATAAGGACTCCGGGAGCACTTTAGCCTTAAAAATATTAACATTTAACTGAGTTTATTTATGCAAAGGATATTAGGATTGTATTTTATAGTTGATCTCAAATGGTCTGAAAGCAGTCCCACCGCCCTTAAAAATCTAGGTGCAGAAAGTGAAAAATAAATTTATGCACCCAAACTTTCAATATTGTTTTGATCCTGCTTTGTTATTTGAAGAATTTAAACCATTAATTAGTTCCCTGTTAATTTTGAGCACTGTTCTCCAGGGAGCAGTTTTCATAGATAACAGATGGGTTCCCATAAAATCTGCAGTTTAAAAAGTAGCCTATGCAGTGGTTGGAAATGTTGACAAATTTATTTAGAGCAAGTATTTTTTGGTGAACTTTTTCCTTTTGGTATTATGTGCTTATTCTACATGGCCACTCATTGCCTTTCAAGTATGTTAAGATATATTGTAAATAGTAGTTTTATTTATATATGTATTCGGCCCAGGCCCATTAGGTTTTCTCTATTTAAACTCATTAGTGAATGTACTCAATACACAGTTAATAAGACGGAACTACAGCTGCTCTGTAGTCGCAGACGTAGGCAAAGATTGGCCGAACTACGTTACCAATATCGTGTTTAATCTTTTTAACATGGTATCTAGAGCCTACAGTCAGTAGGTCTTAGAAAAACCCTGGTTGTTCTGTCCTAAAGTCACGTGACCTACTGTTTTGTGCAAAAGTCCATCTTCCTCGACTAATCTTGCTACACTGCCTCTACCATTAGCTTCGTCATCAAATTCCGAGCCACCCCATAAAATTTCGTGGCCATCGGACGTCAGACGCGCCGCCACGCGCCGCCCTTGTTCCGGACTTCCACCGCTCCGTTTGACGCGCCGCTGGTCCAGTTCTGCTCGGAATCTTCAGATCTATTTGTTCTCACAACTTTTGGTCAGTGGGTCTCACGTTTAACAGGTGTTTTTCTTCCTTTTTGGCCTTCACGTTGATCTCGTTCTTTTGGCCTTCACTGTTAGTGTTTTTGTTTTTGGCCTTCACTGTTTGTGTTATTGTTTCTACCTTAATACAGTGAACTGTTAGTGTTATTGTTTTTTTATTGTTGTCCTTGGTTATCTCATCATCATAAAAAAAAAAGAGTTTAGAAAAGGAGAAGTCTGGATCTTCGGGTAAGAATCTTGTGTCTTATGTTTTCTCCGGTAATCCCTCTATAACAACGGAGAAACTCAATGGTGATAGTTATTTGAATTGGTCGGCATCTGTCGAAATGTGGTTTAAGGGCCAAAATCTTTCAGATTATCTTACTAAGAATTCTTCAGATATTAATAAAGATCTGCGTCAAGATTGGGAACAAGCAAACTGTCAATTAGTCTTTCTTCTGTGGCAAACTATTGAACCCTCTTTGTTGGTTCACTATCGCTCATACACCACTTGTTATGATATTTGGCAGAAGGCTAAGAACGTGTATTCTAATGATATCCAGCACCTTTATGGTGATATTCATAGTTTAGCCACCCTTCAAATGACAGAAGACAACATCATGACATATGCAAACAAAGCTCAGTCAGCTGTAAACGAGTTCAAGCTCCTTGTGACCGACGCTGACTCAAAGAAAATGCTCGAGAAACTGGACAATGTTTGCATGATCTATGTCCTTCATGGCCTTCATCAAAAGTATGAGTTAGTCTGGAGCAACATTCTTTCTGCATCAGATATTCCCTCCACAGAGGATCTTATCAGACGTCTTATATGCCTTCCTAGTCTAGAAGGATCTGGAGGCAATGGATCTCAAACTAACATAGAGTCCTCTGCTCTTGTTTCAAATTTTGCAGGTCGTGGGGGACGCGGCCGTGGTCGTGGGGGACGCGGCCGTGGTCGTGGGGGTGGTCGAGGAGGTCGTGTTGGAGGTCGCCCTCAGTGCACTTATTTTAAGAGACCTGGTCATACTGAAGACAAGTGTTATTCCCTTCATGGCTTTCCAGAGAAACCAGTAAATGTGACTCTGAACAGAGAAACACTAAACAAAATGTTCTTTCTGATGGGGAGTATAAGGCATTCCTGCAGTATAAGACTTCCCAAGCTTCATCATCAACAACAGTTGCTCATTCTGGTAATTCTACAGTCTGTTACTCTCAATCATCACCTGTTGACTCCTGGATTATGGACACTGGAGCTTCCGATTGCGTGGCTGGTAATCCATCTCTTTTATCCAAAATATCCCAACCTAACACCCCACATTATATTACTGTTGCCGACGGATCAAAAGTTAAAGCTAGTGGCATTGGTGAAGCCACTCCTCTTCCAACCTTACCCCTTGACAATGTTCTTCTTGTTCCCAATTGCCCATTTAATTTAATTTCAGTCAGCCGTCTGACTCGAAGTCTAAAATGTTCTGTAATTTTTGATGATGATTATTTTGTTATACAGGACCGGAGTACGAAGCGGACGATTGGTACAGGATATGAGTCACATGGACTTTACTACCTCCAGCCTATCCAACCTTAATCTACACTTGCCTCCACTTCTACTACAGAGTCTCCAAGTTTTCTTCATCGTCGGTTAGGTCATCCAAGTCTCCAGAAGTTCAAAGTTATGGTTCCTCATTTGTCTCACCTGCAGTCATTAGATTGTGAGTCTTGTCAGCTTGGGAAACATGCTCGTTCTTCCTTCTCTAGCAGTACTCAGTCGCCAGCTCGTTCTCCTTTTGATGTTGTTCACTCAAATGTATGGGGACCAAGTCGAGTCATTTCAGTTGTAGGACATAGATATTTTGTCACTTTTATTGATGAGTTTTCTAGATGTACGTGGATCTACCTTCTTAAGGATAGATCTGAACTTCTTGGTGTTTTTCAAAATTTCTTCAAAGAAATCAAAAATCAATTTGGTTGTTCTATTCGTACTTTACGTAGTGATAACGCGAAAGAGTATTTTTCTGCATCATTTAATTCTTTTATGGTTGAAAATGGTGTCATACATCAATCATCTTGTCCCCATACCCCACAACAAAATGGGATTGCTGAACGTAAGAACCGTCATATCATTGAAACAACACGCATTTTGCTTATTCATGCTAATGTTCCTTTGAAGTTTTGGGGGGATGCTGTCCTCACTGCAGGGAACCTGATTAATAGAATGCCATCCTCTGCTATCCAGAATAGAGTTCCTCATTCCATATTGTTCCCCGATGAACCCTTGTTCCGTATCTCTCCTTGAGTCTTCGGTTCAACTTGTTTTATTCATGATCTTACTCCGGGACTTGATAAATTGTCTGCTCGTGCAGTTAAGTGTGTCTTCCTGGGCTATTCACGAGTTCAAAAAGGGTATTGATGCTACTGTCCCTCCACACATCGCTTCTACATGTCTGCCGATGTCACCTTCTTTGAAGATGCACCCTTCTTTGCATCTCCCATTGAGTCTAAGTCTGTCTCTCAAGTATTACCGATTCCTGACCTTGTCCCGATAGTTCCACTCACACCCATCATTGATCAGATAGATCACCCTTCTCCTACGGAACTTCCTAGTCCTCCTAGTCCTCCTCCCTTGCAAACTTATCAGCGTCATGCTCGTCTCCCTCTTGTTGACCCACCTCCTATAGAAGATCCTAGTGACTCATCTCCTACCCCGGTTTCCTCTCCTACTCCAGATCCTCCTACGGAGTCAGACGACCCTCCTGTTGCCCTGCGTAAAGGTACACGTTCCACCCGTAACCCTCATCCTATTTATAATTTCCTCAGTTATCACCGCTTATCACCTTCACTTTATACATTTGTGTCTGCTATTTCTTCCATCACCATTCTTAAGTCCACACAGGAAGCTCTTTCTCATTCAGGTTGGCGACAAGCTATGATTGATGAGATGACGGCCTTAGAATCTAACCAGACATGGACTCTTGTGCCACCTTCTCCCGGTAAATCTATTGTTGGGTGTCGTTGGGTATATACTGTCAAAGTTGGTCCAGACGGAAGTATTGATCGTCTGAAAGCCCGCCTCGTGGCTAAGGGCTATACTCAGGTTTTTGGTCTTGATTACAGTGATACTTTCTCACCGGTGGCTAAAATGGTTTCTGTTTCGTCTATTCCTTGCTATGGCTACAATGCGACATTGGCCATTGTATCAACTTGACATCAAGAATGCATTTCTCCACGGTGATCTAGAAGAAGTTTATCTAGAGCAACCACCAGGTTTCATTGCTCAGGGGGAGTGTCTTGGGTATGTCTGTCGACTTCACAAAGCTTTGTATGGTCTTAAACAATCTCCTCGAGCATGGTTTGGGAGATTCAGCAGTGTCGTTCAAGACTATGGCATGATTCGGAGTGAAGCTGATCACTCGGTTTTTTATAAGTTCTCCTCTCACAAATGTATTTATCTGGTTGTCTATGTCGATGATATTGTCATTACAGGTGATGATCATGATGGGATTGCAGGACTTAAACAACATCTAGTCCACCACTTTCAGGTCAAAGATCTTGGGAAGTTACGATATTTTCTTGGCATTGAGGTAGCTCACTCTAAGGCAGAGATTGCTATTTCTGAGAGAAAGTACGCTTTGGATATCTTAGAAGAAACCGGCATGCTAGATTGCAAGCCAATTGACTCTCCTATGGATCCTAATGTCAAGATCCTACCGGATCAGGGGGAGTCCTTTTCAGATCCAGGAAGGTATAGGAGGCTAGTTGGGAAGTTGAATTACTTGACCATGACGAGGCCAGATATTTCATACGTTGTTAGTGTGATGAGTCAATTCCTAAATTCTCCTTGTGACAGTCATTGGGATGCTGTGGTTAGAATCCTGAGGTACATCAAAGGAGCTCCTGTAAAAGGTCTTGTTTACACGGATAAAGGTGATTCAATTGTTGTCGCTTACACAGATGCTGATTGGGCTGGTTGTCCCTTTGATAGAAGGACCACATCTGGGTATTGTGTTCATATTGGTGGAAATCTGATTTCATGGAAAAGTAAAAAGCAAAATGTTGTTGCGAGATCCAGCGCTGAGGCTGAATATCGAGCTATGACACTTACCACTCAGGAGCTTACATGGCTGAAACATCTTCTCCAAGAGTTGTGCTTTTGTAAAATAGGCACTATGAGTCTCATCTGTGATAATCAAGCAGCCCTACATATTGTGTCCAATCCAGTCTTTCATGAGCGAACCAAACACATTGAAATTGATTGTTATTTTGTTCGTGAGAAGATTGTGTCCGGTGACATTGCCACTTCATTTGTTGGTTCTAATGATCAATTGGCAGACATATTCACAAAAGCTCTTCGGGGACCAAGGATAACTTACATATGTGACAAGCTGGATGCCTACAATCTATACGCTCCAGCTTGAGGGGGAGTGTTAAGATATATTGTAAATAGTAGTTTTATTTATATATGTATTCGGCCCAGGCCCATTTGGTTTTCTCTATTTAAACTCATTAGTGAATGTACTCAATACACAGTTAATAAGACGGAACTATAGCTGCTCTGTAGTCGCAGACGTAGGCAAAGATTGGCCGAACTGCGTTACCGATATCATGTTTAATCTTTTTAACAAAGTATTTGCTATAACAACTAGTGAACCTAATATTACTATTAGATTTTAGGTTTGAACTCATCCCCAAAAGCTCTCATTGGGTGAGGGTTTCCCCTCACTTAGACCACTATTTAGGCCGCTGTTCTATATAGAACTGTCAAGACACCCCCTCACATTTGGTACTGGACATTTAAAGCATTGAAGTTTGTAGGACTGGACATCTACGGGTGGTCCAACAAATCTCTAATAAGTTCATATCATATTAGAATTTGAGTTTGGGTCTTAACTCAAATCCAAAAGCTAGCTCCTGGTGTGAGGGTTGCCTCCCAATTATAACCACTATTAAGGCCATATCACTATTCAATATGAGACTCTCAACAATTAATTTATGGTTTCCTCAATGATTAACATAATCCCTTTTTATTATACAGTTACCTGATGCTTCATGATGCAGCAAAAGCAAATAATGGTTATAAAGTTTTGCTGCAACATCGTCAAAGGGCTTCACAATTTGGAACTGTTTATGACATGGCTTTGGATCTGACACGTGACTCTGTTGTCACAGTTGGGCAGGTAAAGTAGATGTTTGTTAACAGTGATACTCACCTCAAAGTTCAAGGGTGGGTTACACTGTAATGTGTGTGTGTCAAATGAATCAGATCATCACTCATAATTTGCAGATTCAATGCTTAAAGTTACTGGTTTCTTTATCATACTCAGGATAAGAAGATAAAGACATTTGACATGGCTGCTGGAAGACTAATCAAGTCCTACAATCATGATAAGAGTTTTGGAGAACCTATAAAGGTGAGCTTCGTTGTTTGAACAGATTGCAGATATCATCCTTTTATACCAGGGGCTAATAACGTTAACAGGTTATAATGGACCCGAGCTGCACTTATGTGGTCTGCTCATTCTCTAACAAGTCCATCTGCATATATGACTTTATGACCGGAGATTTGGTTGCCAAGACCATGGGGCATGCTGAAATTGTTACCGGTGTGATCTTCTTGCCTGATTGCAAGCATATAGTTTCAGTAAGATTCTTCCTTGTTTAATTTTACACACACACACACACGCACTGACATACAAATAGATACATACTCAAATCAAAACATATATATATATATATATATGATTTGGGTGTGTATCTATATCTATTTATCTATATATGTATGTATGCATACTAGGAGTTTGATAATTATACTCTGACAGTGTAAATGAGTTTTTAAAACTTGTTCACATGGTGGCAAGATAGTGAAATATGATTGAATGTTTATGGAAAATTGGTTTACATTAGGTGTATAATTTTGAAATCTCAGTATATTTTAGGTAACTAGGCAATTTGAGAATGAAGGCTTTTTAATTTATCCAATTTCTTATTTATTTTTAGGCAAATACTTTGGCATATGTTAAACCATCTATTAGTATAAGATTGAGTATCATGTAACAGAAGTTAGAAAAAACATAAAAAGATGTCTGATGCATTCGTTTAAACATGTGTAACATTGACACATCATCTTGCTAATGGGAAATGAAATGGCATATGATAGGTACCAAGTAGTAGTAAAATTAAGTAGAATCAATGGAACAGTGAATCAACTGAAAGAAAGGGTACTTGTATTACTTGAGAATCAGTGAAATACAAGTATGATAAAAAAAGAAAACTAGTACAATTCACCGGTATAGTGACTGTACTCCCAGTGCCCAGCCCAGCCAATAGCCAAATATCAGCCTTTCTAAAAAATATCAACACCCACTACTTTTATTCCTAGCATCAGCTGCGAGATTCTGTGCCCTAACAGAATTGCAATTCCTCTCTCCTGCCAACTCAGCAGAGTTGGTTCAGGATTCCCTCCACTACTCCACTACTTAGTTGAATTTCCACTCTTACTGTTCCTAGAGTAATATTTCCCAAACTTCTTGTTTGGCCCTGAATTACCCACGTTCTTATTAACACTCCCCCTTTCAAGATTCACCTTGTCCTCAAGGTGAAGTTCAGGGAATTGTTCATGCATATCCTGTCCATCCTCCCAGGAGTTCTCAAAGTCTGGTAACTGTTTCCACTTGACAAGTACCTCCAGCAGTCCATTCTTGTTCTTCCTGACAGCTAATACCTCCTCTGGAACCACTTGGAGTTCCCAATCTTCAGCTAGGCAAGCATGCAGGCAGAGGCTGAACATTAACTTCAGCAGCTATTGCTTTCTTCAACAGAGATGCATGGAAGACAGGATGCACTCTGGAATCTGGTGGCAGCTTCAACTTATAAGCACATGGTCCTATCTTCTCCAAGATCTCATAAGGACCATAGAATTTGGGACTCAGCTTCTGGTTAACTCTCTTGGCCAGTTGCTTCAGCTTATATGGCTGTATTTTCAAGTACACAAGCTCTCCCACCTCAAAGCTAATTTCTCTCCTATGCTTGTCAGCATACTGCTTCATACGATTTTGAGCCTTGCTCAGCTGCTCTCCCAGTTCTTTCAACATGTCATTTCTTTCTTTGGTTAATAGCTGTACTTCATCCACTGAGGCTTGGCTCTCATCCCCTTTAATCAACACTGGAGGTTTCCATAGAGAGCTTCAAAAGGAGTCATCTTAATAGAGGAGTGGTAGTTAGTGTTGTACCAATATTCAGCCCATGTCAACCACTTAGGCCTTTGCTGAGGTTTCCCTCCTGTGAGGCACCTCAGGTAAGTTTCTACACACCTGTTAACCACCTCAGCCAGCCAACTTAAACAATTCACTCCAAAAATAACTAATAAATACTCTATCTCTATCAGCTACAATAGAGGTAGGGAATCCATGAAACCTGACAATTTCTTTCAAGAACACAGCAGCCACATCTCTCGCATTGTATGGATGGCAGATTGCTAGGAAATGAGCATATTTAGTCAACCTGTCAACCACCACTAGAATAGTGTCCACACCCATTGCTTTGGGCAATCCTCCAATAAAGTCCATGGATATATCACTCCAAACCTGAGATGGAACGGGAAGTGACTGCAGTAATCCTCCCGGACTTAGAGCTTGGTACTTATTCTTCTGACACACCTCACAAGCTTGAACATACTTCTGGATTCTGCCTTTCATACCCTCCCAATGAACTACTGCAGACACCCTTTTGTAAGTTCTGAGAGCACCAGAGTGTCCACCTAAAGCAGAGTCATGGAATTCTTCTAGACTTTTGGGAATTCTAGGAGAGTTCTTAGGAATAACAAGCCTGCCCTTGTAGTACAACCTGCCCTGCTTCAGTTTATAACCCTCATGAGCACTTGCTTGAGTCACCAGATCTTGTATAATCTCACTTAACTTAGCATCTGCCTACAGCTCTTCCTCAATACCCTCCCACTCTTGTAACTGCACAGTGGATACAGCACTATACTGCAACTATCTAGATAGTGCATCAACAGCCCCGTTATCAGTTCCTGGCTTATACTTAATGTCAAAGTCATATCCAAGCAGCTTTGTTACCCATCTCTGTTCTTCTCCCATCACCCTTTGGTCAATAAAAAATCTAAGACTCTTCTGATCTGTGTTCACAGTGAAATGTCTCCCTAGAAGATAGTGTCTCCATTTTTGCACAGTTATCACAATAGCCATTAGTTCCCTCTCATAAACTGATTTGCTCTGAGCTCGATTGGACAATGCTTGACTCATGTAGGCTACTGGTCTGCCCTCCTACATGAGAACAGCTCCCAACCCTTTTCCAAATGCATCTGTCTCCACCACAAATTGCTTAGAAAATCAGGAACAACTAAAACAGGTAGTGTTGTCATAGCTACCTTTAACTGCTCAAAGGCTGCCTGTGCTTCTTTGTTCCAAGAGAAGCTGTCTTGCTTCAATTGTTGAGTGAGAGGCCAAACAATCTTCCCATAGTTCTTCACAAACCTTCTATAATACCCAGTCAACCCAAGGAGCTCTCTTAGTCCCTTCACATCTTTTGGGGTGGGCCAATTGACCATAGCACAGACCTTGACAAGATCAGCTGCTATGCCTTGTCTAGAAATTAAATGCCCCAAATACTCAATTTGTAATTGAGCAAAAGTGCATTTTTTTCTTGTTAGCATAACTGATTGCTTCTCAGAATCCCCAGCACCTCCTTCACATGCTTCTTATGATCCTCCACATCCTTGCTATACACCAGGATGTCATCAAAAAACACTAACACAAACTTTCTGAGAATGGGCTTCAATATCTTATTCATGAGAGCTTGAAATGTAGAAGGAGCATTAGTGATACCAAAAGGCATCACTAGGTACTCATAATGTCCTTCATCAGTTCTAAATGTTGTCTTGTGGATGTCTTCCTCCCTCATTCTTATTTGGTGGTATCCTGATTTTAAGTCTAGCTTTGAAAATATAACAGCAGAGCCAATTTCATCTAGTAACTCATCTATAACTGGAATGGGGAATTTATCAGGGATGGTGTGTTTATTTAAAGCCCTATAATCAATACAAAACCTCCATCCTCCATCGTTTTTCTTCACTAACAGCACAGGGCTAGAGAAAGGGTTGATACTAGGTCTTATTATACCAGCAAACAACATTTCACTCACAAATTTCTCAATCTCATCTTTTTTATAATGAGGATACCTGTATGGCCGAATATTAGGGATTGGTGCTCCATTTTTGAGAGTGATAGCATGATCCTGATCTCTGGTGGGAGGCAGCCCTGTGATCTCTTGGAACACATCAGAGTACTCAATCAAAATCTGTCTTAGTTTCCCTTCTCCTTCACCCTCTAGTTTCTGTTCAGCGTTAGAATGATAGTATTGCAACAAATAACATTCTTCTTCTTCTTGCTACAGGGACTTCACCAATGTTTTAAGTGAAGACCGTCGCTTGCTCAAGGAGGGCTCACCTCTGATCTTTAACTTCTGGCCCCCTCCCTTCCATTTGATCACCAAATTCTGGAAATTAGCCTTGATGTTCCCTAGGCTAGCCAGCCAATCCATTCCAAGCACTAGTTCAGTACCTGCCAGAGACATTAAAAAGAAGTTCTGGACAAAAGCAATGCCCTGCACTTGCACCTTAAGACCAATGCAAACACCCCTATGTGTTATCTTCTCCCCATTCCCAGCCTCAATGGTGTATTCAGATGTGTCTTCCAGCTTCAATTTAAGTTCCTCAACCAACTTGTGTGAAATGAAGTTTGTTGAAGCTCCAGAATCTATTAAGATCAACACTTCTCTTCCATTGATTACCCCCGAAACCTTGAAGGACTGATTTGAGGTTAATCCTTCTTTGCTCTTGAGAGAAAACAACACAGTTTTCATCTCATCAACAACTTCAGTTACTGCTTCCCCTGTTTCTTCTTCCTCCTCTGTTTCCCCTACATCCTCTTAATCAATTAACTCGACCCTGTAGTGCTTCATTTTGCACACATGGTCTCGTCCCCATCTCTCACCACACTTAAAACAGAATCCCTTTCTACCGAGATCTCTTAATTCTTCCTGAGATAATTTCTTCCCCACCCCCATGCTTCTTCTCTACACCCCTTGTATGCGCTTTGGTCTCATTTGGGCCTCCACTGCTTGAACCAGGCTCAAATTTGGGCTTAAAAAAATGAATACCCTATTTCGACCCGCTTCCCAACCCGATCCAACTGATCCGGGTTTCCACTTACTCCCTTTGCTTTTCTCCTTCGTCGTATCTTTCTCCTTTCACATGGCATTGTTGCGTTCTTCGATCAGTAACGCTCGATCCATCAATGCGTTCAACCCTCGCGTTTGATGGAGTTTCAACTCCGCGGGGATCTCTTCGCGCAAGCCATTCAGGAATATGCTCTCCAGCATTACCTTCTCATTTCGTTTCAACGGAGCTATGGGGAATTTGAATTGCTCACGATACTCCATCACTGTCTTTGTTTGCTTAATGTTGAGGATCAGTCCTAACGGGTTTCGCACCAGAGCTGGTTGAAACCGTCGTATCACTGCTTGTTTGAACTTTTCCCAACTGGGTTCATGATTCTGGTCTTCCCACCATTGATACCAGTTCAACGCTCTACCATCAAGGGCAATCACCACCGCTTCAAGCATCTCATCCTCTTTTACTCCATTAATTTTGAAGTAGCCTTCAACCTTCACCAGCCATCCATAAGCTTCACCACCTTCGAAAACTGGAATTTCTAGCTTCCTTCCTCGCACGCGATGATGACGAGGAATCGGACTTCCATCTAGTGACGATTCTGTCTCTGTGGGTGATCCACCATCTTCTACTTCCTCAACTTCCACCGTTCCTCTGCTATCCTCCCTAGGACGAGGACGACGCGGTCGACCACGACGCCTTCGTGATTGCTGCTCGATCAACTGCTTGCTCATCAAACCGAGCATCAGAATGTAGTCTCATCTTCCGAAGATCTTGCTCCACCTTCTCCACTTTCTCATCCATGGCAGTCTTCTTAACCATATTCCAAGCTCCGAGGGTCATGAGCTTTGATACCAATTGATAGGTACCAAGTACAATAGTAGTAAAATTAAGTAGAATCAATGGAACAGTAAATCAATTGATAGAAAGGGTACTTGTATTACTTGAAAATACAAGTATGATAAAAAAAGAAAACTAGTACAGTTCACCAGTATAGTGACTGTACTCCCAGTGCCCGGCCCAGCCAATCGCCAAATATCAGCCTATCTACAAAATGTCAACACCCACTACTTTTATTCCTAGCATCAGCTGCGAGATTCTGTACCCTAACAGAATTGCAATTCCTCTCTCCTGCCAACTCAGCAGAGTTGGTTCAGGATTCCCTCCACTACTCCACTACTTAGTTGAATTTCCATTCTTATCCTTCCTAGAGTAATATTTTCCAAACTTCTTGTTTTGCCCTGAATTACCCACGTTCTCATCAGCTTACTTGCAAACTTGTAGGCGCTAGTCGTTACTTTTGTGGTCAATAGTTGGGTTCTACTGTTTATGACTTCAAACCTTATTCTTAATTTATTTTTATGACTTCAAATTGGTAACATAATTTCACGAAATACGATGGTTCTCTAAGATGTTGATGACATTTTTGTGAAGCTGAAACACCAAATGCAAGAGACCAGTTTACACATTGCAGTCTTATCAAGATAAATAGGTTTTCTTTGGAGTAACTATTCGATAATTTGTTTTTATATTTTCTTGTCTTAAAGTTCTTGCTTCCTTTTCGTATGACATTGGGTGGACATATCTTGCGAACAAAACTTCAGACATTGCTTTCTTTCCTTCGATTTTATTGACATGCGCCTCTTTATCTTTCCAAATATGAGCTAAATTTTCTTTAAAAGCTGATTTAGGAGCATTCATGGGTTGAGGAATTTTTTTTGTCCAAGACAACCCAAACCAACCTATTCATAACGGGGTTGGGTTGAACCTTTGGATCCAACGTGCATTAAAATAAAAACTTTGCATGCTAAAATAAATGTTGAAATATGGAATTTCTAAGTTATTTCATATAACCAATATTAACTAAATATAACAAAGTCCTAAAAAAATACATAAGTTTCAAATAAAGTAATGGCTACATAATAAGTTAATCATATGCCTCAAATGAATGAGCCAAAGTAACATAACATGCCTCAAAAGCCATAAACAATTGACACACATGTCAATCAAAGTCAATAGAATCCCAGATAGAATGTTGGAATCATTGACTTTATTAAAGTTCAAAATCTTGTCATTAAGTGATTAATTCGTTTCTCATTAAGTAGTCTGTAAGATGCTTCATCAATTTCTCATCTCCATTCACTTAAACTTAATTGGCTGCACATGTGAGAACAAAGTGTGGTTTGAAACAAATTAAAATTGCATTGGGTTGTACTGGTTGGAAAAGTTCAACCCACAACCCAACCAATTTTTTTTAATCCCAACCCCAGCATGCAGACTCAAACCAACCCATAATTTGTGAGTCGGGTTAGGTAAAAAAGACTCAACTCATGGGTTTACAGCTTGACCCGACCTGATAGACACCCCTGAGCAAAAAGTAGTAGAACAATGGAAAAAACTTCATGAAGTAGAATTTCTTTTAATGTGCAAGAGACAAAATAAATGATGAGGAGCTGGGCTTAGTCAAATTCTTCGGTAGCTTAGACAGTGGCTATGTTGGTTTACTTTATTATAACAATTAATGGTAGAGGAGGAAAAGATGTTGATGCCCTATCTTTTGTAACCATCAACAAAGTTGTTATTGACCTATCCATATTCAGGTAGATGGTGATGGTTGTATTTTTGTATGGAAATTGCCTACCCCAGTGTCTTCTAAAATGTTGGAGAGAATATTGGAAAAAAGTAATCCATTGCCTTCAAGAAGTTCAGATCAACTTCCTTGTAGTCAACTATCATTTTTCAATGAAGACTGTCAGCACTTCAAGATCAATCCTGAGGATGTCTGGTCATTGAGGAACCACAGCCAAAATGGGGACAGATTGCTTCATTCAAAAAGTAGTCATGGAGAGGCTTCATCTTTTAAATTCAGTGCTTCAAGACTTCCCAAGTGGGCACAAGCGAAAGTAACCAGCTGCAATGTCTGCCGGAGTCCTAATTACACTTCATCAGAGGTATTTGCACTCTGAATTCTTTTCCTTTCTTCCCTTATTACCCAGTAAATGCTTACAGTTTCTAAGGCGCAGAAGCTTGTCTATGTCTTTATGAAATCCTCTTTCAGAATTTGGAGATCTATACTTGAGTAGTGCTATATTATTGGTCAGCATGTTCAAGAACATATATGTCCCCATCAATGAAAGGGACAAGTTAACTATCTAAGGTTGGAAACTGACATTTCAGTTTCGGGATGTGCAAGAGAACTATTTCTTCCTATTAACTAATCTGTCAATGAAACTAGGCTAAGCTAGTTTACTTTGTTTGCGATCATTTGTAGGACAGAAAATTCTTAGAAATTTTATTGTACACCTATTTTGGACAACCTAAAGTCGACAATTTTTTAAGCAGTTAATGCAGTTCTTATACGTAGTAGTTGATGTAATATTTAATTTGGTTAATGTATATTTCAGGTATCGCATCTCATTAACCACAAATTTGAACGTGATTAGTCACCATTTATATGTGTTCTAATCTACATGTAGTTGAACATCTGGAAATCATGGTTAGTAAGGTTTAAATTTATGGTTAATGAGTTCATTTAATGGGTAATGAGTTGCTACCCATTATTTAATCATTAACCAAGTCCAACACCCGCGCGTGTGAATTGCATTAACCACCTAAAAAGTTGTCCAATTTATGTGTCCAAAATAAGTGTAGAAATTACATTTCTGATAAATTCTAGTGGCCATGAAACCATCTCTGGTGATTGAATTTCAAGTATTTGTGTTAACAAAGTCCACACCTGCTTTTAATGGTAGTTGTGCTCGTTCTTGTGTAACAAGATATTAAGCTCAAAGCTATGTTTATAGCTAACATGTTGGATGGGGATCTGTAGTTGTCATGATGGCATTTCACGAAACCCTAATGAACTCTTGTTCAAGCTTCTTCTGTAAGGCTGTCAAGGTTTTAAAAAAGAGCACCGCTATTTGGTGCGAAACGAAATGTATGAGCTGCTTTCATTTATTATAGCGTGCTTTATAATAATACGAAACGAAATGTATGAGCTCTCATTTATTATAGTGTGCTTTATGATAATACACGCAGGTGGTTGGTATTTAAAGAGTTGTGTTTTTCTTCAAAATTCGTAAGACCATTTCGCAGGAGTATTTAACATTTCCATCTAAAAAATTAGGAGTCTATGTGTAATGGTGTCAAGCATACCATCCAGTGCTGGGAAAAAAAAGCTAGAGTATTTCTTAGCTCCATGATTACCGACATAAAGTGTTAGGAATTTGACTACGAAGTCAACTCTGATATCTCTTGCATTGATGATGATCAGGCATATTCTCCTTCATCCCCAGAATTTCAAGCACCATCTGATCATGCTTCTTTCTCGCCAGAAACTGCAAATTCTCAAAGTTCTTCTAAGCCGAGAGGTACTTTCAAGTAAGCATTGAATCTCAATCCTAAATCATGAACTTTTGGTGGCACATAAAGTGTTTGCTCATGAAAACACTTATTTCAGCAACGTTGGTTTGGACAACCATTGGCTCTCTGTTTACACTGTTTGTATGGATGCACTTTCCTCCCCGGAGATGCACAGTGTACTTGACACAACGTTTCCAAAGATCCCCTTGAGTTTAAGTAAGTTGAGCCATTTTACTCACATCATGTTTCTAACTTTTCAGTTTCAGATTTATTGATGATAGCACAAAAATAAATCTGTTTTTTTAAAGTTTGTTTCACTTTTGTTTGAAGAATGTGATTTTAATGACAAAAGCTAATGTAAACGTAACTAACATTCTGACTATACGCAGTAGTGTATTGCATGTAGTTTTGAATGTACCTATAGGTAACACAAAACCAGTGATCCTCTTGTGGTGGCGGACCTTGAGAAACATTAAAAAGATGAATGAGTAATATTGGAGATTGTATAGAATCTAATATAGCTGATGACGTGAAGAATAGTGTATCCTCAAAGAATATGACATTTGAGGATGTGTAAGAACAATGTGTTGTAGGTAACAATGATATCCTTTATGGCTAGAAAATATGAAAGGAAGACACATTTGATAGCGTGGGTAGACAGCTTATCATAATCAGGAGGAGTACAATCGTGAACAAAGCAAGTGGAACCAAAAGCACAAAAGGAACAAAATAAAGGGGGATCAAAAGGGAATGGAGGATTTTATTATCTAGAACAGATGACATATGATTAATCAAATAATAGGCAGTAAGAACATCACTGAAAACCTCAATGGTGCCTTGGCATTTGTCAACAATGTCCTCGCTGTATCAACAATATGATGTTTACGTCATCAATGATTTAAAGAGAGCAAAAAAGTATTCTCGCTTTTCCAAAGTTATTCTTATCTCTGAATAAATCATTTGAAAGGCACCATATAATCCAAAACGATATTTTAAGAACACTTTGGGTTAACCCATGAATCATAGCTGGAAAGGACCTCAATGTCCCGTGATGCTGCCATCGATACAAATCCTAATGAATAGTAATCAATCAATATTTCTGGATGCATGTGATTGGAGAATTGTCAAAAGTCATCCGTGTAAATTCGTTATCTTTTTCTGCATGTCTTTGTTCCCTTGAATGGTCTGTTCAAATTTTTATACTATGTTTTTGTGATTTTGATTAACTTATAGAAAATATGCTCTAATGTCATAAATGATGGCTTATTGCAGGACAAGCAGGGGCAGTGATCAGTAAGGACCAGAGCTCCTTTGGGCTTAGTAACCTTAGTAAAAATGAAAAGGAGGGCCCTGTTTTGGACCAGCATGTTGGTTGCAACAGTCATGATTCTTCTTTGTGTTCTGAACAAGTCTCCGATAGAAAAGCAGAGCAGTTGCATATAGATGAGTTTGGAAGCCATTCAAAAACAACTCTTGAAGATAATAACTTGGACAGTCTGCACAGTGAAGACAGTGGTATCTTTAAGCAGCATTTTGGCAACTTATCAAATACACACAAGGTTAGTGTTGCATACAATGATTAAGGACTTTAGAAATGAGTAAGGAGAGTTGTGGTTCTACAGCTTTTAATTATTCTCTTGATTTTGTTTGTTCTACTTCCCTTATAGGAAAATTTTTTTAAGCTAGCTTTTATTAAATTTAGAATATAATAAGAATATGATTTTGGTAATAAAAATGGCTTATAATGTTAATTTTAATTATAAGTTATCTCTGGCTTTGAAAATGTGCTACTACCACAGTTTTTCAGAAAATGATGTCCTCAACTAATAGATCAGACGAGAACCTCCGTTCTGGACATGACATGCATTGCCTTACTGAAAAAATCACTGAAAAGAACCTTTTGGTGATGATATTTATGGCGACTATTATCTTTTCCTTTCCAATAAATTTCGCAACCCACACACCTTTCATAACAGGTTTTTCATTTTTAATCAATATTCTGTATGAAAATCACATTGATCAAAAAAAGAATGAAAGGAAATTGGTATCTACTTCGTTTCCTGGATTATGGATTCAGAAAAGTTGAGTATTAAAGCTGTAATAATTAAATTCTTGAATAAAATAAAAACCTTCTAGGTTGAGAAAAATTGTAACAAAAATTTGAAATAAAAAAAATCTAGTTGGGATTAGATTCTCCGAACTTAAGGGTGATATCTTCTAAAGGCTTTCTTGAGCGTATATATGTTTGTTTTTTAAAATTTTAACCTGATGTGTCATCTATACTATGCAGTTAGAGTCAAGGAAATCATTAGTTAGAAGGTTTTCTGCAAGGTATATTGTGCAACGGGATTACCCAGGTGACTGCAAGAAATTATTTAGCAGTCCTTTCAAGAATATGACTGTTAGGGAGAGCTCTGAGGAAGAAGCTGCAATTCATATTATATCAGAAAATGGATCCTTGCACGTTGAGGAAGTGAAAAATTCTTTTGAACAGGTATGTATGATAAAGATTTATAAAACCATGGCCTTCCATTCAGTCAAACATGAATTACCGCTAACGGGTTCATGTTTCATCAAAGAACGAGTCCACATATTAACATTGTTCTTTTAGTCCTTAGTATATGTTATCCATTCTGAATCTTTAGGTGGTCCTTAGTATCACCATCAATGACTATGCTCAATACTTGCTGTTCAAAATGCGTCTTGTAGGATCTCAAGAATTCAACAGATTCCTCACGTGAAATCAGATGCCCTGTTGAAGAAAATTCTGTTGACAATCAGCTGGGGCCAGACAGAGATCAAAAGGAAGGTGGTTGTGAAGAGAGTGAACTACAAGAACTCATAGTGGCATGCAAGAAAGCATTTGATAGCTTGGATGCAGCAGCTGAAAATGCAGTGCAATTATTTTCAAAATTAGAAAAGGGTTACGGGGAAGGGGTATCACGAGGAGCTGGAGCTGAATTTTTAAATGATACAGCTGAGTCACTTCCATTGATTTTTGAGAAAGTAAATGCTGTTGCTAGATTGGTTCAGTGTAGGGAAAATAGTTCAATGTAGGGAAAATAATAAGAGAGCCGAAGTAGCTTAGGCGACCCAGAATAAAATTAATTGTTTAGGGAAATACCAAAGGAAGATACCAGGACTCAATGAATATATTTCATATAGTTTTCTTTTGGTACAATATACTTCATGTAGGTTTTCTCCTGCAGAATATAACTTTCCTTTGTTTAACATGTCGATATTTTAATTCACGTCGACATAGAGCTAGTTTGGATCCCGTTCTTTACACACTAATAATTTTTAAATATTAAAAATTATTGTAAAAACTATAAGTTTTTAAATAATAGTTTTTGAAGATGAATTTAGCTGTCTCTTAATTTTTTCAGAAAATTTTTTATTTAAAATTTTGCAAACACCTATAAGTTTATAAAATGTTATTTTTCAAGTGAAGGATTATGAATGTATTTTAATTGAAAAGTTTTTATAAATTATGCGTCAATGGTAATTTTCAAAGTCTAAAAAATCATGTTGAGTGTCTGCTTAATTTTCAAATTCACGAAAAGTGTGTATATGCTGGTGTAGAAATTTAGCTTTGTCTATTCAAATCGTCTAACAACAAATAAATGTGATGAAATCAAGTGAGCTGTAGAATCGAAACTAGTTAAGAGGTAACCTCGCCTAACACTATGGATTGAAGATTCTGGTAGGGATTTTCAGTGAAGAATGAATGTTGAGGATTGTGTGGAGAGACATGAGGGAAGCGATAGGGAATGGAATGAGAACTGAAGAAAGAGGTATGCTTTCAAATGAAAAAGAGTTCAAAAAACTTAAAAGTGTGAAAGTAAATTGATTGAAAGAGTAAAAGAAAGCTTTAAATTGCAATTAAGATAAAATTGAAAAAAGATGAATTTGACTGAAAAGTTACATTGAAATGTAGAAATTTGGAAGGTATACTTGAATATCAAACCTTGATTACATTGAAGTAACTAGTATTTATAGAAAAGCTAAAAATAACTGTCTATCCACGTCTGAGACACATACATAGCGGTTATTCCTTTATTGTGTGCCTAAGCCTAAAATAACTACTTCTAATTGATATCAACAGCTTGGTTGGATGTTGGTATTTTCTTCCCTTGAACTATGATTAGAGGCATCTGTTTGTTTGGGAGGAAGAATTGGCACGAGATGATAGAGGGGTGTGGAAACCAAATGGAGAATTGGTCCTCACTATTAAATTTGGTTACTTGCAAATGCTATAAATTCTCATGAGTGTATAAAGGTCTATGGAAGTGGGAGGTATCTTCAAAAGTCTATGTGTTCTCTTGTCGTCTTCTTTAAGACCAACTTTCTGTAAGGGAGACTTTGCTACATAGAGGCATATGTGTTTTGTTTTCAACATGTTGAGGGTGCAAAACATATTTTCTTTTAATGTCAATTTTCTTATAATGTTTGGCGTTCGATTTATGGATGGCTGGGGTTTAAGGTGATATTGCTCATGGTCAATTATTTTTTTACACACGAAGTGTGTATAGGAGGAGGTAAAAAAGGCTAGAAGTAATCCTCATAGTTTGGTTACCCTTAGTGTGGGCACTTTAGTTATTGAGAAATTGTATTGTTTTCTAATAAAAGTAATTAATTGTACATATATAATTCTCACATAAAGGGTGGGATTAGTTCATTGGTAAGGAGAGTAGGGATTCAATGTATCATTTTGCAAGCTGGTGTAGCAACTCGTTCGCGTGCACCTAAGGATTTGCATAGTTTTTTTCGATAACCAATGATTCATTGAGAGAAGAACATTAGGGAAGTGTGTTTAAGAGTTTGCATAGTATAATTGTAACGTTGTTGCATTGTATTGGGTTAGAGTATCTCTTGTGCTCTCTTTCAAACAGGGGCGGATCTTAGTTAGGGCCGGGCAGGGCCACGGGCCGCCCTAAAAAATTATGTGAGGTGTAGGTAGCAATGTCCTCTAATTTCAATACACTCTTTACTTAAGAACATTAGGGAAATATGCGTGGAAGAGAAGAGAGGTGTAGGTAGCAATGTCCTCTAATTTATGTGGCTTTATAAAAGGATTTGGGTTTTTTTTAAACCCCCACTCCATCAATCCATATCCCCACGCACCCTGTGAAATTACCTTATCATTTTTCACTTACATCCGTTTTACAGAGAGAGAGAGTCTGTCATTTTCACGTAAAACGGATCTACATACATCCGTTTTCCTTCCTACGGATCTACCTACATCCATTTTCCAGCAAACGGAACTACATACTTCCGTTTTTGACGAAACGAAATTACATACATCCGTTTGAAACCAACGGAAGTAAGTACTTCCGTTTACATCCGTTTCTTCTCAACGGATGTACATACATCTGTTTTTGAATTTTGTTTTGTTTTTTAATTTTTTTTTGCAGTGCCTTTTCAAAGGGTCGGTGGCCGGATTCCCCGTGATTCACCGGGGTTGATTTTACATGGGGAGAGTTCTTCACGACCGAGTTTGCGAGGTGGTGGTGACCCGGTAGATACTCTTGGTCCTAGTACACGCACCCGCATCAGGAATGCGGGACATGCGTCTCACCGGCGTAGGCGCGCTCAGGGGCAGGCTGTGGAGGATGAGGAGGAGCAGTATCAGATGGATGAGGAGCCTGAGTACCATCATTATCAGCAGCAGTACCAGGCTGATGACTAGCACCAGTACGAGGCACATGAGGAGCAGGAGCATGCTGACATACATAGTTTTAAAAACCGGCTCGGCCCGGCCGGTCGGACCGGTCGAACCGGGAACCGGGGGGTAACCGAGCCGGTCAGCTTGGTGGATCGGAAATGCAGCCAACCGGTGAAAACCGGTGTGACTCGGCCGGTTTTTGAGAAAACCGGTGAACCGGTGACCCGGGTTGACCCGGACCGGGTTGTGCTTTTTTTTATTTATCAAAACGACGTCGTTTAATCTGTTTCTTTTGCTCTTTTTCATCTTTTTCTTTTCCATTATTGCATTATTAGCAAATACAAGCACCATATTTGTTGAGTACATATTAATTTGTGTGATCTAAAATAGATTAATATTATGTATGAATAAATTTAAAAATATTAATAAATTAAGATATTAATTTTACAGGTATGAAATTTATATTATATACTATATAGGTATTGGAAATTCGCGAAATAGAGACCGTGTCCGAGTCATGCGGTCCCGATTTTGGTCATGCGGTTCAACTGTCGACCCTTCGGTCCGACCCTTGACCCAGTGACCCGGTACCTTCACCGAGTCGGCCACCGGTCTGAGTTTTAAAACACTACTGACATAGGACCTATGGATGGTTCTCTCCTCACTAGATTTGATGCTCATGTAGCGTCTAAGATACTTGGAGACCAGGTAAATATAATTTAACATATTTATTTACATATTGTTGTTATATAAATTTATAGATTAATAGTATAAGTAAATTTATTTATTTTTAATTCAGACATTTGTGCGTAAGTTGAAAATATCCGCACATGGTAACAAAATCGGTCAGAGGTTGGTCCCTTATTCACAAAATCAGAGGTTTTGGGAGTATATTCAGGAGGTTTTGAGCACTACTGCTCCTGCTACAGAGCTGGGTGAGCTTCATCAACAGTACTTTCCATGGTACGTTAGGGTATCAGTTCCTCGTCTCCTAAGTCTCGGACGTACAGACGGCTCACGAGGTTGCTTGATTTGGTAGAGGGACGTGATTGATTTTTTTCGTTGTTGTAGTCTACGATATTTTTACTACTTGGATTGTACTGTTTTAGACTAGTTTATTATTTTTTATTAGACTATTTAAAATAAAATTTTATTTTCATTGATGCAAACATACAAACTAACATAAAAAGTAAAACAAAAACAACAACAAATACAGCTCTAAACTACTGGATAAAAACGGCGTAAAATCCCATGGACGCTCCGTTGATGTTTCACGTACAGCTCCAACGGCCTACGCTTCTGAAGCATGTCATGGATGTTTAGCATGCTTTGTACATCGTCATCCGTCCTAATCCTCATGGACGAGAAGTAAATGCAGCCATCGTCTCTGCGCTCCGGTTTGCAATAAGTGATACTAGTGACCTCACGATTATCACCAACCACTTGAACTTTGAGCTCCAATTTATCCTTCAAACCGACGTAGCTGATGCTTTCTCGGATCCTGCATAAAATAGGGTTTGGACATGAGAAGTAGACACCTTTTTCTGTCATGGTGATTTGGCCGCCATGGTGAATAGTGGTAAGCCTGCTCTCACTTGAATACTGAGTTGAACAAATTTCCATTTTGGAGTGAAATGTTGGTGTGAAAAGAATGAGGGTGGGTGTGGGTATTTATAGGAATCGTCACTAATTATCCATCGTTGATAGTGTCGGTGCGATCTAGACCGTTAAAAATATATTCGTTGGGGCACAGTTATCAAGACGAATAAATGTGGGCCGTTGATCAAATCTGGCAATGGAATCGTGTCTGTTAAAATTAAATAAAAACGGATTTACCTATAAGGGACATACACCCGTTTCGTAATTTACGAAACGGATGTACCTTACTACTAGCTACTTCCATTAGCAAAAAATGTAATAACAGATGTATGTTGACAAAACTTACTTCCGTTATGATATTTTTGTAAAACGGAAGTAGAATTTCTTACGTAAATCCGTTAGCCAATTTTTAAGTTAAACGGAATTATGTCTATTTCGGTAAATCAGTTTTGAAATTTTCTTCAAAACGGATGTACATGTCTGGTATGTACTTCCGTCTTTGTAAATTTCATTAGGGGTATTTTTGGAATAAATTTTTTGGTGGGGTATAAATTGAAAGAGTCGGCGTCCAAAAAAAACCCACAGGATTTTCTTTACTTATCCGGGTCCTATGTGTATCAAAGTTAGGATGAAAGCCCAAAAAGTCAAAAGAAAAAAAAAAGATATGACATAGGGTATCAATCCATTTTGATCAATTCTGTTGGTCGAATTAAACTTTTTCATTTGACCATAAAATATAAAACCTTAGTCATAACTTTTGCTACACACATATAAGGTGGCGGATCATATGCACAACTAACAAAATTGTGCAAAGTGCACAAGTGGGACCACAACTCACTATAGCAAGTTTCCCTATTTTCCATATAATTATGTTTTCAACCCCTAATTATTTAGTATTTTCATTTCAGATATATTAATGTTTAGTTGTTTACTAATTTTTCTTTCACCTAACAATTAAATATACTTTATTACCTGGTAAATTTTTTATTTAACTATTTAATTATTTAACTAAAAAAACACCACCACCTCCTTCCAAATCTCACCACCACCAACTCACATCCAAGCCACCCTCTCCACGGACCCGGATCCTCTCCAATCACTTCCCCCCCAGTCACTCCATTCGACTGCTTCAGAGCCGTCCGATTAAAATCGGACGGTACAGATTTTAGAAACAATTTTTCCATTTTATTTAATAAAAAATCCGACTTTGAAATCTGTACCGTCCGATCTTAATCGGACGGCTCTGAAGCATTCGAATGGAGTGACTGGAGGGGAAGTGACTGGAGAGGATCTGGGTCCCCCTCTCCACACCCTCCATCTTGACCACCGCCACACCACCACCATGCACAATCCATTACCCCACCATTATTGACCGTGGCTTCATGGACTTCGACCCCTCTGCTCATCTCGCTCGCAACACCGCGCCCACGTCACCTTCTTCCTCACCCATTCACGCTACTGCTAGTTTGCTCTGCATCTCCAAAAATGCCTTTTAAGAAAGCATGTGAATCTGCCATGGAAGGGAACTCAGCGATGGAGGAGGAAATATGTTTTTTTTTCTCGAAATGAAATCACAGAGGAATCTTAAAAGAACTAAAGAACTAAATACAAAACTAAAATTTTAACCATCCTCTGCATCGAATCGAATTAGATATATCTCAAGTAGGTAGCTCCGCTGGGGAGCTAAAGAATATCTAAGGAGTACACCAAAAAAAATGCAAGAAGGAGGTCCCGGACTCAAACGCCGGAAACTAACATTCCTCCACCCCACTAACATTGCTTATAAAAAAAAAGAATTAGATATTATTTTTTTGCTTAAATACTTGTTACCCGCAAATATGGTTATTCATTTACCCCCTACAAAAAAAAAATATTCAAAAAATACCTTACAAAACGTAAAGTTAACAGCAGAGGGATAACTAGATAAATTTTACATTTTGCAAGATATTTTTGAATATTTTTTATTTGCAGGGAGGTAAATAGATAATGGTTAATGGCTATATTTGCGGGGGTTAACAAGTATCCGACCCTATTTTTTTGACAAGAATCGAATTAAGTATTATATATACACAACAATATTGTGTCTTAATTGACGTCCCTTTGAAACAGAGGACAATGAAGACTGATGCAATTCATAACAAAAACAACAATCTCGTATCTTGAATTTTTAGTCTTTAAAAAAAAAGAATTATCTCATTTATCTTGCAAGATTGTGAGTAGTATCACTTTATTCACTAACTATTACCAGATTATTGAAACAACAAGCCCTGGTTATATTTAACGTAGATTGTGTAGCTAGAGAAAGGTTATGGTTTAGGTTTTGCATAAAATTTACCCTTTTCTACAATTTAAATGTATAACTGTGTCAATAAAAAAACGACAGTTCTTTTGAATGAAAATTGGTTAAATAATACCTTGTTATGGAAAATCAATTTTTTAATTTTTTTATAATAAAAATAAATAAAAAAATACATGGTGCCCGAAAAATAATATCTAAAACTACAGTGTTGTGGTAAGAGGCATTCAGTACAAACAAACAAAATAGGGTGGAAGAAAAATAAAAAGAAACTCCAAAAAAATGATGAGCACTTTTGCAAATCTAATAAAAAATGCTAGAAACAGGATAAATAGGTGAGCCTTTTTAATCTTGACCATCAAAAATTATAAACATCAAATCAATGGCTATGAACCCCACTTGTGTACTTTGCACAATTTTGCTACATGTGCATATGATCCGCCACCCACATATAATTCTAAAGTTGAATTTGGGTTCGGTTTGCAGAATTAATTTTTCAATTAATTTTTCCTTTTCATTATTATAACAAATAACAAAATCACTTCAATAATTTTTGTAGATATGCTATGGTTGGACCTAGATGCTTTTATTTATTTATTTATTGTGAATAGTTATAGAAGTGATTATTTTTAGGCTAAAGTGCTCCCGGGGTCCCTTATCTTTATTTAAAGTAACGATTTGGTCCTTTATCTTTTTTTTGTCCCAAATCAGTCCTTTATGTTTTAAATTTTTGACACATAAATCCTTTTCTGTCCCAAATCAGTCCTTTATGTTTTAAATTTTTAACACAAATCCTTTTTTTTGACACATAAATCAGCACTTTTAACGGAAATGGATTTATGTGTCAAAAATTTGAAAGATAAATGACTTATTTGGGACAAAAAAAACATAAAGGACTAATTCGTTACTTTAAATAAAGATAAGGGACCCCGGGAGCACTTTAGCCTTATTTTTATGTAGTAGTAGTATACAAGTAAATTTATCCTGATCATGAATTGTAAACAAAATTGATATTTAATCTAAAATCCATATGATACAAAATTCATGAGTAACAGACGCACGTCTCAAGATTATAAGCAGATCCAAGCTTAATAATCGCTGAAGGATTGAGCAGCTATATATTCCTCCATGTGAAAACACTCTCTTTATTGTAAATCCTTTCAAGTACATCTTCATCAGCCACCCTCAACTTTATCACTAAATAAAAAGGAAAAGGGACAGTAACAAAAGCAGAGATAATCTTTTCTTTTTCCTATCCTTTCAACTTTCGAAACCAAATTTCACTGATGATTTTCATGCAATTTGAATACAAAGTTAAAATACACTAGGTATATTTTAACCAAAAAAACACACCAGGTAATATATATATATATATATATATATATATATATATATATATATATATAAACTGGCGGTTCCCCATCTTACTTCTTCCTTTTGCATTTTCAAGGTATGCAATGAATTATGTTGTTCTTTTAGACCTAAAATAATAGCCACACTAAATATTGATTGGAATATTTTATAAATCCCTAGGAAGGCTAGATATATCGCTCTCTGGGATACACAATTATTTTCCCTCTTTGTCTTGCTTTAGTAACATGCCAAACTCTACATTCTCCATTGGGATTCCTTCACTCTATACAACTATATATATCTTCTTTCATATTTCAAGGCTATATATTGTATAATTAGTATCTCATAGTTTCAAGGACTATAAGACTTTAATTAATTTGCATCATGATATATAAAAATAATGCTAGCTTTCTCAAGTGCAATCTAATTGCCCAAGAAATGCGCAATCATGACCATTTGAGGCACTGCCACAAGGGCCATATGTAGGTGCTAATGAACTCTTTAGAATCTCCAACTTTAATCAAACGGTATGGAGATAATTTTGTTTGAGGCCATTTGAGTTAGATGGATGCCATGTGGAGTGATTAGCGGCAAAAATATAGGGTTTATTTTCCATTGTTGTGTTACACATGCAATGAAAACTTTTCCAAGAATATTATAAGATTAACAAAACGAATTATTGACCGATTAACGTTTGGATGAGATGGTGTGAGATTCTTTCGACCCAACTAGTGGTTTCGAGTTTGAATCTAATTAATTTTAGGAATGCAACAATACTAAAACATTTTAAGAAGAAATTTGCTACCATGTGGTTTCACAGGTTCGAGAGATTTGTCTCGAGAGTTATGACTTTGTTTGATAAAAATTAGTTGATGTCGAATAAACTAGTGGACAACATAGATAAGTTGGCTTATAGCAGATCATAAAGTAGATAGCAGATAAGCTAACATATTAAATTTAAAGTGTTTGGTAAAATTAGTGGTTGAACTCGTTTATAAATATAAAATGACATAATTAGACGTTTGTAATAATGCTTAAAAATGAGAAAAATATTCATTTAATGAATGATTAATGAGAAATTTAATTAAACTAATAAGAGTAAAAACTAAAGAAAAAAATGAAACGTTATAAACTAGTACAACTAAATACTTACCATGGCCCAATATGCAAGAATATCGGTTTTATAAGAAAAACAAAAAAATTGCGGTTTTAATATTCTCAAGTAAAATGGTGTCAAAATAATGCATCCCATCATAAGGGGGAAATAAAAATGACAGAAACATATTGGGTCCAATATGGAGGCTTTGTTTAAAGTAGTCTATCATTCTCTGCGTTTGTTTTTTTATTCACAAAAACAAAAAGCCTCTTATTTATATGTGATGTATATATTTTGTGGGGTAAAGGACCCTCAATTAGATTGTCCTTTTCTATCAAATTTTCCTTTGTAATGATGAGTTTCTTCCTTTTCCCCCTTCCTTTTCTTTTCATTTCACACATTCAAGCATGGATTTGTACAGTGATTTAATATTTTTTTCCTTTACAAGAATTAATGGGAGAATATATATATATATATGCATTTCAGAAAGGGCACTTTTTTTATTGAATCATGAAGATTAACTTTGTGTGTGTGTGTGCAAATGGTTTTGTTATTATTATGGACAATAATTACCCAAACATATACTTAGACAACATTATTGAATATAATGAGCTAGGCAAATATTAGTGGATCGAATCTGTGGATTGGATGCGTAGTGGCTATATCTATACTATATATTCCATTGATTGAAAGGGAGATAGCATGGCAGTATCATTTTCAAAACAATTAATCTATGATTTGGTAAGAAAGTTGAGGTAATTTACAGCCCCTCATAGATCACTATAATCAATAAGTGACTCTTTTTACATTATCAATCATCATGTGGTTCTATTGTAATGTCCATTTTTCCAAGAAAATCACTAAGCAATTTTTTTTTTTTTTTACATATGAGCAATTATTTTGTGGCAAGCGAGGAACCAGCTAGTGTGGGACAGTAAGAAAAACGACGTAGCTATCGTTATTTGGCGTGGAAGTTGTTTGTATCAGGAGGTTGGATGCTCGCTCTGTTGGCCAACTGGCGACTAATATTGAGGCTAGTAACTAGTAACATGGAGTTTATCACTACAAAAAAAATGCAGTATTAGCGACGGATTTTAGCGACGGATACCAAAGCCAAATCTGTCGCTAATAGACGTGCCATTTTTTTTTAAAATTCAAATCCGTCGCTAAAAGGAAATTCCGTCGCTAATGGTTAGTCGCTAACGCTGACGTGACCGTTGGCAGACCTTGGAAATCGTAAGATTCCCAAATCCGTCGCTAATTCCCAAATCCATCGCTATTATTCCGTCGCTAATGTTTGGGAATGCGTGACATTTAAGTTCCGCCGCTAATTTCCAAATCCGTCCCTATTTTTCCGTCGCTAATGTTTGGAAATGCGTGAAATTTAAATCCGTCGCTAATATTCAAATCCGTCGCTAATTTTAATTAAATTTTCCTATTCCGTAACACACTCTTCTCTCACCATTCACTCTCACCTCACTCACTCTCACCTCACTCACACTTCCCTCCGCCGCCACCACGCCACCACCACCCATTCCCTTCCCTCCGTCGCAGCAAGTAACGCCACCATTCTCTCTTCTCTCACATTTCACTTTCTTTCCTCTTCTCCATTCTTCTCTCAAAACAGCGAACCACACCACCACCGTCCACGCCACCACCGTCCACGCTACCAAGGTTTGTTTGTTCTCACTCTTCTCTCTCTTTCTCTCTCTCCGAACTTTCTCTCTATTTCTCTCTAATCGTTTATCTCTCTCATTCCTCACCATAGGCACAAATCTATTTCTTACCACCCACCGGAGTTCGCACAGTTACCGGACAGCCACCGCACCGGAGTTCGCATAGGCACAAAACGGTTAGTTTTTATTTATTTTTGTTTTTAGGAATGATTTTTGTTTAGTTGTTTTTAGTTGTGAAATGTGAGTTTTAAATGTGTATGTTATTATAGAATAAATTTTTGTTGTTTGAAAGATTAATATTAGTGTTTAGGATTGTGAATTTTGAAAGGTTGTTGTATGTGTTTAAAATAGTGTTTAGAATTGTAGAATAAAATTGTTGTTGTTGTTATTAATTAGAAATGTGTAATTGGAATTGAATTGAAATTGAAAAATATAATTGAATAACGTATGAAAAGTGTATGTTGTTGGATATGTTAATTGAAAAGTGTATGTTTGTTAGAGTTGTTAATTGAAAAATGTCTAATTGGAATTGATAATTGGTGACAAGTGTATGTTAATTTTGAAATTGAAATTGTGTTAAATTGTTGTTGTGATGTTTGATGAACCCTAGGTTAGATGACTATTTGATGTTGTTATTGTGTGTTGTTGATGGAAAAGGGTGAGATGTTTGCTGTCCTTCACCCCCCATATTTTGCTCGAAATCATCTCCATTGAGTTAATTGCGAGACTATACTAACAATTTTAAGGTTGGGAGTTAGAAATAACTTCCTTCACTACTTATATGGAAAAGGGTTTTGTCTGATCTGTCCTTAACCCCCATATTCGGCTCGAAATAATCTCCACTGAGATCATATCGATGCCACTAACTTGATAGGTTATATTTTAGGTTTAGTTGTGGGAATCTAACGCGTTTTTTTTAAATGCGTGTAGATGAATTGGAATCAATTGAATCGTAGTTGGGTGTATGATTGGTTATATCCGGGAAGAGCATTTTTGAAGGAAACTTTTGTAAATGGGGTTGAAGAGTTTATTACGGTAGCGTGGCAACATGATAAGGCTAAAAAGGAAGGGGGGATTAGATGTCCATGCCTTAAATATGACGGTATACCTATTACACTTGATGATGAAATTAGGGTGCACTTGTATCGTATCGGGTTTAGGCCTAATTATTAGATTAGGGTGCACTTGTATCGTATCGGGTTTAGGCCTAATTATCTAGCTCTGCCGCTGGTCCTTCCACCACTGGTGCATATGATGGTGGTGCTCTACATCCTGAATTAATTCAACAAATGGTACTATCTGCTCTTTCTGCCTTGGGCATTACTGGTATGTCTTCTTTCATATCTTGGTTACTTGACTCTGGTGCATCGAATCACATGACGGGTTCCTCTGAACTCCTGCACAATTTACGTTCTTATATTGGTAATCAGAAAATTCAAATTGCTAATGGCAGTACCCTTCCTATAACTAATGTTGGTGACATAAATTCTAATTTTCGAAATGTGCTGGTAGCACCTGGGCTTGCCTCAAATTTATTGTCTGCTGGTCAATTCGTGGATGAAGGTTGTGATGTTAATCTTACTCCGGATGGTTGTCTTGTGCAGGATCGGGTGTCAGGGAAGGTGATCGCGAAGGGGCCTAAAGTTGGAAGAGTGTTTCCACTCCAGTTTATTTCAAATCATTTATCTCTTGCTTGTAATAGTGTTTTGAATGCATCTGAGGATTGTCATAGGAAATTGGGCCATCCAAACTCTGTTGTTTTGTCTCACTTATTTAAGACTGGCTTGTTAGGTACTAAACTGATGGATTCTAGTACCTCTATTTCATGTTCTGTTTGCAAATTAGCTAAAAGTAAAACACTTCCTTTTTCGTCTGGTGCTCATCGTGCTTCTACTTGTTTTGAGTTGATTCATAGTGATGTTTGGGGAATCTCTCCTGTCGCTTTTCATGCTCACTTTAAAAATTTTGTCACCTTTAGCGATGATTATAGCCATTTTACTTGGATTTATTTTCTTAAATCTAAATCTGAAGTGTTTTCTATGTTTAAGAAATTTCCGATGTATGTTGAAAATCAATTTCAAACAGTATTAGAATTCTTCGGTCTGATTCTGGTGGTGAGTATACGTCTCATGAGTTTCAGGAGTTTTTACAGCAAAAATGTATATTGTCTCAACGATCTTGTCCCAATACCCCTCAGCAAAATGGTGTTGCAGAACGCAAGAATCGTCACTTGTTGGATGTGACACATACCTTACTTCTCCAGGCCTTTGTTCCATCCAAATTTTGGGTGGAGGCTCTTTCCACAGCTGTCTTTTTGATCAACCGTCTTCCTTCCACGGTGATTGGGTTTGATTCTCCTTACTTTCGCCTTTTTAAAACTCAACCTGATTACAGTAGTTTACATACTTTTGGGTGTGTATGTTTTGTTCACCTCCCATCCACTAAAAGACATAAGCTTGGAGCACAATCTGTCCAATGTGAATTTATGGGGTATAGTCAGTATCATAAGGGTTTTGTGTGTTATGATGTCTCTAACTATCGTTTTCGCATTTCTAGGAATGTGATATTTTTTGATAATCAATCTATGTTTCCCTGCTCTTCTCCTGGTTTGAATGATATTGCTATACTTCCCTAATTTTTTGATAAACCAGGACTCGTTCCCACCTCCCCTTCCGACACTGATCCGCCACCTGATCCTGTACCGCCGGCACCACGGCGTTCTGGAAGAACGTCTCGAGCACCTGACAGATATTCCCCAGACAGGTTTGTTTCCTCACACACTGCTTTAACTGCTTCTCTATCTGGCACATCTATTCCTACTTGTTACTCGCAGGCTGTTAAAGACGTGTCTTGGGTAAATGCCATGAATGGGGAACTTCAGGCCCTTCAGGACAACTTCACTTGGGATATTGTTCTTTGTCCTCCTGGTATCAAACCCATAGGCTGTAAATGGGTTTATTCTGTGAAATTGAATTCTGATGGATCTCTCAATCGGTACAAGGCTCGATTGGTTGCTTTAGGCAACAAGCAGGAATATGGTATTGATTATGATGAGACATTTGCACCAGTTACTAAAATGACTACTATTAGAATGATGCTCTCTATAGCTGCTTCTAATGGGTGGTCTCTCCACCAAATGGATGTCAAGAATGCATTTCTTCATGGCGACCTGACTGAAGATATTTATATGACTCCCGCTCAAGGCCTATTCTCTTCTTCTAAGGGGGTGTGCAAGCTCAAACGCTCTCTATATGGTTTGAAACAGGCGCCTAGAGCATGGTATGCGAAATTCCGTTCCACTCTACTTGGGTTCTCTTTTACTCAAAGTCGGTATGATTCGTCTTTGTTCATTCACCGCACATCTACAGGCATTGTTCTACTCCGTCTTTATGTTGAAGATATGATCATTACGGGTTCTGATGCGGCATCCATACAGGAAGTTAAACAAAAACTTCAAGCCTCATTTCAAATGAAAGACCTTGGTCTTTTACATTATTTTCTTGGACTCGAGATTCATTCTACCTCTAAGGGTATATTTCTCCATCAGCATAAGTATGCCACTGACCTTATTGCTATGGCTGGCCTCCAATCCGCTAATCCTGTAAATACTCCTCTTGAAGTTAATGTTAAATACAACTGTGACGAAGGTGAACTTTTGACTGATCCTTTATTGTATCGACAGCTCATAGGTAGTCTTAACTACTTGACCATTACACGACCCGACATTTCATTTGCTGTTCAGCAAGTAAGTCAGTTCATGCATTCTCCTCGTCATCTTCACTTGGCAGCGATTCGTCGTATAATTCGCTACTTGAAAGGTACTTCTCAACGGGGTTTGTTCTTTCCTAGTGGGACCCCTCTTAAGCTGATTGCCTACAGTGATGCTGATTGGGCTGGGTGTCCTGACACTCGCCGCTCTGTCACTGGTTGGTGCATGGTTCTTGGTTCTTCGTTGATCTCATGGAAAAGTTCTTGGTGCAACTGAGGTGTTGAGAATGTGGTTAAAATAGTTAAAAAGAAGATGATGAGAAAGATAAAGGAGAGCATAATAAGAAAGAAGAGGGAAGTAAGGAAGTATCCCTCACCACCCACCCAAAACCTTTCTACCACATCTTCACTTAATCCATCACCAACCAAAGAACCATCCCCTCCATCTATAACACCTCCAAATTCTCACATTTCCAGCCATAAATCTATCCTTACCTCAAGCCAAACCATCAAACCTTATTCAAATACCTCCCCCCTTTCCAAAACAACCCACTCCACACAAGTCTCCATCTCCTAAGAAACTTCCCTCACCAAAACAAAAATCATCTCAGTCTCATAGAAGAAAAATCCACCAAAACTCAGCCTGCCACAAAGCAACCACCAATGGTATTGGAAACTAAAGTGCACAGAATGAATGCTGTCACAAGTAGCGCTGCAGCATCAGTATCAGAAGGCAGTGCTGCAGCATCTGCTGTAGCACCAAAGAAAGTTGTAAGAACAAAAATGGTGGCCAAAAAGAGGCCAAGGGTGCCTAAATATGTTGTGGAGGAACCTAATTCTGTTGTAACAAATGATTGGGTCCCCTCTCCTACACGAGAGCCGCCATTAACCAAAGATACCTACCACAAGACTTAGTCTGGCTAATGACTCTTAAACAAAGCGCTCCTGGGAGGCAACCCAAGGTTCTTAAATTAACTTATTTTGTGTTTTTAATTTTTCTTTTGTGCAGGTGTGAATTTTGTGAAGTGGGAAAAGAAGCCACCAAAGGAGAAACCCCGGGACCAAGTTGGCAGATGACCCTCCACAAGAAGAAGTGCCAGTTAGCGCTGTAGCGGCTGATGCTACAGCGCCTAAAGCCAAGTCCTCGCAAAAAGCTGCATCTGAGGAGAATACTCTTGATCTTTTTGCAGAGAGGGAAGCAACAGAAAAGCTGGCTGAGATGAAAACTTACAAGGAAGTAGAGGATCCCCAGAATGAGGTAGCGCTGTAGCGGCTGATGCTACAACGCCTAGCGCTGTAGCGGCAGGAAAGAAAAGTCCAGTAGCAAAGCCACCACAGTGCCCACCAGAGCAAGGAATAGGCTCAAATCTGGGTTAGCAACAAGTACTCTAACCCTTCTTTAAAAAAATAAAAAAAAATGTTGTTTGTTTGTTTTCAATAAATTTGTTAGGTGCTATAGTGTTTGTTCTTGCATCTAACAGTATGTTTAGAGTTTTATTTCTGTTGTTTTTAATTCTGTTGAGTTTTAGTCATAGGCCTCTCCCATTAGAATTGCATGAGTAGTGGAAACACTGCTAGGTCTTAAGTTGGGGGGAGGACCTTAAATGTGTTTAATGTTATATGTGAAATGTTAATGTTATGTTTGTTGAATGAAAAGCATGATCAGTTGCAATTCCTAGTTTTTCAATAATAGGATATGTTTCTTCCTGGGCTAAATTTAATGATGATTATGTGTTGTGAGTATAGTAGCCTTGTTTGAACAATGACTAGTCTTATTGCTGCTTCTACACAAAACTCTAGGCTTAGCAAGGAACCTAGTTAGCTCCGAATGATAAGGTTTAGTCAAGTTTTACTAAAAATTGAGAGTAGCATTTGAAGCTAAGTTTGGGGGTGCATCGGTTATGTTAAGGCTAGGAACAAAGATGATAGTTTGGTCAATGCAAAACGAAACAAAAGTGTGAATATGGTCTTGAAAAAAAAAAGAGTTGAAAAATGTCTAAAATAATTTGCTGAGCTGTTCCAAGAGGGCATGAAAAGAAAAAGAAAAAGAAATGCAAATAAGGAGCTCAGTAGTAAAGGCAGCAACTAGTTTTGTTCATCAAATTGACCAGCGCTGCAGCGTCTAAACGCTACAGCGTCTGAGAAATCACCAAATTAAAATCTTTTGCACTGACCAATGATCTAAATTGCCTAATCAAAGCCCTTTGCTGTGCTTTGAAGCCCCTCAAGTCCTTTATGAAGTTGTTAGTCTACTCTCTCTTTTGAAAAAATTCTTTGGCTAAACCAAAAGAAGGCCACTCTTTCCAAGGCTAGGAGAAATGTTGAAACTAGCTAGGAACTAAACTAAACCTAGTAGTCACACACTCACAATTGAGCAGTAATAATTCTAGATGTTGTGAAAAATAATGGTGTGTGTGTGTGTGTGTCAGAGAGTGTGAATCTGAAAGTTTGGCCCACTAAGAACATTTTTGAAAAATTGTTTGATTTAGGGATGCAACTTACCTTGTCTTTCTATGTTGTTGTTATTCTATTTTAAGTTAGTTTGTTTATCTTTATAATGTGTTATTACTTGAGGACAAGCAATAGTTTAAGTTTGGGGGTGTCATAACTCTTATCTATAAGAGTTATTTATGCTTTCTAGACTTAAGCAAATGCGAATAATAATAATAATTTTTTTTTATTTAGAAAGATATTGTTGTTGTCTTGTTTGTACAGTTAATCTATGTAATTGTTTCTTTGTTGTTGTGTTGTTTGTTCTTTGTCAAGCGTCATTACTTGAGGACAAGCAATGGTTTAAGTTTGGGGGGTGTGATAACTCTATTTTATATAGGTTATTTGTGCTCTTAATACTTAAATCAACACAAGTTCTCAAGTAATATTTGTGCTATATTAGGTAAATATTAGTTATTTAGAGGAAAGAAGGGTTAGGAGCTTGTTTGTTATCATTTGACACATTTGGTGCCTTTGTGAATATATTGATGTTTTGCTTGAGTGCTGCAGCGGTAAGCCAGCGGTAGACGCTACAGCGCCTATATGACGGTGGGACATTTGGATATTTATAAAGCTACTTGCTGAAATGATGAGTCATCACCATTATCTCTTATCCTTAGCATGACATTTCAGCACCCAAGTGGATACTCCAAAGACACTTGGCGCCTCCTACATGTGTCCCATGTGATAGTTGGTGATTTTAATCATCACACCTTTTTGTAAAGTAGCTTTATGAATAATATCTAAGTTTTATGATCATGAATTATTATTATTATTTTATTAAGACTTGCTTAGATTAAATTAGAATAGAATGCTTCTTTAGGTAGTAACATAAGAAGTAACATACGTAGAGAGAGTTTTAACATGGAGGGAACTATCTTGACATAGTAGTTTTCCTCCATTGTTATTCCACTCTTAAGCTTTTATTTTTAGTATAGTTTTCTAGTCTTCATTCAAGGTTTTGCTCACACCTAAACTTCATCCTTTGTATGCTACTTGGGATCATTGGAGTGTATCTTTTGCAACCACTCTTCTCTTGTCTTCATACGGTAATACATACTCTCTAGTTGTATTATGTTGATGGAACTTGTGATGAGCTAACTTTGTTGTAGTTGGATTGTTCTTAGTGTGTAATGAACTTTGAGTAGCTTTTATGTAATATTATGATGTTTGCGTTTTATTCCTTGTGTCATAATGCTTTCAACTTTGTTTTGGGAATGGCCAACTAAAACAAGGTAACTTTGTGGGTACAGACATGGTTCACAAAGAGAACTCAAGGAATGATATGAATGAAAACCCTTTAAAGACATTTAAAGGAAGTACTACTTAACTCTAGACATAGGGGAGTAATAGTTCATAAGGCAAATGTTGTAAGAGCTTAATATACAGGGGTAAAACTTATTTAGAGCCTAGACATAAGAGTCTTGTAACATAACCCTGACGATAGTGACTGAAAGGCACGCCACCAAGGCGCTACAGCGTCTACGGATTCTAAAGCGCTACAGCGTCTAATATTATAGAACACTACTCTTGGGAATTTACATAACTATTGAGCTATCCAACTCACTCTTAAATACTTTCAATTCACTACTGTTTTCACATCTTTATTTATTCATTTGCATTTATGTTACTCACAATGACAATACTTGTTGACAACTTGTATTTGTTACTTGTTTTGCTCACTAGCTAAATTACTAATTTAAATATAGAAGTAAACTCAACAATCTCCGTGGGAACGATATTTATTTATCATTATATTACTTGTTGCGATTGTGTATACTTGCTCATCTACTTTTCGCATAACACTGTTCCTTCTCCACGCCATCAGTTTCTTGTCAGCAAATTGATGCTCCTGAATGACCCGCATCAATTTGAGGGGGGATGTGAATAAGAAAATAAGGGTGTTGTAAATAGTAGATTTGTAGATTTATTTATATGTATTTGGCCCAGGCCCGTAGGTTTACTCAGAAAAGCCTATTTAAACGCTTTAGTGTTTGTACTCAAGAGAGGAAGACATACAATAAATAAAACGGAACTACAACTACTCTGTAGTCGCAGACGTAGACAAAGTTTGGCCGAACTGCGTAAACAATATCGTGAGTCCAGTTTTGACACATATTAGGGTGGGCTGATTGATGAAAGTATCAACACCACCCTAAGCCACTGAAACACTAAGTACCACTACATAGAGAAGAATTCACACTTAAGGAACACACGTCTATCCAACTCTTGTTGCACTCCACATAGTACATAGACTCTTTGTTCCAGCTATAATTCTCCTCCAAAATAGATTAGTCCGAGTTGAGAGTCTATTTAATAGGAGACACCACACACGCATTACAACCTTAGGTGGACTACGACTTTTCCATTGTTTCTACAAGACATGTACCTCTAAAGGGTAGTCTCGAGAAGCCACAAAAGGAATTCTAGTGAGTATATATATGATAATTTTCTTGAAATGTCGAGGAGCCACTAAAGGAATTCTAGTGAGCATAATATGATAAGGCGATTTAACCGAGTACACCCGTTTGTTATTTTTCCTTGTAAATCCATCAATCTCCTCCTCCCAAACAAATAAACCTATCCTTGAAAGGAAGCACCATTCGCAATCTCGACTATCCCCTACACCCATCTTAGCTACCTTACACTCCTTGTGGTTTGAGATCAAGAATATCCTAAGAAAGGATTCCTTAACGGAGGAATTTCCCACCCACACACCCTAAAAGAAACAACAGAGGTCCCATTACCTACCTTTTCACTAAGGACGTTCATCAGAATCAAAAAACTGAACTGAACTGCCAAATCGAACCAAAATTAACTGAATTTTTGCTAATAGTTTAGAACTGAACTGTTTAGTCAGTTCGACCGAACCGAACCGAACTGTCTTAGCAGTTCGACCGAACCGAACTGAACTGTCTTAATAGTTCGGTTCGGCAGTTCGAGTTCGAACCAAACTGTTTTAAATTTTAATTTTTTTTTTTCGAATTGTTGAGCCCAAAAAAAAAGTTCGAAAAGAAGTTCAAAATTTAAACAGTTCGGTTCGAGTTCGAACTGCCGAACCGAACTATTAAAACAGTTCAGTTAGATTCGTCGAACGGCTAAGACAGTTAGGTTCGGTTCGGTCGAACTGTCTTAACAGTTCGGTTCAGTTCGATGCAGTTCACCTTTAGAACTGAACCATGAAAAGCCCTATTTCTCGCAACCCCTTTAGAGAACCAATTCTAACCTACATCCAAATTGACCCGTACTTTGCAAATGTGATTCCTCCCCCACAGTGAGGCAAAATGTAGGAGCTTTAAATAGGCAATGTCAAGATTATTCACCACATGGTTCCTATACTTCGCCATGGTAACTTCGTTACGAAGAGAACCACCTAACACCAACAACCTCCACCTCCATTTTCCCAATAAACTAAGATTGATTATTCAGAGATCCTTGACCTACAAACCCTTCTTGTTTAGGCTTACAGGTCTCTTACAACTTAGCTCAAGAAATTTTATTTACTTCTTTTACCCATTTCTATAGGAAACCTCTCTAAATCTATACTATCTATTTCCAAACCTTAATAGACATCATATAAGACAAGTAGAAAATTGGAAAACTATTCGAGACTGAATTAATCAAAACTATGCTACCCCCAAACAAACATATCTATTTCATCATCCTAACAGGCGACGTTATAATGTGTCTTTCACTGGCTGCCGCGTGGAGACCTCGAATTATCTCCCATCGGTAAACCAAAGGTACTTAAAAGGCAATGTACACCTATTTTGCATTGAAGAAATACGCTGCCAGCGAAATAAAAGGCTACTCGATGTTCACTCTAATTATATAGTCTTTGAGAAATTCATCCTAAATCTGATACCAATTCAAAACTCCGTTAAACTACCTTAATAGTCTAAGGGTATGTTTGAGAGGGGTTTTTGGGAGGGAAAGACATATTTTTCAATTCTAAATTTTGGAAGCTATAAAATGTCTCTAAATATAAATGAAGTGTTATTAAGATTATTATATTGTTATCTATTAAGTTATTCTTTTATTTTCTTAAAATCTAAATATATATTAAAATATAGATTAATATTTTTCAAACCCTCCCCTCGCAAAACCCTCTCCCAAACATACCCTAAAGGTTATCTATTGATGCCTCCTCAATCACAAGAGTATCATTTGTATAGTGTAGAGTGTACATGTGAGACCTTCAACATAGAAAGAGGCCACCAAGTGCAAGCCCTTTGAAAAGATTTTGTGCCACTACACTCCGAATAAGGCCACCAAGCCCCTCTGCCACCAAAAGAAAGAGGAAAACGGACAAAGGGTCTTCTTGCTTTAGACCCCTCATGATGTTAATTCCCTTCTTGAAGCCCCTAAGTCAAAACTTGGAGATTTTTTTACCATGATCAACCCAAACCCTGTAATTAGGCTTGAACCCCGACTGATACATGTTATACCTGACTTACCTTCGGTCCTAAGAAGTATACCTTCACAAACAAGGCATAGACATCTAATTCCCCATCAATTATAAACCGATCATGTCGCTTTGCGACCATAGTAAACTGTCCAACCCCAATTACAAACGATTATTTCACCCTCGTTCTTCTTGGAGAAATAACCTATTATATACCCAACTATGATTCATTTGATTAAATTTCATTAACATGCATTAAAAAATAATGAATTAGTTTCGCAACATTTCTAATAACCTATCTAATTACTCATATCGATATGATCTCGGTGAAGATGATCTCAAAGTGAATATGAGGGTGAAGAACTACACTACACTTCACCCTTTTCCATCAAGTAGTAAAGAAAATTAATTCTAATTTTCAATAGAACTGCTAGTCTCATCTCGAAATAATTATTTTTAAAGATGATTTCGAGCCAAATATAAGGTGAAGGTCGGCACTCCTAAAAATTTGACGTTATCTTTTAGAAGAGAGACAACTAATGTGATTACTCATTCCTTGAGGGTGACCATGTCAAGCTAGCTCTCATGTTTTCAATTACACCCTTACATGCATATATTCAGCTTTTCATTCTAAATGAAATGAAGTATTTTGATTTTGTAAAAGAAAAACATGAAACATTGGTAAACCTACAGCAACTTTGACATTTGCAACCTAGGTTTATAATAACATCATTATTATTATATATAATTATAGTACTATCAATTTTATGGCTTTAAAGTACCAAATCGCCGCGGTAATTTTATCATCGTTTGGAATTACATTATACTATTAAGGTTCTGACACTCTGTTCATTCTGCTGTTTTTCAAACAAAACTCTAAAAATATTGAAACAATGAGAATTTCAGTTGTTGTTTTCAATTAGAAAATGACAAAATCTGAAAGAAGCACGGGAAAGCTCATTCTCACTGTAAAAAAGGTTTTGTAGGGGACAGAACCAATATTAGTTCTGCTACCGAATCTTCAGTTTCTCACTAGAAAACAGAAAACAAGATTAAAAATATTCTGTCTCTCCAAATCACGAAGTGTTATCTTCCTGTAATCTTTGTTTGCATGCTTGAATAGTACTAATCAGCCACTTTACATGTCATATAATTAAAAATTAACGCACTATATATATATATATATGTCTCTATAGGCTACAAACCTTCTAAGCTACCCTCCAATGGTGCACAAATGCACAGATAAAATTGTCACAACACTTTACTGTAAGATGCTGTTATATTATTATGTCAGAAGATATTGGCATCAGTAATTAAAAATTGGCATTATAGTACCATTCAATATTGTGTTAATATGCACGGATGAACAGGGTTATACTATTAATTATTAACCTCATAATAAATATTGTCTAACTTACCTTTGATAGAAGAAAAAGTAGAAGAAGAAAAATTAATGAAATCAAAGTTGAACAAATATTTTAAAAACATGTGTGCTTCATATAGATATATTAATACTATTATATATATATATATATATATATATATATATATATATATATATATATATATATATATATAGTGGCAGAAACTCATATTTGAGTACGTAAATGGATCCACCAGTACATATCATTTATTTATAATTTTTTAATAGTATTTACTAAGAACCCAATCTCTCTAATCCAACACCCCCAACAAAATTTACAAAATGGGTCCACCGATAACACTTAAAACAACCTAAATGTATATTTTGTTATTTTTTTTTCACAAAAAGTATTGTTGCGAGACCCACACATCAGAGGAGAGAGATGTTTTTGTTTTTGTTTTTGATAAGGAAATATATATTATATAAAATGGAGTACTAAGGGTACCTCAACCCTTAACGAGGTAAGGAGCCAATTACACCGAATTCAGAGATATTAGAGGATTTCCCCACCAATCAGAAATCTTAAAAGCAGAATTACGACATTTTATGCTTATGACCTAGCTCCAGGTTATAGACTTAACATGATTGACAAACACCTCTGGATTAAAGACTTGAGCTCTGAAAGAATATGATTCGAATAAAACCAGATATACCACATGACCGCCATCTAGAACAAGTACGTCAATCTACCAACCTTCTTGGAGTCCAACCGCAGATCATGAGCTCGAAAATGTGCAACACCAACTAGAGAATCGATAACCGCAATGCCCAACCAATTATGAATAGCCATCCATACTGACCGAGAATACCTACATAAAAGAAAAAAAGGGAAATAGATTCATCCTGATCAAAACAAAGGGGGCAACACGACCCATGAGAGTCGCAAATAATACCCTTCAAAATAAGAGCATTTCCCAACAACAATCTCCATCCAAAAACCCCCCACCTTTGTGGGAATTGAAAGTTGTCACATATCATCAAAAGCACTCTGAGTATCATTATCCAACCTGCCATGCTGCATCAAACTCAACAAAAGCACATAACAAAATTTAACAAAAAAAGAGTGGAATTATCTAGCCTCCACTGCCAACGATCTTCCTCCGAATCTTCAGGATGAAACGAATGTAAAGTGACCAACAACAAGTCAAGATCAACCCTCTCCCCGACAGACAAAGCGCGACCCTATTCGAGATTCCAACGCCAAGAGTTATCCAGTCAATACTCGTGCTCCATAATGCTACCATGCTTAAGCTTTGCCAACTCAAATAGACTAGGGAACAAGTCCTTCAAAGTCTCATTGCTGGCTCACTTGTACAACCAAAAGGAAATCAAATTCCCCATTCCCAAAACAGGCCTAAGGGCATAATCAAAGGCGCTACCAGGAAGGTTTACCCAATAGGTACACTACAAAAAAACTGGTCATTAGCGAGGGAAACTTCCCTCGCAAAATGACCTAAATCCGTCATTTGCGAGGGAATTAGAGACGGACTGGTTCCCTCGCTAATTCCCTCCTCGCAAATGGGATTAGCCAGGGAATTTGAATCCCTCGCTAATTAGCGAGGGAATTTTCCCTTGCTAATTAGCGAGGGATTAAAATTCCCTCGCTAATAAAGACAGCCACATGGTTAAATTCTGACAGCCACGCGTCCAAGTTCCCTCGCTAATTCCCTCGCTAATGCCCAACTGATTGATTTTTTTTGATAAACCTGCTTTTATACCTGTTTATTTTAATAATAAATAATAAAATCTAAAATACATAAAACAGTTTAAAATAAAAATTCCGAGAATAAAATTCTTCAATAACATAAAATTCGAATCAACAACACTTAATCTGAAATGTTATAACAAAATATTGAAATGTCAAACTGATACAACAAATCCTAAAAGCTGCCGCCATCAGACTCCTCGGCCTCCCCAGCCTCTCTAGACTCCCCAGACTCCCCAGACTCCTCAGCTTGCTCCTCATCTTGCTCCTCATATTGCTCCTCATCTTGCTCCTCATCTTGCTGCATATTCTTAAAATACCTAAACATCAGCTCCTGCCTACGGGTCACATTCGCAAAGTCTTTTTGCATTTTTTCATAGCCTCAGTAGAGGTCCTGACCTCCTGTCGAGTATCGTGCAGCTCATGCCGAGTAGACTGCAGCTCCTGCTCCAACTGCCTAATATGCTCTGTCTCCACAGGAGTAGAAGCTGGTTGACTGCGTCTTCTGCTGCTCCCGGCCACAGACTGGCCCATACATGGAACCAAGGGCCCTGTACCATACATGCGACCCTTAGACCAACCTATTGTGTTCTCCCAATTTTTGTTTGCCAGATCTATCATCTCAGGAGTAAGTTGGCCACGTGATTCTGGGTCCCAGCTCCCCTGAGTCAGCTGAGTCATGATCTCATTTATTTGCTCCTGTTTTGAATAACCGGAAATTAGCGCTCCATTTTGACAAAGCAACATTATATAATACAAATCAAGTTGTATATTTACCCGAGTCATCCTGGAGCACTCATCAACATACTCGCCAGTGCCTTTCCTCACATGGGTGGCTCTATGCAGCTCAGGAGCAGTGATAGGGCGTCCTGCCTTCTTACTCTGTAAAATCAAACACATTTTCAAAAATTGCTAACTAATTAACTAATGTAAAAAAACACAGAGATTTTAAAAAAAATTTACCAAGCTAGAAGAATGCTGAGCCTAGTTGATGGACCCGTCGCAGTGAAGCGAGCCACCCTTTTCTGAGTTTCTATTATTCTTGGCTTTTGCAGCATTTTTCTTGAAAGTCTCTGTAGCCTAATGGCCCTTGAAGGCATTCCAAATTTCATCACTCATGTAGTTAGGCTTCTTATCTTTACACCGCAACTTATAAAGCAAATCTGATATTTGAGCGCCCATCCTTTTAAAAAAAAGTCTTTGTACATTGTCATCATCTTCTATGTCCCATGTCACTTTGGTCTGTATTAAGTAAAATGAAAATATGTATTAGTAATTATATTAAACGTTATTAAACATAAAATTTAAACTAACAATATAAGTAATGACAAAATAATTGACACTTACCCTAAAGAAGTCCAGTAGATCATTCCTGTCCTTTTCATCGACTTTACGCCACTTTTTATGGAACTTTTGAAAATATTTTTTGCGGATGACATGAGTGATGCTTGATGAAGCTGCCTTTGCAGGAAGAAGCATGCATAATGAAAGATATATCAAACAATCAAATATATATATATATAAGTCGTTGCATAATTAACTTAAAAAAAACAAAAAATATAATACTTACGCGTTACCACGACTATAAATGACTTTGAGTCTGACACCATTAATAACAACCACCTCCACTCTCTCGTCATCGGTCGATGAATCAAAATCAACATTACCACCACCAATATCATGCTCAATATCATCCTGGGGCTCTGGTGTAGGCATAGATAACCCAGTTGTGGGGCCCATATGTCCAGATGATGAGCCTATATGCCCAGCTGGTGTGCCCATATACCCAGCTGGTGTGCCCATATGCCCTGCTGCATACGCATTTGGTGGGCCCATATAATGCCCATGTGATGGTAAATGATACCATCTGGGGCCAGATGGAGGCGGAGGTTGTGGGGCAATCGGAGCGGTAGCTGGTGGGCCCACAAACGTATGACCCCTCATATTCCCAATATTAAGTACCACCTCACGATTACGCCTCCTCTTAGGAGGTTCATCGGTCATAGTCTTCTTCCCTTTATGATGACGTCTCGGTGGGTCAGAACCTCCTCCTGGATCCATATCTATGAAAAAATAGAAACGAAATGTGATACTAACAACATTAATTATATATATTTATAAATAAATTAAAGAAAGTAAGGAGTCAACATAAGTAGACAACATATATAAGAAAACACAAGAACAATAATGACTCTAATAAATTTAAATACAACATAAGATTAATCAAATTATTCATCTTCATTCTCTTCTTCATCATCTTCATATTCATTCTCTTCTTCATCTCGTTCATCTTCATTATGTTCTTCATCTTCATCAACTTCTTCAACTTACAGATGATGAAAGGAATATTCTTCATCATCTTCATCAACTTCATACGCAAGGTGAACCGATAGATGCTCCATGGAATCAAAGAAACCGGGAGGAAATATTCTCTCCAACTTACAGATGATGAAAGGAATTTTCTGCTCCATCTTAATAAGATCATCCCTTCTCGATGTTGAAGAGCACACATTTTTAAAAAATTGACTCACTTCAATAAAGTGGTTCCAAAACACACTTTGGTAATGAATTAAAAGCAATTGGTAACAAACACTCCATGAATACATGACAATCATGACTTCACATCGGCACATCTTGCAAGGTTAGAAGAATAACCATCTGGCATCCTCAATCCTTTCAACCATCGACAAACATCTTTTGCTTCATCTGGTGTTAGACAATATTTGGCTTTGGGTTTTAACATCTTCCCATTAGGCATTTCCACCAAATTCAAATCGGATCGATGTTTGCTACAGTAAAGAGCAGAATCCAATCTAGCCTTATTATTGTCTTTGGTTTTATCTTTCACATTCATCACAGTGACAAATATGTTGTCAAAGAAATTCTCCTCGATGTGTATAACATCGAGATTGTTCCTCAACAAATTATCTTTCCAATATGGGAGATTCCAAAATATGCTTTTTTTTTGTCCAATTGTGCACCTGTCCATAACCATCCAGTCGGGTGAGTTCCCCTACCTCTGTGGCTTGTGGCAAATCCATAACTCTGCTCTATATTTCACCTGATGTCAACAAAGGTGGTGGTCCATCAGTTTCAACTACCCCTTTCTTGAAGGTCTTCTTGTTCTTTCTAAATTTATGATCTTACGGTAAGAATCTACGATGCGAGTCAAACCAAGAACTCTTGCCCCCGTACTTTAGGGTAAACGTCTTTGTGTGTTCCATGAAGTGGGGGCATGCCAATTTACCGTGAGTCCCCCAACCAGACAACATACCATAAGCAGGAAAGCCGTTAATTGTCCACATCAATGCGACTCTCATCATAAAATTCTTTTTTCGTGCTGCATCATATGTCAAAACACCACCCCACGATCTCTTAAGATAATCAATCAGAGGTTCCAAAAAGATATCAATGTTAGCTTTTGGATTGGATGGACCAGATATCAGACAAGTCAAAAACATATACGGTTTAGTCATTCACATCTCAGGAGGAAGATTGTAAGGGGTAACAATGACTGGCCAACAAGAGTAGGGTGACTCCGATGCTTGGATATATGGAGTAAATCCATCAGAGCACAAGCCAAGCCGAACATTCCGTGGGTCTGAGGCAAAATCTGAATGCACTTGATCAAAGTGCTTCCACGCTTCACCGTTAGATGGGTGGCGTAAAATGTCGTCTGAGGTACGCCTATTGTCATAATGTCAAGTCATTTTCTGCGCAATTTCAGTCAATATATGCAAACATTCTTTGCAACCTTGGAACTATAGGCAAATAGAACATCGACTTTACAGGGATAGGTTTATAATTACGTTTTGCCCCTTTACGATCATGATACCTTGGCTTTCCACAGAATTTGCATTCAAGTAGCTCACCATCATTTTTACCAAATTGGTTGTTGTAAAACAACATGTGCCCTTTCTCACAACAATCAATCTTCTTAAATTTCAATCCCAGCTTCGAAACTAACATCTTTGCTTCATAATAACTTTTTGGCAAATTATCCTTATTAGGTGTCGCTTCCAACATCATTTCAGTCACATAGTCTAAACCCACCTTAGAAATATTACTCATAGACTTGAGAGCTAAAAGTTTCACACACATAGATAATTTTGTCTGTGGCGAGCCTTCAAACAACGGTTTGTTTGAATCTCTTAACAAATTATAAAATTTTTGTGCTTCTTCATTTGGAAGTTCATCTTGATCGTCATATTGTGGCTCATCAAATGGCACATTCACCTGAGATCATCACAAATCATGTTTTCCATCGAATCAAAAATTTCATTACGTGGAACACCAACACCAGAACTGCTTGAAGCCCCTCAAATTTTTGACGTCGTTGTTCTCCATGGTCCACCCAAATCCAATAATTAGGCCTAAACCCCCAATGATACAAGTGCTCCCTAATTTCATTATCGGTCCTAATAGGTACACCGTCGCGATTTAAGCATGGACATCTCACCCCTTTTCCCGTTTAGCCAATTCATGTCGCCACGCTACCATAAGAAACTGTTCAACCCCAATTACAAAAGATTCCTTCAAACCCTCTCTTCTCGGATATAACCGATCATACACCCAATCACGATTAAATTCATACTAATTCATCTACACGAATTTAAGAAAACGTGTTAGATTCCCTTAACATTCCCAATAATCTATCAAGTTAGTAGCATCGATATGATCTCAGTGGAGGTGATTTCGAGCCGAATATGGGGGTTAAGGATAGATCAGACAAAACCCTTTTTCATATAAGTAGTGAAGGAAGTTATTTCTAACTCCCAACCTTAAAATTGTTAGTATCGTCTCGCAATTATCTCAATGGAGATGATTTCAAGAAAAATATGGGGGTGAGGGACGACATCACCTCACCCTTTTCCATCAACAACACACAGTCATCTAACCTAGGGTTCATCAAAACAACAATTAAACACTTTTCAATTAACATCTCTAAAATGATACACTTTTCAATAACACATTTCAATAAACCCATTTCAATTTCAAGCAAAAAACATAAATCAATTCACTATTAATTTTAATTACAATAAAACAACTTCAATTTCAACAAAAAATTTCAATTTTAACTTCAAGTTTTTATCCTACACAATTTCTACAAATACTAATCCCATTTTGTTCTTCTAAAACCCTACCCAAACCTAAAACCCTACCCAAACCACAATCAACAATATCACAAAACCTAATCCTATTTTCTTCTTTCAAAACAACAATATCACAAAACTAAATTCACTAAAAGTACCAAACAACAATATCAAAAACTAATTTTACAAATCCTAACAAAACAATATCATAAAAAATAAAAATCAAAACAACATCATAAAAAGTAAAAATCAAAACCTCCAAAGGTAGAGCTCCGGTGGTGAAGAGGGAGAACTCCGGTGGTGGTGAAGAGGGCAAGCTCCGGTGGTGGTGAAAAGGGAGAGCTCCTGTGAGAGAGAGAGAGAGAGAGAGAGAGAGAGAGGTTGAGTTGGCGGCGTTCGCGTCGGAGAGAGAGAGAGAGAGAGAGAGAGAGAGAGAGAGAGAGGAGAGAGGGCGACAGTTGGTTGTGGTGGTGGTGGAAATGAGAGAAGAGAGTTGGGGTTCGTGAGAGAGAAGAGTGAGGGAGTGAAGTGAAGAATAAACAGTGAGAGATAAATTAGGGATCTGATACAATTTAAGTGGGGTTAGCGACAGAATTTGCGAGGGACCATTCCGTCGCTAATCCCTTCACGCTAACCAAGACTGCAACAGTCAAAATAGTTAGCGAGGGACCCTTATTTCCGTCGCTAATCCCTTCGGTTTCCGTGCTGTTTTAATTTCAGATTCCTTCCCAACAGTTAGCGACGGACCAATCCGTCGCTAATGATCAAAACAAACGAGGGCCCTTAGTCCCTCGCAAATTCCGTCGCTAATGTCAGTTTTAGCGAGGGAACAATATTCCCTCGCTAATGTCCCTTGCAAATGACCTATTTTTTTTTTTGTAGTGGTACCTATCTAAGACTCTCTCCCCAATAGGTACCCAATTTATATTCTCCCCAATGGGGTACAATTTGTTATTAAGGGAACTATCATTACTATTACAATGAATCTTTTAGTCTACATTGATTGTTTCCCTTAATTGGAAATTGGGTACATAAGGTGTTTTTATGTATCAACCATCGCATGGTCATCTAACTGTCTACAGTTCTTCACCCAAAAAAAAAAACTGTTTAACAATTAGTCTAACTGCCTAACAACTTTCTGAACATTTGATTTAACTGTCCAATTATAGTCTAATATCTCCTCTAGGGATAAAGAGGTTTAGTTAAGAAGTCTACCAATTGATCCACAATTGAAGCAGGCAGTAAATGGAAGAGCTTGCTTTGAAGTTTCTCATGCACAATGACAATCGATCTCAATGTGTTTGGTCATGCATTCGTGAATTATTGGATTAGGGGCAATGTAACAAGCAGACTAACTATCACAATTCACGATATGAGAGGAACCGGAAGATCTCAAAGAATTAACTTAGTGATTGAGGCTCTTATGTAACAACAAGAGTCCTATATTCTACTTTCTAAAGGAGTATTTGGACACGATGGCTGCTTCTTGGACCTCTAAAAGATAAGAGAATTTCCCCTAACAAAATGCGATAATCAGTAATCAAGAACCTTTAGAATTCAAATAAAATAGACTATAAAACTAAAATAAAAGCATAGTTTGGAAAGTTTTTCATTTAACCCTTTCATAACACACTGCTTTTCCTTTGTATTGAGTAACATATTTAAGTATAGCATATGAACAAGTGCACATTTCATTTCACGACTCCATTGTTACTATAAGTGCCCTGAATGCGTCGTTGTACAAACCATGCACATAGCCAGATGTGTCTGATTAAAAGACAAGTGATAAGGAGGTGGCAGCCGATCATGGCTTGTACCAAATAGCGGTCATACCACTCCCTCGATGGCAGGGACACGACTATAGAGTACCATAGGATTCCTTTGTAGTATAAATAGTGCATGCTACTATTGTATTAGGGATCTTTGGTTCTATGTATATTGGGAGGTCTCCCTTAGTAAGATTATATCCTTAAGGATAGTACCTCCCCATTTTTGTATACCAGAACATAAACTAAATTACTTTTTTTTGTTACTGTGTTATTGGTGACTAATCTACGACGGAGAACCTAGTTGGCCACGTGTATACTTGGCTATGCCGACCCGTGTAGTTCTCTCCTCCCAATAGAGTTTTGCCACACCCAAGATTCAAACATGAGACTTTGGGGTGGAATCTGAGCCCAGTTGAATTACTTTATTCTCTCAAGATAAAATATTTCTTAAAAAGTAGGTTATATTACGTTTTTGGTCCCACCAAATTTTTTAATTTGTTGATTTTGGTTTCTCTATTTTATTTTTTGGTGATTAGTCCTTCAATTTTATCAATATGGTGATTTCGGTCTCCATAATTTTAATTGCACTTTTGGGCAAACTACCATTTTAGTCTCCGATTGTGTGTAACACTGTCATTATAGTCCCTGAATGTATTGAAATTTCAAACACATCCACAATTGTCTCTTTAGTAAGTCATTTTGGTCCTCAAATGTGTTTTTTATTAGTCATTTTGGTCCACAAATCTGTTTTTTGTTGGTCAACATAGTCCCTAAAATTACTAACAAAAGAGACATTTAAGGAGGGGTTTGCAATTCCGATAGGTTTAGGGACTATAATGACATTGCATCACACATTTACAGACCAAAATGACTATTTACTTTTGCACTTTTAGTCCCTCAAAATCATGAGTTTTTTTGCACTTTTAGCCCCAAAAAATTTTAAATTTAGAGAAAGTGGGAGACTGATGACTCTATTTTGTATAGAGTCGTTTATGCTTCTAAGACTTAAATTATTAATTGAATCTCAAGGAAAATTGTCTTGTTAATAACCAAATGCGCAAGAAAACATAAAACAAGGGAAATGAATGTTTTGATAAACAACTTGGCATTTCTTTGATATTTTGATGCGTTTGTTCAATGGCACAACAATTAAATGCCACAACATTGGGAGATTATAATCCCATAGCATTAGAAAAGAGTAATGCCAGAGCGTTTGAAGACTGGAATACCACAGCATTAAGTGCAAAAGCAATGGATGCCACAACATCACCATGATGACGTCACTATTAGCTCATGAGACAAAAAGTTGCGCAAGTGGACCAAATTGCTCACCTCAGCGCCACCCTATTGACAACTTAACTTACAACTTGCACTTGTCCATACGCCATAGGACCCTTTTGGTGGTAGCTTGGTAATCAAATCAATCACTTTGAAGCAAGTGAAAACAAGTTCAATGAACCTCCTTTTTCAAGATCAAAGAACTTCCCCCTTGAAGGGTATAAATACCACTCACCTCCTCATTCACAAGGAGACCAGAAAAATATCACTAAAATCATCATTGGAGCTGGTTTCAAGGGAGAAGGAAGAACGTGACAACTTTTTCCTTCACTTTCAAGCAACTACAAGGAATGCTGAAGGCGATGCTGCAACATTACTGGGCTGACTTATGCAGGGGCAATTAATTGTGTACTCTCTACTCCATTTATTGTATTTTGTATTTTTCAGTTATATGAACATGACTGTGATTTCAGTAATGTTAAGCATGAGCTAAATCCATTTGTAGTTGGGATGCTATACACTTTGTAATGATATTTTAATCAACTTTGTGTTATATATTGATGTTTGCATTTTAGTTCTTGCATGCATAATTCTTTCAGATTCATTTTTTAGAATTGATCAGCTAAAAGTGAATGCAAATTATAAATTCAGACATGGTTTATAATTGGAACTCAAGAACTAATGTGGATAAGTGTTTTGACAAATGAAACTTTGTAATTCCATGCTCAACCTAGACATAGGCAGCATAGTCCATAGGGTGATACTGTGGGTGCTTCGTATACATGAGTGAACCTATTTAAGGGCGCAGACATGTTGTCCCTTGTAATGAAACTCCGACGATAGTGACGAAAGACACACATCAAATGCTACAACATCCAATGCTCTAGCATCATATGTAACACAATGCTGTTAAAAGTGACTTACTAGTGGAAAACATTCCAACTACTTTCTCATCATATATTTCAACTCAACTCACTTGATTGTTTACTTTCTGTCTTTTATATTCTTGCATTCCTCAATTGGGTGATATTTGTTACTCCTCACTAAAACTATCAACTTAGACTTTGAAATTAATACAATCCCTATGGGTACGATCTCAACTTATTAATATATTACTGGTTACGATTGTGTATACTTGCACATATATTTGTGTATATATATATCAAGCACAACAGAGACCAATACAATCAACGAATTTTGTTGGACTAAAAGTGTGATTAAAAAACATAGAAACCAAAATTTGTCAAATAGAGAAAATTAAAGAACCAAAATCGCCAAAAATAATATAAACTCAACATAACTTCTAAACTATATTTTATAATACACTTGTCAACAACAATTGCACATAATTTGGGAGATGTCACTTGGGGGTAGACTTTGAAGTTTGAAAGGAGTTCAAATCTATTGAAACAACAAAACACAAATACTCATCCCATTGAAAAAGTACTACATGTCGAAAACAATGGCTCTATGTTTCTTAGTGGATGATAGAGAAGTGACAAATAAAAAAGATCAAAGCAAGATGGGGCCACAATCTAAAGGGGAGAATTTTTGTCCTAAAATATATACTTATAATATATGTCCCACCAAATACTGCAACACATGCATGCTCACTTTACAACCAAGAATTATTTAGATTTAGATTAGATGAACCAACTAAATTAGTTGATTAAGTATACAAAGACAAACCAAACAAAACATAACCTTTGGGTGTGAGACATTGTTTGAGAAAGACAAAAACATATAGCAAATAATCCATTTTGTTTGGTGGAATTGTTTTTTTCTTTGTGGAAAAGGGAAAAGGTATATGGAGAGAGGGACATGTGAACACTTTACGCCTCATTCCACAAGTACCAATCAATACAAACACACTGTCTAATTAATCTAATCGTTATACATCTTGCATACGTTAGCAATTCTCTTTGGTCGGACGAGTTATACCTCACAATCACACAAATAATTTTTTTTTATTACAATTGCCAGGTACGGAGTATCCCGTTTTTAACTAAAGATTATAATTTTTGTTCGTGCTTAAAAGTAAATTTACAATGACCAACACCAAGTTTTTTACGGCTAAAATTGAACCTCAGAACACCAAGTCAACCCAGATATCCCAAAGTAGCTTATACCACTAGGACAACGGTGTTAGTTATTCACACAAATAATTTATAAAACAGTATTGAATAAAATAATAATGATAATTATAAAATATATTATTTTATTTATGTCCCCAAGTCTTCTCTACTACTAAACAAAACTCTCAATTTAATATCTAAAATATCGCTATATTTCTCTTATTTAGTCTTTAAACTATACAAATTTATTAAACAATTTTTGAAATTTATTTATGACCCTCAATTTAGTCCCTAATAACATCATAAATGGAGTGCTTAAATAATACTTACCCATTAAAAAGTTGTACCTAATAAGTACCCTCACTAGAGGAAAAATTAAAATGGTTACGTATTAGGTATCTCGCTCTCATCTTAATGGTGGGTCCAAGGGTTTGCTTTTAGAATTAAAAAATAATAATCAGTTATTAGTGAGACTCATTTAATAATTTTTTAAGAGTGTATTTGGAAGAAGAGAAATAGTGAAGAGATAAAGAAATGAGAGAGTGACTTTCTATTGTTTGGCATTATCTCTTCTCTCTTTCTCTCTTCCCTTCCTCTCTCTTCCCTCTTTCTCTTCTACCAAACACACCCTTAGTGTAAAAATAGTACTAAACTAATCTCCTCCATTTCTCTCTATTCGACTTCTCTTCTAAACCAAATAATAGAAAGTCACATTCTCTTCTCCTTTCCATTTCTCTCACTCTTCTACCAAACACACCCTACGTGCTCAATTGGATGAATTGAGTACTTATTAAATCCTAATATTAAAAATTATAAATAAGTGATTTGTACACATGTAACTCAATTTAAGTATCCAAATAAGGGAGCTTCATTATGGATGCTCTAAAGTCTAAACAAAAAATTTTTAATACTAATTTTTTTTTATTATATTAATCAAGAATTCTCAAAATTTGAAGACTGAATCTATGAACAATGATAAACTTTAGAACCAAAGAAAATCACTTTTTAGTTTTATTGGATAACTTATTTATCTAGTCATAATATAGTTTAGATACATACAAACCTAAGAAGTGTTGTTTTCTTATACATGAGACCGGAGTAGTATATAATATTTTTTCTTAATTTCGAAAATAAATAAAATAGAAAGTGATTTCATATTCAATTTTGATTGGTTAAATTGTTAAAATGGGCCATGCGTGTGAGTCAGGAAGTGCGTGTGAGTCACACATACATTGAGAGAGAGAGAGAGAGAGAGAGAGAGAGAGAGAGAGAGAGAGAGAGAGAGAGAGAGAGAGAGAGAGAGAGAGAGAGAGAGAGAGAGAGAGAGAGAGAGAGAGAGAGAGAGAGAGAGAGAGAGAGAGAGAGAGTACTATTAATGAGAACCCGTGAAATACAACTGAAAGGAATTAAAGGGCAACATTTTGTGCATGGATTTAGGGTTGAGCCAAACCCAAAAGTAAGCAAAGCAAAACAATGAATTGAAGAAGCAACACGGAGAGAACAACGGTTCAAAGAAACAAACAAAGGAGCAGAATGTGTTTTATGGTTGTAGTGTAACAGTATGTGTGTATTTGGGAGTGGACCCAAGTTAAATGGCAAAGATCAGAGGATGGCAGAAATTGGGTAAGTATTGGTTTGGTGTTTGTAACGTAAGACACTACTGCAATGCGCAGTAGTTGCAGCTATACAACAGTTTTTTTTTTTTTTTGTTTTTGAGATCTTACAAATGAAGTGAATAGACATAAAAGACAGTTGATTCTCTTGCGTGGCCGGGTTTTTCTCGTGACATAGCGGCGTCTCTTAAAATATCCATGCTTGCTTTCCATCAAATCAATTTTTTCTTACTCTTTTTTTCGGGGCATTTGATAAATCATGAAAATTAGGTAGATATGTATTTTGGTGAAATCAGGAAAGGCTTAATTGGTGAATGATAGGATGTGAAATGTGGCGGGGTGCTTTTGCATTACACACAGGGTAACTTTGTGTACGGGTGAAGAATCGGTAAGAAACATACAAGCTAGGTTAGGGCGTGGCATAACGGGAAGAGGAGTGAGTCTATTTGCCGACCTCGAACTAGGGAAACTAGAGCTGGCAAAATGGGTCATCCAGCCTGTATCGTGTTGGCAAAATGAGTAAAATGCTATGCGCTCAAGAAACACAACATGACGAAAAACAAAGCTTTTTAGATGAAGGATCGTAACACTGATAACCCTTTTGACCATCCTCATAACCAAGAAAAATACATATTGCAGAACGAGGAGACAATTTACTACGTTCTACTTGTGGACGAAGAACAAAACAAGTAGAACCAAAGACCTTCAAAGATGAGTAATGATCAGGAGCAAAACCATACAAAGCTTCAAAGGAAGACAAACCTGAGGTAATAGAAGATGAAATTCGATTAATAGTGTGGACAACAGTAAAAATTGCTTCATCCCAAAACTCACTTGGAATTGAAGCAGACAACAAAAGAGAACGAACAGTTTCAATAGTATGACAGTGTTTTCTTTCAGCAACACCATTATGTTGAGGAGTATCTCAGTACAAGAAGTTTGGTCAATAGTATCATCATAAGCAAGTAACTCAGAAAATTTATTTGAGATATATTCACCACCTAGATCACAACGGAAACACTTTATAACAAAATTATATGTTGGGTTTTAACCATAGCACGAAACATATGATAAATGTCATAGAATTTAGAATGATTTTTCATAAGAAAAACCTAACAATAACGAGTAAAATCATCAACAAATAAGACATAATATCTAGATCCACCTTTATTAGGAAGTGGTGATGGACCCCACACATCAGAATGAACTAAGTCAAAAGGTGCTTTGGAAATGAAATCACTTTTACTAAAAGGCAACGCTAAAAATTTAGCAAGTTTGCAACCACAAAATATCACTAGTTTGCAACTTTAAATTTCCTAAAGCTCCAGTAGAAACTAAGCATTTTAATCTAGATACAAAAACATGCCAAAGACGAGAACATGTCATAAATAAAAACTAGAAGATGATGAATTCAAACGAAAAGATGACAAATCAACAGTGGAAGTAGAGGCCGTAGTATTTGGAACTTTCAGCTTATCCAAGACATAGAGTCCCCCATGTCTATGGCCTGTCCCAATCAACCTCCCGGATTTAGGATCCTGCACATGACAATGAGTTCTAGAAAAATTAACGTCATACCCAGAATCACACAATTGGCTAACAGAACCAAGACTCAAGGTAAGATTTGGAATGTAATAAACATTAGAAAAAAAACAAGTTAGATGTTGAGACATTCCCAATGCCTGCTAATGGCATAGGAGTTTCGTTGGTCGTCGTGACAAATACATATGTACTAGAATTTAGGGAAACAAAAGACTTATGATCATATAACATATGGTGTGAAAATTACCTGACAAAAACCTTATTATTATTATTATTATTATTATTATTATTATTATTATTATTATTATTATTATTATTATTATTATTATTATTATTATTCGTCTACCGGAATTGGTTGGTTCATGTGGTTGAGTAAGGTCTCGGAACTATACAGTCCAACTAATTTGGTTTTTAAAAACTGTTTTTTTTGTTATAAAAATTAACAAAGAACAATTTTGATTTTTTAAATTTTTGAAAATTAAAAACACTGTTTTTCAAAAAGGAAATCAAATAGGCCATAACCTAGCTTAATGTATCTGCGGTTATATTCATGGTTAAATTTACAGTTTATTTGCCTTATAATGACTTGAATTTAAGACATTAGGTAGTGTTGAATGATTTTTATTGGGGAAAAGCCTTGTGAATATTAATGCAAATTAACACTCAGGTAGGAATTTTTCTTATCCCAAAAGTCAGGTACATGGATGAGTTTGGCATTTGGGAAACTTGAGTTTTATGGGTAAAGCTTGTTTCCTTTTGAAGTCGATGGATGAAGGAGCATGTGGTCTTTCACATTATGCTTTGAGGGATACCATTTTTGTCTTTTGGGGTGGGACTTGTTTCATTAATTTGTCTAGTCTTTAATCTTTGTAGTCTCCTACGTACTCTTTCTTGCCAAATGTAAAAAGGCAGGCCATGAGCTAATAAAGCCACTCTCTTCCTTCCCATTCTTCAACCCACTTAAGGCAAAACATCTTTGAGAAAACACAAAAACGAGACTAGACCAACCAAGTGTCTCTTTACCTAAGAGATTTTAAAGGAGGTTAATGTGCCATTAGTGCACGGTATTCACTTTGCCGATAACTAATTTATAATGGGGAATCTGGCTGACTATGAGTACTCGATTTTGTCGGCCGGCCGTGTGGGTCTCTCCTCCCAATAGAGGTTTTGCCACACCTAATATTCGAACTCGAAATATTGGAGTGAGATCCGAACTCAGTTATTGTTTTGACCAACCCTTATTGGTAGAGAACTGAGTTTATATGTTTTTATATATATATATATATATATATATATATATATATATATATATTGAAATTTTTAATTTTTTTTTGAAGAAATAACATAATAAATGATCGTATAACATTTAAAGCAGCATTTATTTGTTCTTAGGAATATTTTACAATTTTTATATTTTAAGAGATAAAAATAAAGCCCCCCTCATCTCCCCTCTAAAACCCTCGATCCAAATGTATAAGGTGAGAAAATTTCATCTTATAAATTCTATACAAGCACAAAGAAATCCACAAAATATTCAATATTCGATAATCATCAATAATCAATCATCATTAATCAATCAATAACAATATAAGAAAATCAATTGCTAGCAAAATCTCCAATTTAGACATCTTTAAATTTTGCAATTTGGCAAAAACTGAGGGCAAAATCGCAATAACAATATAAGAAAATCAATTGCTAGCAATAACAATATAAGAAAATCAATTGCTAGCAAAATCTTCAATTTAGACATCTTTAAATTTTGCCATTTGGCAAAAACTGAGGGCAAAATCGCAATAACAATATAAGAAAATCAATTGCTAGCAAAATCTCCAATTTAGACATCTTTAAATTTTGCCATTTGGCAAAAACTGATGGCAAAATCGTAAAACTGCCACAAAATGACAAAAAAAACAACTTCTCGCATCTTTTACAAAAAAAACAGTCTCACTGACACGCTGATGCGTGCAGACGCAGACTGACGCGCTGACGCGTGTTAGCTTTTCTTTTTTCCAATTTTTTTCATGTTTTTATCAGTTTTTTTACTGTCAGCTTTTTTTTCAGTGTTACTTTTTTTTCATTTTTTTTATATAAATTATCTTGTTTTTCAGTTTTTATTAAAAACAATATTTTTAATGTATATTTATAGTCTTTTCAAACTACTAAAATTAGTCAATTTAATCGCTGCTAATTGTCAAAAAAAACCCATGCCCCTAACAAAAGTTTCTAATTTTTTTTCCAAATGCTCAATAATTAAATAATTTAAAATTTATTATTTACTATAATGTCTCTATTAAAACTACTAAAATGAATCAATTTTTTCATAAAAAATAAAATCAACGGGAGCGGCAACGAGGGACTGACAATGGGATCTGCAACGAGAGCGGCAACGGGAGTGGCAACGAGAGCGCCAACGAGAGTGCCAACTGGAGTGCCAACGGGATTGCCAACGAGAGCGCCAACGAGAGCGCCAATGGGAGTGCCAACGGGAGTGCCAATGGGAGTGCCAACTGGAGTGCCAATGGGAGCGCCAACGAGGGTGCATATTTTACCTTTAATCTCATTTTCATTTTTCTTCCTTTTTACTCCATTATTAATATTATAAGAAGATACCGACTTTTTTTAAACTTTTTCCAACACAATTATTTTAATAAATTTTAAAATACAACGAGAGCGCCAACGAGAGTGCCATTTGGAGTGCCAATGAGAGCGCCAACGAGAGTGCATATTTTACCTTTAATCTCATTTTCTTTTTTCTTCATTTGTACTCCATTATTAATATTATAAGAAGATATCGATTTTTTTTAAACTTTTTTCCAACACAACTATTTTAATAATGGTTAAAATACAGCTTTTTATCAAAATTTTCCTTTTTCTTTTTTTACGACTTTCAAATTAATTTATAACTTCATAACAAATTTTAATGCACAGGTAAAAAACTAGTTTGTTACTAAAGAAATTGTCTTCATGTATCGTTCCTAAAGAAATTGTCTTCATGTATTTTGATATATGCTGCCCTTTTAAAAATATTACTTATTAAATTTAAAATCAAATGTCAAACTTTAGAAATATTACTCTCACCCTATTTACACCAAAAATTAGTTGGCTAGATCCACTAGGCTAAAGAGAAAGTATTTGCCTGATCGGGTAACATAGAATTGGCTAGTCAGTGGCTGAGGGTTGACCCATAGTCACTAAAATACAAAATTAGCCACTTAAGGTTTAATTGACCAAATATCCCCACACGACAAAGATAAACAACCAAGGAGTAGCCGAGGTGCATCATATATGCTGATGTTGGATCAGCCGATGCAAGAATCGACTGAGGCAACATCGGTTGAACGTGGCTGCTAAGTTTATATGGTCTTGGAGGCTGTAATTTGGTCTTAATGGCTCATATAATTGATTATAAAATGCCCAAGTTATTATCACAGTTATGAAAAGTAATATCATAAAAAAAAGACCAAGTGCCAATGAAGGTTGGCTCAGTTGGTAAGGAGTTGGATCATTCCCCACAAGGGTGTGGGTTCAACTCCCGTTGCCGACGTGATGACCTCTTTGGTGGGTGATCTGTAAGTACCTCTGTAAGCGCTCAAAGAGTCGTGAGACCTGCCCCGACCCTAGTGAGCCCTCGGAGCCCAACTCACCAAAACTTTATGTAAACAAAAAAAATAAAAAAAGACCAAGTCAAACTACGGTAACCACATTCCTCCATTTATGGGAAATTGAAGTGGACATGAGGAGTTAATCACATGGAATCAAGGAAAAAAACGTGCACTCATTCCCTAGAAAATAGGAATATGGAAAACATGGGTAAAATGGTGGTTGGTTAGCTGTTTTAGTGAGTTTTCGGCCAATTGAGAAGATATGTACTTTATATCAGCCGACAAGTCATGGACGTGCATAAAGGCGTATTTGCTTAAAAATAAGATGGTGAAAAATCTGGTCAGCTGATGAGTGGCTAGTCGTTTGGCCTGTAACTTAGCAGTTTGAGGAGATATACAAGTTATATTAGTTTACCAAGTCATGACGTGCAAGAAGGCTTATTTTCTTAGAAATTAGATCATGGAGGACGTGGATAGCTAATACGACAACCTACAAGTCGGCCAAGTAAGTGCTTTTAGGCTATAATAACCTAGCCAAATGGGCGGTTACCTAAACTTTTGTTGTTAGCCATGATCTTATATGATGTAATATGTTAAGTAGTGGCTTAAGAACGTGGCAAATAGGGTTAGTGTCAGTGTTTTTGTTTGTATTCTTTGTCTATAAATATCTGTTGTACATTTTATTTTTGACACACTCATTCAGTCAAACACAAGTCTTTACTTATTTTTTTCCTTTATCACTTTTATTATTTATTTTCATGCAAGATTAGTTTAGTAGTTCAACCTTCTACACTAGATGCTTTCAAAAGCAGTCTAGGAACCCGCAGTTGAGAAAGAAAGTCTTTTTCTCAGTGTAATCACTTGATCAACAAAGGAATCATCGTTAGGAGTGCGAGTTAGCCAAAGTAACGTTTAATCAACTAATCGGCTGATTAAACGACGCTAGTCGGCTAAAACACCAAAATTTGCACGACAACGCACCCTTAAATTTCATTTATAGAAAAATAAAGAAATATTACTCTCAATTGATATTTAAGTTCACCAATACGTTTTACCACTATGAGATTTATCAAGTGTCTATTTTAATTTATTTACTGAGTATTATACATATTTTATTAGGGAATTAATTTTTTTGGACAACGTGGTCACAAAACTGTACGAATGTGTGATTATCCCGACTTCAGTAATCTAGCTTTCACTAGATTCTGTTCCGCGAAAATCTCACTGGAGAGGATCCAAATCTCTGAATAAATGAATAAAACCACTAGCAAAACCAAGAAAGAAGATTGTGTTATTTTCACCAATATATAGAAAAATGAAAGGGCCATTAGGGGCCAAATTCACTTTTTTTTGTTACTTAAGTTATTGTTGCGCAGTTTCCACCGGCTTTGTCGATGACTAATATACGTCGGGGAATCTGGCTGGCCACGTACATACCTGGCTTTGCCAGTTCGTGTGAGTTCTCCTCTCCCAATATAATTTTTGCCACACCCAATATTCGAACCTGAGACCTTAGAGTGGGATCCATGTCCGGTTATCGCTTGGACCAACCTATGTGGGGCCAAATTCACTTTGAGATCAATTGTAAATAAAACAGCTAAAAATCAAGATTTTAAGATAGACTTTCTCAAAGCTAAAATATTTTCTTGAAAAGTATATTTAAGAAATAAAAAAAAAATCACAACTCTATATAATATTTGGTTTGGGTCAAAACTCTATATCATGTCCACAAGCACAAACCAAGCGAGTCAAAGAATTTACATTGAATCTACACTTTTGGACCAATGCCTGGTCACACAAGCCATTCTTTTCTCATGCTTGTCTTACAAACTCAAAAGACGCATTTTCTTATAAACCCTTGTATGATTTAAAAGTAGAAAATGTGAGTCACCCTTGAAACAATAGCTAATATGAACTTATCGTTACTAATATGTACGAAGGTTTTGACATGCTTCATTCTCTCTTCAGTTGCCCAAAAAAAAATATGTACAAAATTAGTGGATACAAATACAACATTATAACACCAAATGATGTGGTACAAGTGGTAGATATACTTGAGTCTCTTAAATCGAACCCGAGATCACCTAGACGATCCACGCTGTCCCAAGGTAGATTAGACCACTGAGTTAATGGTGTTCGTTTCTAACCGTATAATATACTATTTTCTTAGATAGAAGATGAGGTATATATAATTAAAGTCTTTAGTTACAAATACCATTCTCCATTTAAGTTCAAAAACTATTTTTGGTTATTTAGTGAGGTGGGACCCTGCTTGTGTACCTAGCTAGTGTTTGGGGATACTGATGGAAGCACAGTTTGTTTGCTTACTAAGCAGAACCAAGTGGGAAAATAGGAGCTGTAAGGAAGAAAAAGAAAGGCGAAAAACAAAAAGGAACTTGAAACAGGAAAAAGAAAAAGAGAAAAAGGAAAGCGAAAGATAGAGAGAGTGTAAAAAATATAAGAAAAAGAAAAGAAGGTAGTGAGAGTATCGGTGAGAAAGCAAGAAAGAAAGCGAAATATGAGAAAGGAAGAAAACAGTGCAGATGTATTCCTTTTCTTTTCTCTCTCTCTCTCTCTCTCAATGTAAATTGTGATGGGCTAATTAACTTTTGCTTTTTGTATCCATTGGAATCTTTAAAAATTGGAAGCATCCCCATGTAATAATAGAAAGAAGGCAAAGAAAATTGAGATGAAGATTATTTATAACCACGGACCTTTGAGTTTCTTCAAAATAATTGATAATTGAAGGTACACAAAAACATGTACATAAGTACTTAAAGTTATATTCATGCAAACTTTAAGTTAATAGTGAAAATAATTGATATCTACAGGGAAAGTCATCAATAGTAGGTCAGTTTCACCATGTAGTAGTATACTACATGAAAGGTCTTTAATTAGTCGTTAAGAAAGGTAGAATTAAGAGTGTTTGCTCTATAATTTTATTTATATATTATGGTAAAACAACTTCATTTAACCGAAAGAGTCGTGGACAATATAAATAGACCCACTCAAGATTTTAGTCATCAAACTTTTTTTTTATGAATTTAGTCATCTCATTTTCTCAATTTCTAAAATCATTGTCTCTCTATAATTTGGTCTAACATTTTGTTTACTTGTCACTCACTAATCCTACCTGAAATGACAAATTGTACTGCCATGTTGGATTTTAAAATAAAATATATTATTATTTTTGGTTAAATTAGAAAGAACAACCTAATATTCTTTCATCGAGACCCACCTAATTTCATCATCTTCACTTTTTTGGATTAAAAATAAAATTCTTTAATTTAAAATCCAACATGGCATTCCTTTCGTTAGTGACTTTTTTACCACGGGACTAATATGTGGCACACACCACTTGTTGACTCTTTTTGAACCACAAGAAGCAAGCCTTACCAAGAAAATGGCCCTCTTTGGCCGAGACAGAGATGACACGCCTGCATGGTGGAGAAGGAGAAACGCCCACTTGAGAAAAAAGGTAAATGGTTGTCGATTTTGAGGTTGAAGGTCCCGCAAAGAGTGAAGCTTCTGTTTTGGCGAGTTGCAAGGGCCGGGGGAGGGTTTTACCAGTCTGGGAAAATCTCAGGAGGAAGATGGTGAACTGTGAAGTGTCTTGCCCTCATTGCCCAGGTATTGAGGAATCAGAGTGGCATGTGTTCTTTGGGTGCCATAAAGCTGGGGAAAACCATAGCGAAATCTATAGTGAATTTTGTAACATCAAAGAGGGTGCCGCCTCTTTCAATGAATGCTTGTTTAAATCGTTGGAGGAAATCTCGGTCCCAAATCACAAACTATTTGCTATGGTGTGTTGGGAAATTTGGAAGGTTCATAACGACAAGGTTTGGGAGAACACCTCCACTGATGCTAGAGTTACTGTATGGCGTGCAAAGGAACAACTATTTGATTGGGAGGCTGCGAGAGGGAGACTGCAGGAAGCTCAAGACCTCTAGATTCAAGGTACAGAGGTATCGCATAACTGGACCAACCCAAGTGTGGGTACTTTCAAGTGTACGTATGTAATGTGGATGCGACCTTGTTTGCAATTGAAGGTAGATATGGCATTGGGATATCTGCATTAGAAATGAGAAGGGTGAAATTGTTAAAGAAAAATCAATGACTTCTTTTAGTGGAGAGCCTCTACCTCAAGAAGTATAAGTGATGGGCTTAAGTTTGCAATTGAGTGGTTGGGTGAATTATATCTACCATCAGTAGCCATAGAGCTAGATTGTTTACTAGTGGTAAATGGGTTGAAAGGAACCAGTTTCTCCATCATAAATTTAGGCTCCATTTTATTTTCTTGTCGAACTCTTCTAGCAAATTTTCAAACCTATATGATTAGCTATATTAGGAGGCAATCAAATTTCGTCGCTTATACCCTTGCAAGGGCATCAAGACAGTATACTAGCTCCTATGTTTTTTATTACAGTCCAACCTATATTGAACCTATTATTAAGTTACACTTCAATTATTTATTTAATTGCATTTTACTAATTGTATTTAATTAGTTAGTTATTCTGTTTTTAGAGTTTGTTTAGAAGACAAATTAAAGTGTAACTTAATACCTATTATTATGAATGAAATGCACTAAGCATCGTTTTGTCAAAAAATAAATAAAGAAGAGAATCACAATATTTTTTCCTATTTCCAAATCAAATTGTTGTCCTCTCAAACACATTTTGACTACGAGTTACTAAAAAATTGGAGTTTAGTGGGGGAAAATTGATAACCAAAAATGTGAAATTCATCTCTAATTTCATCACTAAGTTTTGTGATTACCCCATCACTATCAACTCTACCAAAATAAAATTTTAAACCTATACGTGGCGACTTTTGTGAAGGGCTAACTAGACCCAAATTGGACTAGAATCCTCTCCTTCCCACCCTACATCTCCCTCCATCCTCTCTATCTCTCTCTTAAATTCATTCTCTATCATCATTATTTATAATTTTTTAGTTAATTTCTCTCTCTTCCCACCCTTATATTTTGTGATGGAGATAGGGGGAATGAGAGTAAACAAACACGACCCAAATTTGACGATGGAGGGACAATCACGAATTGCTTTTTCATTGATCAGATTCGTACTTAAATATATGCAAAAATACATAAATTCATGTTTGTCAAGAATTTTAGTTAACTATATATATATATATAGTTAATTTTCTTGACGTCATATGAAAAATAAGTGTATTTTCTATGTTATCATTGTTAATATTTATGCTCGTATATACTTTGGAAGTTGTTTCTTGGAAACAAAATGAGACATTAAATAATAAAATATAAAATAATAACATATGGTGTTGTACACTTTGAACAAAAAAATTTGTGTTTTTGACTTATAATCGAATCTTGAATTGTACAACTAATCGTGCAATTGATCAATGTTTTTTTTAACAAAGCCATTGATCAATGTTTAGTTTGGAGTTTCACTTGTTGAAAATAATTCAATCCCAAAAATCGTCATCAAATAAATATGCGTAAAATAAAAAACATGAAGAAACTCAATTTATATTATATCGCTTTTTTTGACAATAATTATATTATCTCGCTAACCATGCTATTGTACTATATTATCTGCATAATTAAAATAATTAGTGTTACATAACTTGGGCTAAATAATTAAGTTATCTTAACAACATATAATTTATTTCATTAATTACTATTAAAATGTTATTATAATTAATTATCAATGAGTAAAAAATATAAAATAGTAAATACATTTTATTCATTATTTTTTGCAATTTTTATTGTCCATTTAAATATTTTAATGATCAAAATTTTAAAAAAAATATTTAATATAAATTAAGAAGTAAACTTATTACTCATTGCATCTCCAAATTTTTATGGTGTGTTTGGTTTAAGAGAAATAAAAAAAGAAAATGAAGTGAGAAAGAAGTTGAGAGAAATTAGAAAGTTTTCTTTTTTTGTTAAGAAGAGAAATATGGGAGAAAGATTAAAACTAGTGGGACATGCCACTTTTTCAAATCTCTCCAAAAAAAGAGAAGAAATGAGAGAGAATCAGGTATTTTTTTTGTCTAATATACACTTATGCCATTAAATAGAAAATAAAATAAATTTTAATAAAATTTTCAAGGGCATTAATGTAATTTCAAAAATGATCACCAATTCTCTCTTCTCTTTCTCCTTCTCTTATACAAAACTATCTTTAAATTTATCATATTTCTCACATATTTTTCATCTATTTCTCTCTTCTCACACACTTTTTCATCTATATTTCTCTATCTTCCCAACTTTTTATTGATACCAAACAAAGCATTAGTGTTTTAACATCTGATTTTTATCCCAAAACTTTGATTGTTTTATTTTATTTTTGAATAGAAAACTTTGATTGTTTTAGAAAACCAATATATAATTTAGTATTATGCTACTTCTATACTCCTTGAATAATTATTTTTCTATACTCTCCTAGAATAATTAAGAGTATACACTAATTATATTTTATATTTATTAGGTACTTATAGTGAAATTTGGATTGAAATGATTACTAATGGATGCATGATTAATTAATAGATATTAATTAAGATTTGGATCAAGATTGAGTCTCTTGTTGAAGGAAATGAATTTAAGATTAAAAATTGCCACTTTAATTATATATATATATATATATATATATATATATATATATATATATATAAGAAATAAATAGGCCTCATTAATATAACTCTCTCTTTAAAAAAGTGTAATACTAAAAATTATCAATTAATGCACTAAAAATTAATATACTCCTTATTATTGAATGTTTATATTTTCTTTAAACTCTCTTTATTACTATCATTGATGAATTATTTATGACTTTTAAAGATCCTTTAAAATCATTTAATATTTGAACAAAAAAGAAGTACTTAGGAATCAGTTAATATTTTTAAGTACCCTTCAATCAATAAGCTTAAATGACAGTAATTACTCATAAACTTAATGTGAGGTAAATTGAATTTAATATATTACTACCCTCTGGTCCTTCGTACATCACACAGACCAATAAATAATATTGAACTCAACTGTTCACATATTTTTAACATCAACTATTCTCATTTAGTTAGGCTACAAGTTTAATTTCTTTTCTAAATTGACTATTTTTTTTTTTTGAGATTGACTATTTTTATTAAAATATAATTTATACTCTTAATTAATGATACCACATTTAATTACGCAACTAAATAAAGGTAAAGTTGCGAATTATCATTTAATATATATTAAAAATAGAGTTTGTTTCTTATATTTTGAACCACTAAAAAACTCTAAATAATCACAACAATATTTTTCATACGCTCCGACTAAGGATCAAACCTCTGACCAAATGGTTAAAGGACATTATTTTGGTAAATTACCCCAAGTATTTAATATTAATTTTTCAGGTACCAAGATAAATTAGTAGTATTAATAGGGTATATAGAAATATTTGGAAAATGAGTAATAAATGTATCTGGATAGTTATTAAGAGTCTTATATTTTGGGACATGAAAAAATTGATAAATGGACCTTATATTTTGAGACGAAGGGAGTAGTTACTACTCCATCCGGTCCACAATATAATAGAAAAATAGTGAGTTTTGGTGGTCCACAGTATAAAAAAGAAACACAATTTTTAAGGTGTATTAAATGTTCAATCCCAAATTTACCTCTATTTAAGTGGTGTACTATCCCAAGTAGGTACCTCAGTTGGCGAGCTAAGAGATTAGGATACCGAAGGAGTGCACCAAATGAGTGCAAGAAGGAGGTCCTGGGTTCAACTCCGAGAAACTAACATTCTCCCACCCCACTAACCTTGCTTATAAAAAAAAGTAGTGTAGTTAATAATGTTGTAATTAATTAGGAATATAAATCATCATTAAATGAAAACAACAATCTTGAAAAGAAGATAAATTTTTGGGCTTGTTAAATGATAATAGTTGATTTCATTGTCGTTCCTTAGTTTGTGTAATTTGTGTTTTTTCTCTTACATTATAGACCGGAGCGAGTATTACGTTCAACTTAAAAAAAGTAAATAAAATAGAATTATTTTTTAAAAACCGACATTTATTATGAAATGTAGAAAGTAATTTATTAAATTGGTTTCATTTATTGATTCATTAATCTTTGTCAAAGATACTTATTACGGGAAAGTTGAAATATTACTCGTTCTATCAATAGTATAATTTATTTAAGGCTAAATTATAGTTTTGGTCCCCTTATTTTTAAAAATTCAGATATTTGGTCCTCCTATTTTAAAACTCAGATATTTGGTCCCCCAATTTAAAAAAATCAAATACATTTAGTCCAAAGAGGGACCAAATGTCTTTGATTTTTTAAAATTGGGGGACCAAATGTCTTTGATTTTTTAAAATTGAGGGACCAAATGTCTTTGATTATTAGCCATAAAAAACTGAAAATTCCTCTTGGGACTAAATGTCTTTGATTTTTTAAAATTGGGGGACCAAATGTCTGAGTTTTAAAATTGGGGGACCAAATATCAGAATTTTTGAAAATAGGGAGACCAAAACTATAATTTAGCCTTTAATTAATTATAATATTATAATAAATATAACAATAAATAAAATATATTTATGTCGCTAGTGAATGTTAACGTTGTTTTGTTTTTCATTTTATATTTCGTTCAACACTCTCTCCTCTTCAGTCCCCAATCACGCTCACTCTCTCTCTTCACTTTTCTCTGTGTCCGTTGGAACCAAACAGTTCTCTCTCTCTCTCTATCCCGTTTCCTTTCTCTATCTGTCACAGAGACAGAGACAAAGAGCGCACACACACTCCTCTCACACTTTTCTTTCTCTGCACCTTCACTTCACTGATCTCTCTATTCTCATTCTCTCTCACTAACTAACCTTCTTCTTCATTACCGTAACATGACCACACTCCTTACAATTTCATCACATCACCATTTACGGTTATGAATCCCACCACCCAACAACCCCCCACACAACCCCAAACACAACCACCGCAACAACAACCTCCACCACCGCAACAACAACTACTACAACCTAACCGTCCCTCCACTTCCTGTGACCGCCATCCACAAGAAAACTTCACCGGCTTTTGCCCTTCATGCCTTTGCGAACGCCTCGCCGTTCTCGATCCCAACAACGCCTCTTCCTCCGCCTCCTCCACCTCCACCCGCAAACCCCCAACTTCCTCTACCGCCGCGGCTGCCCTTAAAGCCATTTTCCGTCCATCCTCCAACGCTCCTCGCAACAACAACAACAATCGCCCTCCTTCCTCATCCACTTCCTTCTTCCCGGAGCTCCGTCGCACTAAATCCTTCTCCGCCTCCAAAAACGAAGGGTTCTCCGGTGCATTTGAGCCACAACGAAAATCCTGCGACGTTAGAGGCCGTAGTACCCTCTTTTCACTCTTTAACCAAGACGACGAACGCAAAATCCCCAAACCAAAACCCGAACCTCCACGTGTCCCTGAAGTCGATATCCGAAACCTTCCTTCCTCTTCTATCGTCCACGGACCAGTCATCGAGTCCGAAGAAGAAAGCGAAGAAGAAGAAATTAACATTGTCATCGAAGAAGACGAAGACGAAGACGAAGACGACGACGAGATTAGGGTTTTAGAAGAACCAGTACCCGTACGAGAACGAGAACTACCGAATGTGTTTGAAGAAAGAGTTCAAGAAATTATAGAAGAGGAACCCGAACCAGAACCAGAACCTGAACTTAAACCCGAACCTGTGGTTATTTTTCCAGAAGAGGAATCGTTAAAGCGAATGAAGGAACACATGGATCTAGATTCACAATCAAAGAAGACTTCAGGTCGAGATTTAAAAGGAAGTTTCTGGTCAGCAGCTTCAGTTTTCAGCAAAAAGCTTCAAAAATGGAGGCAAAAGCAGAAAGCAAAGAAACGAGGTCCACGAAACGGTGCCGTTTCAGGGTCATCAACACTTTTACCAGTGGAAAAACCAATAGGCCGTCAATTTCGTGAAACTCAGTCGGAGATCGCCGACTACGGCTTCGGCCGTCGTTCTTGCGACACCGATCCACGTTTCTCGCTTGACGCTGCTCGCATGTCGTTCGATGATCCTCGTTACTCTTTTGACGAGCCACGAGCTTCTTGGGACGGTTATCTCATCGGAAGGACATTTCCTAGAATGCCCCTCCCTACTATGCTTTCAGTTGTTGAAGATGCTCCCGTTCAAGTTCTTCGAACTGATTCTCTTATTCCTGTTGAGGAACCTAGTGATGAGACTCTTATTAACATGCCTGGTAATTCTGCTCAAACTAAAGAGTATTACTCTGATTCTTCATCAAGAAGAAGGAAAAGTCTCGATAGGTCTAATTCTATAAGGAAAACTGCTGCTGCTGTTGTTGCTGAAATGGATGAGTTGAAACTTGTTTCAAATGCAAAGGTTACTCCCGCTACTGCTAGTGTTAATGCTAATGTTACTGCTTCTGTTTCTGCTGCTACTGTTGATTACTTACATGGCCAGAAAGTGGATAGGGATTTGAGTTTGAGGGATTTGAATTTGAGGGATTCAAATAATTCCAATTCGAATTCTAACAATTCGTTGAGAGATGATTATTCTGAGAGCTTTGTTGAATTGGGGATTAGCAGAGATAATGCTTCTGTTGTTGGGAGTAATGGTGACAGGAAAGGGGCTAAGAAGAGTTCAAGTAGATGGAGCAAGGCGTGGAGCATTTGGGGGTTTATAAATCGCCGTGGAGGGAATAACAAAGAGGAGGATGAGGATAGGTATAGTAGAGGAGGTAATGGTAATGGGGTCGAGCGATCTTACTCGGAGTCGTGGCAAGAATTTAGAGGGGAAAGGAATGGTGATGTTAGAGGTGTTGGTGTTGGTCTTGGTGGTGGTAATGGTATTGGTATAGGTGGTGGTTTGAATAGGAAGATGTTAAGGAGTAATAGCAGTGTGAGTTGGAGGAATGCGCCAAGTATAGGGTTAGCAGGATCAATTAGTGGGAGAAAGAGTGATGTTCAGGGTAATGGGTATAATAATAATGGGTATACTAATGGAAGAAAGGGCAGAGATGAGTTTGTGTTGGAGAGGAATAGAAGTGCAAGGTACTCTCCAAGCAGCATGGACAATGGTCTCTTGAGGCTCTACTTGACACCGGGTGGCCGGAGAAATGGTTCCGCGAAAGGGAGGTCGAACCAGGCACATTCTATTGCTAGAAGTGTACTTCGGTTGTATTGAAATGAAAAAAATATGGCAGATTCTATTGCTTGAAGTGTACTTCGGTTGTATTGAAAAGAAAAATTATTGAAGTTTGATTTCATAAGGTGTTCTTTGGTTTCATGTTAACATTTGCTGCATTTGTTGTGTAAAACCCACACATGGCTATGTATGTATTCTTGATGGTTGGTTGGTTGGATAAAGCAGCTGCATTTTTCTTTAACCCTGAGTAGCTACAATGCTTCTTAGATAAATTACTCTTAATAACATGAATTTTAGATGTTAATTTAACCTGTAGCTACAATGCTTCTTCTTGGATAGATTACTCTTAATAATAAAATTTTTAGATGTTGATATCTTTTTACACTAATCATATGCTGTAAAAATTTGTTTTTTACACTAACCCTATGGGTTGGTTCTGGTGTGGTGGTGGTAGTGATGTTTAATTTATTGCCAGAAAAGTCTGAGGCATATGGTTTGGTGTATGGCGCACCTGAAAATTGTGCTCTCTGCCTTTGGACAAGATGTGTTTTATTTTCTGTCTTTATACTACTGCAAAAGGTTAACTTATTGGTGCAATGTTGGGAGGCTTATAATTTTGGGAGCATATAAACTTGAATTTTTGGAATGTTATGTATTCCTGCAAAAGTGATAACAAGGTGGGCTCATGCCACCTGATTTTGCTGCTTGTCATAAGTTGTAATAGCTTTGAGTACAACACGCATAGCTGCTGTAGTCGACTGCTTTATTCACTTGATATCAATTAATCAAACTTTATTACATGTGACTTACTCCAGCCAATGGTCCCAACAAAACATTACCTTATTAGCTTTGTAATGTCCATATATTCATGTTCATTCCTTGTTGGTGTGACCTAAAGGTGAATTTGAAGCTTTCAAAAGGTCCCGCAGTATAAGAGTTCTACAGAGCTTGGATTACTGTGTACCAAATTTCTGCAATGTTGTCTCTTTAAATTTTTGAGATTGCTACGGAGTAGAGGTGTCAATTTGGCCCCAAGCCCAGCCCCATTGACCCCCTAATTTAGCCCCAAATATTTCAGCCCCCTATTAATGGGGATTTTTTAGCCCCAACCCACATTTTAAATTTTTTAGTGGGTTGGGGCCAAGGCTTTGTGGGTTGGCCCCCAATTTTTTTTATCACTCTTTTCCTACTACTTACACCTCTCTTTCATTCTTTTACCCCATTCCTCTTCTCCGTCACTCTCACCACCACCTCATTCTCTCTCTCACCACAACCATCACTCACCACCACCACCGCCTCCTTTTTCTTCTCACCATCACCACCTCCTTTTTCTTCTCACCACCACCTCCTTTATATTTTTAAAACATAAAAAATCTTTTACTAAAAAAATACATTTAAACATCATTTTAATATATTTTTATACTTCAGAATTTTTTATTTATATTTTTAATATCTATAAATGTATAAATATATATAATATATATATAGTTATATATATATAATATATATATATATATATATATATATATATATATATATATATATTTAAATATGGAGGTGATGCCCGGCAGCCCCACGACGGCGTTCCCGCTACCCCACGGCGGCGCTTCGGCAACCCCACGGCGGCCGGAGGTGGCGCTCCGGCGGCGGACGACCTCACGGCGGCACTCCGGCTACCCACACGGCGGCGGGAGGCGGCGCTCCTTTTGTTTCTTCCTACCAATAATTAAGGATTGAAGATAAGAAAGCTACGCTTCAAGGATACTATAGCAAAATCCAGTAAGCAAGGCATCAAGGGACACCAGCTTTAAATGCGGCTTGGTATTAGTCCATGCTACTTTCCTTACATTTTCTCACTTCTTCTTTTGTTACAAAAAATCTTCATACATCTTATATTTACCCTATATTATATAATATATTATATAATATATTATATACATACATACATATATATATAAATAATATATTTTATATATATATATATATATATATATATTATTTAGTTTTTGAATTTGAAAAAAACTGAAAAACTGAAATTTATTTTTTTTGTTAAAAAGTATTTTTATAATTATCCAATGGATTTAAAAAATATATTGGATGGATCACAACCATCCACAAAATTAAACACAACATTAAGGGCTTTGGGGCTGGCCCTGGCCCACTGGGGCTTGGGGCCATGTGGGCTTATGAAATGTGGGCTTTTGGGCCCATATGGGCCAAATTGACAGCTCTACTACAGAGTGGTTAAGGTGTGGCGCTGCATCATGCGGTTTATAGTGGCTCAATACTTGAAAATAGCTTATGGTGCTCTACGTCCACACGACTTAATTGGCGTTAGTTCGTCAAAACACAGGAAAAAATGAATATATTGAGAATTGAGACACCCATTTGTTTTTTTGCCAAACCAACACATTATGTCACCATTTCAGTCGTGTGAACGTGGAGGACCTGAGCTCATTCTTGTAGGTACAACATTGATCATCATCATTGAAATTTCAAATTATTTTCAAGTGTAAGTCCACCTTATACCATATGATTCCGAGTCTCACCTTGTACAGGATTTAGAGTCTCATGTTGAAAGCGGCCGTTGTGATTTTGAAACTGCTCTTAGAGTTGAAATATTTTCATGGATATGTAGGTGTTAACCTTAGGGTGTGTTTGGATGAAGTATTTTTTGGGATAATATAATTTTTGGAGGTGAATTGAAACATGTTAGCTTAAAATTTGTAGATAAAATATTTCAATTCCCCCAAAAATTACTTTACCCTCAAAAAGTACTTCATCCAAACTTACTCTTAATGTAATATTTTTCGGGTGGTCAAGGAAATGGATGGTCGTTGAGAACTTGCATTTGTGTTTTACTAAGACACTGAACAAAATGTCAACTTTCAATAGTGAGGAAAAGAACATAAACATGGATTAACTGTGAGAATAAATTGAAACAAGAATTCAGAAGGGTTGGCCTGGCCCTCCAACTTGTGAAATAACAGCTCTGTTGTTTTATCATGTTGGTGGAGCTACTGATTGAATTGAAACTAGAAGAATGTTATTGCATCAGGCATGATAGGTCAACATCATTTGAAGCTTGATGTGCTGTTCCTTAATTTGGAGATTTATATGGTATAGAGAGAATAGCAGGAACTTATTCCTTTGTTTCTTTCCAAAAATTATTATTACGAATTTTCTCTAATTATTTACTGTTTTCAAGTACTGTTTTTCACCATGTAAATATTTGTGAAATAAGTTTAAAGTAATATAGCTATATGACTTTATAGTTTTTTTTAAAGGCAAACATAGCAATATATATAAATAGCAGAATGCCAGAACACAAGAGGTACTCAAACCAAATACAGTCTTAGAATATTAGGTCCCACATAGAAGAACCACACCAATCAAAACTACCTCCTAGATATACAAACAATAAGATCAACACATTACTCTTAGTATAAACAAGAGAAAGAGTTACACCTATCCTGAAATCATCACCAAGACCGTGAAACTATCCTATCAAAAGACCTTCCAAAATCTAGATCGAGAGAAGATAGCTGTCCTCGAATCCCAAATAACCCAGAAAGCTATATGACTTTATAGTAATATGATTTCGTGTTTCTATTTTTTTTAACATTCTTTAAATTTTGTGTGTTAAATTCTCTATTTACTACTCCATCGTTACAAAACTTTGGTATTTTTGGTCTTTTATTTTTATTCCAAAACAATGGTACTTTTAAAAACCCAATGTACAATTCACCAAATTTTTTCAAATATATCTTTTATATTTATTGAGTCTTTGAGAGTCTCGAAGTATGGATTAATTATACCAAGACTCTTTCATTTAGACTTCAGTTTTTCCAAGACAACAACAAATGGGGTATTAGTACTTAGCTAACACAAGTTAATGGTACCTTAGTTTGGGAATAACAAGCCAAAAGTACCAAAATTTTGGAACCGATGGGGTAACTTTTAGGGTTAATTACAGTTTTGGTCTCCCTCTTATGACCAACTCACGATTTTAGTCCCCAAACTTTTTTTCTCACGAATTCAGTCCCTCCATTTTCACAATTTCTAAAATCAGCGCCCCTCCATAATTTGGCCAAACATTTTGCTGACAAGTACATGGAGATGACTACATTGAGCATCAGATCTCATTTCCTTGAGCAGGATGGCTCACTGTCATTATTCTCTTTTTGAGACACTTTTTGGGTTCTTGTCTTCCCCTTTGTTTGGATTTTGCGTTTTGCATTTTGGTCTATACTATGCTGATATGACTTTTACATTGATTATGATGCACCACAACTTTGAACTCATAGCTGCATTCTCAATGATGATGGTTGTTTAGCTCTAATATGTTTTGCATCTTACCATGTGATCACTCCCGCATTAATTTTTAATCATCAGGTATTGCCATTTGTTGAAGATAAAGGTTGAGGAAAATCTAGATCATATGTTAGCAAGCTTTTGATAGTTCAACCTCTTAAAATCCCAGCTGTGAGGTTTGAGCCTAAACACTTATGATTTGTTGACTATGTGAGCATTCCTTGCATGTATTATTCTGCAAAACTTGAACTTGTGCTTAATTGTCTTACATTTGATTTATACACACACTGAGGCAATTTTTTTTGAAAACCCAGATCCTTTCAAACCACCTCATAATTGTTTATCCTTTGCTAGCCCCTTTGAGCCTAAATGTTCTTTGTTTTGTTCTGACATAGACCGCACCAGACAAACTAAATTCATAGTTTGTTCTCTTGACTTGGAGTTAGGTGGGGAAATGTATGCAAGTGTGGGAAATATCTAAGTTTGGGGTTGCTCCTGGAATAGCAACAAATTAAGTTTGGGGTGGTATATATACAAGAAAAAGGAAAAATAAAAAAAAATAAAAATTCATATATATATATATATATATATATATATATATATATACAGAAAAAAGAAGAAAAAAAATATAAAAAAAAATGCTTCTCTTGTGAAGTTTTGTTGGGGAAAAATTGTGAGTGGTGAAATTGTTTAAAGTATGAGAATAAAGGGAATTGTGCCTAACTCCAAGTTTTTAACCTACTTACCCAAATAATATCCACCCTTACCTAAGCCCCATTACAACCCTTAAGTCCTCAAATAGTGTGTGTGCATATCATTTTGTGTGGACTTTTCTAGAACTTGTTCAAGCCTATGAAACCATGATGCATGTACTGTGAATTGAGTGATTACCTTATACACTTCAGAGAAGAGAGGCAAATTAGTGAGATGTGTGAAAAGAGGGAACTTGAGAATGCTTACCTTTATATGATCTTGTGTTTTCCAATTCGAGTTATGTTGCTAATCAATGGACGTTATGTTAGATGACGACTTTTGATGTGTTGAAGTGTCTAATGGTATGTGTGAAAGCTGAATAAACACTACAAAAAAAGCAGTATAGGCGACGGATTTTTCCTTCGCTAATGACCAAAAATCCGTCGCTAATGTGCCTTAGCGAGGGAATTAGCGACAGAACAAATCCCTCGCTAAAAATGGCCTCGGTAATGGTTAGCGACGGAAGTTAGCGACGGAATTTAGCGAGGCAATTTAGCGAGGGAAATTTCGTCGCTAATCACCTCGTAATCTGTGTTTTTTTGTTAATAAAAGCGCGCCTTCGTCATTAAAGTATATTATAATATTATTGTTATAATAATTATTATAATATTATAATATTATTAATATTCGGTGTATTATAAAATTATTGTTATAATATTGTTATAATATTGTTATAAAATTATTATAAAATTATTGTGAAATATGGTGGTGGTGGTGGTGAAATATGAGAATGAGTTTGTTGTAGAGAGAGACGGTTAGAGAGAGAGACGGTTACAGAGAGAGGGAGAGAGAGAGAGAGGGGTATGGTTAGAGAGAGGAGTGAGGGTGGAAGTTAATTTTGTGGTGGTAGTAGTGGTGGTGGTGAAATATGGGAAGGAGTTTGTGTATAGAGAGGGAGAGAGAGAGAGAGAGAGAGACGGTTAGAGAGAGAGAGAGGGGTATGGTTAGGGGTAGGAGTGATGGTGAAAGTTAATTTTGTGGTGGAGGTGAAATATGGGAAGAGGGTTTGTGTGTAGAGAGAGAGAGATGTGTGAGGATGAGAGGAGCTATGATGTGGTGGTGGTGCTGGTGGTGTAGGGTGAGTATGGGTAGAGAGAGGAGAGTAAGGGAGAAAGAGAGTGAAGTGTGAGAAAAGAAAAGAAGAAGAGAAGAGAGAAGAAGAGGATGAATCGGTTTAAAAAAAAATTAGAATTAGCGACAGAAATTTTGCGACGGATTTTAAATTTAGCGACGGATTTGAAAATGCGCAATTTCCAAGGAATTAGCGACGGATTTTTGCGACGGATTTTAAATTTAGCGACGGAATTTAAAATGGTGCAATTTCCAAGGAATTAGCGACGGAATTTTTGCGGCGGAAATTCAAATTAGCGACGGATTCAGAATTTTACGCATTCCAAGGTTTGCACAACGGTCATGTCAGCATTAGCGACGGATTTTTTGCGACGGATTTTTTGCGACGGATTTTAAATTTTTTGTTAAAAAAGCGCGCCATCGTCATTATTAGCGACGAATTTTGGTTGCCTCGCTAAAATCCCTCGCTACTTCAACATTAGCGACGGATTTTGGTTCCGTCGCTAATTTTCCGTCGCTCATAAGCCGTTTTTTTGTAGTGAAAAAATTGCCACAACCTGAATTGAATGATTGCTTGAGGACAAGCAAAACTCCAAGTTTGGGGTTGTGTTGACTTATCTTCATATGTATATTGTTGCTCAGTTTTAAAGTCATAATGCCAGTCTTTGTTTTTGTTTCAGTCAATTTTCACGGGAAAATAGCATAGAATACAATTGATGTCATTAGGATTGCATTGTAAATTATTATCCTCTTTTCCGGTGCTTATTGTAAGAGAAAACCTTCAATTTGGTGTTTCGTCAACTAGAGAACCAGACAGCTTGCCTAGTGACACAACAGAGAAAAGAAGAAAAAATTATGTACAGTTTCGCGTTGCGACCAGAAGTCATCGCGTCGCAACCCAGGCAAAAATTCTTCCATCGCGTCGCAATTGGGTCGCATCGCGTCGCTATGGTCTGCAGAATTGACAGCAATATAAGTGAAAAATCAGAATATTTTGGGGATTCTTCTAGGAGGCGAAAATAGGGTTTTGGAGCTGTGAAAAAGAGCAAGATTGGGAGCTTCTCTACACTTGGGAACAATGAGTTGAAAGATCCAATGCACTCCTCTTTGTGTAACTTCTCTTTTACTTTGTCTTTCAATACTTTGAACATGAGTAGCTAATTTTCTTAGGGTTAGGAAGAGATGAATCTCTCCAAAACTATCATGTGATTCCATTATTATGATCAATGCAATTTAGTTATTCTTTTAAATTTTTCCTTACCTCCGTTCTTATTGCTTTACAATAATTATTGTTGTTGTAATGAATTAGGGTTTACTTTCACCATTGGGAGATGAGTTATGTTTCCGAATATTGGGGTTTTAGGTCATGAGTGTGATGATTATAGGAATACGATATTACTATCATGAATTCCGTTAATTCTCTACGTTTAATGCTTTGTTTAGTGGCGATACACTTAAGGAATTAGAGTTTCCCATTAGATAAAAGGGGTTTTAGGTCATGAGTGTGATGATTAAGGAATTGGGTAATTAAATTGGAATTGATCGATGGTATAGTGCATGATAGTGTAGGGGAGAGGATTCGATTCCTAACCACTTTTTCTCTCGCATTTTATTCTCACATTTAATCTGTTTCGGTTACTATCTATCACTCCTTATTTTAAACATTTTAGTAATTACTTAATTAAATTGATAATTAATCGCAATCCCTGAGTTCGACACTCGGTCTTACCGTTTTAATATTACTTGCAACGATTCGGTACACTTGCCGAAAAGTTAGCAGTGGCTCATTAGTCCTACATGGATGACACGCGGGACCATCAAGATGAATTTTAAAATAAAAAAGTATTAGGATTAGGGTTCTTGGAGAAACATTGATAAGTTTTGATGAATAAGATGAAATTGTTTTTCATAATTTAAAGAAAAAAAGAATACTTTTTTATTTTAAAATCCATCCTGCCAGTCATGTCTGTCATCCACGTAGGATTAATTAGCCTCAAGTCAGCAAAATATTTGACCAAATTAGGGAGGGACATTGATTTTAGAAATTGGGAAAATATGGGGACTAAATTCGTGAAAAAAATTAGGGAACTAAAATCGTGAATTGGGCATAATAGGGGTGCCAACAATGTAATTAAGCCTAACTTTTATTAACTCTAAAACATTGTTTGGCTTTGCAGAGCAAATCATTTACCATGAATTAGCTACTCAAAAAATTGGGTAACGTACGTTCCATCTCATTGCTTTGACCTTTATTAAAATAAAATTTGGTCCTGAGTTCTCTTCCAGTTTAACCAAGGTCTTGGATTCTCTTCTAGTTTGGATGAGATGGTGTGAGTCTCTTCCAGCTTAACCAAGGTCCTGGGTTCGAATCCTGCCTTGGGAATGCAACAACGTTAAATCTCTTGAGGGAGAGCTTTACCGCCCATTGTGGTCCTACCCAGCTCGATGGATTAGTCTCTGTAATTGCGCGTAGAGGATACTCGGTTCACACCAAAATATAAAATCTGGTAAAGAGCCATTTTAGTATGTGAATATGTGACCATTATACTAGTAGTTCTAAATGTATCGAAATTGCAAATACGGTCCTAAGTATCTCTTTCGTTTGTAATTTTATGGACTAAATTGACCATTAAAAAACACATTTGAGGACAAAAATTATTAACAAAAAATATCTTTGAGGACTAATATGATTTATGAAAGAGACTGTTATTTACAACAATCAGCATAACACAATCTTTAACCAAATAAAATCGTTTCAATGTTTGTATTTCTCTATATATAAACACTAATGGTTACTCAACTTGTTTTAAAAGTATTATTGGAAAAACCTCCGGACTCTCTGAGAAATTGAAAATCCCGTCATGCTCCACTTGATCAATCTCTAGGGGTCTCCTTGAGAGTTCAGAGGGGAGGGAGAGAAGGGCTTGAAAGAAAATGAAGGATGAAAGATAAATGGAAGGTGGGTGAAGTGTGGACAATGTATTTTTCTGCCTAGCTTTTCAAGCAAGTGATTTTGTGTGCCTTGCACAACCCTTCCTAAAAGATGGATGGAGTGTGTGTGCAATGCAATTGAAGTTAGACCATATTAATGCAATTGCTACTTATCAAAAATAAATGGAAGGAAGGTATGTTGGGGTATTAATTAGAATCCTCCCAATTCCAATCATTCCTTATTCTCCAAACACTCAAAATCATCAAAGCAAACTTGGCTATATTGGAATTGTCCTAATTTACCAATAAATCAAACTACAAAATCTTTGAATGATTAGGCTCCCTGCGTTTTGGAACTAATGTAACTCCATAAATGCTGATTAAACCAACATAACTTGGACGTACCACAACAAACAAGTGTCATGGGTTCTCAATCTCTAAATCACATAGATTACAATGAGGTGAGAACTTGATACCTTTCCTTTGCAGTTGTGACCTATAGTTGTGACAATATTAATTTTTATATGTCCTGGTAAAAATTAAGGCTCAACCTAAAGTCCTAATTAAAAACATATTGGTAATCATGAAGCAGGATGGTCTTCTATATTCTGGCAAAATGGCCAACCTAAAGCACACACTGCTTGGGTAAATTGTAGTCATATTATCTTATATTCTCTCTCATTTAAAGAAAAAAGCAATCTCTCGAATTTTACTTTAAGCTTCACTCACCATTGAGGCCCCAGAGATTTATAACGTGGAAATATTGAGCTATATATGCTGACAAAATTTTCCTTAATTTTTATATTAGGACAACGTGCATAGAACTGAGATATGTATTTGGGTATGTACACAACTAGAATTTTTGATTAGAGAATTATAGAATTTTTGATGCAAGAACTTGACTTTTTATGCACGCAAAAGTATAACATCAAAACATTATATCAATATATAGTTGATCTTTGTATAATAAGAGAATTTAATTAGTTCATGCAAATTTTTTCTTTGGTTTTTATAATGTATTCAAAATCTGAAATTACTATAATTGATCAATGACATTCATTAAGGCGCTATAAATGATATTGATATTAATCTAGGCGTGTTATTTCTAGGTTTTTTCCTCCGCCTCTTCTAGCGTGGATGAAGAGGCCTAGCTAGGTGTTTCCTCTAGTGAAATTGGATTTCAATTTCCTTGTATCCTACTTTCTGTCTAGCTTATTGGTTATACCGTATCAATAAATTTTTAATTATCGAAGAAAAAAAATCTATGTGATATGATCACTTCGTTGGTTTTTTTTTTGATAAGCAATGGAACTGTATTAATGAGGGGCACAAGGGGTGCCAAACCCTTTCATCGATTGTCCGGGGGGCCTCGTTAAAAATTCCAAGGGCCAAAACCCAATGGAAAAAAGACCCAAGGAGAAAAGAGTACCCCCAAAGAAGTAGGTTACATAGATGATAAGCAACCAAGTGGACAATTCAACCAATCAACAAAATTACACTTTAGTTTCCTTCCCCTTCTAGAACTAAACCAGCCCCATGAGATTTGCTTAATCCATATGATGATGGCATCTTCATTTGCAACAATACTCTCGAACATGACCCGATTTCGTGCTTGCCATATAACCCATGTCGTTGCCATCCACACAAGATGCTTCACCTTCTTAAGCTTCCAACCCTTTAGCCTAAGACCGAACCCAATAAAGTGAGCAGGGATCTCATCTTCCTCCAGCAGCTGAACACCGATCCACTGCATAACTGCAGTCCAAACAGCCTGCGACATTCTGCAGTTACAAAACAGATGGTTCGCCGTTTCGTTCTCTTCAAAACAAAGCACACAGCACAACTCATGTACATTATTAATGATTCCCCTTCTCTCCAAGTTATCACGCGTAGGCAAGCGATTTAGCATCATCTTCCAAACGAAAATCTGCACTTTAGTTGGCACATCACAACTCCAAATCTTCGAACACAAAGCTGCCTGTACACCCTCCATCGTTCTAGTTGTACCTGCAAATACATTAACCAGCCAGCCATAACAAGATTTTACGGAGAAAGTTTGCTTGTTATCTATGATCCACAACCACCTATCCTGTCTGTTATTTGACAGGGGGTTGTCCTGCAAAATAGTCTTCAATTCCTCAGCTTGTGCAGCATCGGCCACACTGCAGTCATGCAACAAATCCCAGCGCCACATCCACCTTCCATCCACCCAGCCACCGAGGCCAGCTACAATGATAAGTTTCTGTTCAGCAGCTTCATATAGTGCAGGGAACAGATTGGAAAATGCCAACGGGCCACACCAAATCCCAGTCCAGAATTTTATCTTGTCCCCTCTTCCAATTTGCAATTTTGTTACACAATTAAACCAACGTGGATTATTTGTAAAATCAGTCCCCAAATTTACAAGATCACGCCACCAGATAGATGCTCTACGCAAACTAGCTTGTGAGGCCTCACCCTCAAACCAACCATCTAGTGCGCCATATCTACTCCCCAACACCTTATGCCACAAGTTGTTACTACCATTCAGACATTTCCATCTCCACTTGCTTAGCAAGGCTATGTTGAAGGCTTCTAAATTTTTTATTCCAAGCCAACCCTTTTCTTTAGGAAGACAAACCACATTCCATTTGACTAGTGCCATTTTCCTCACATCATCATTCCCACCCCATAAGAATTGCCTCTTTAGTCTAACAATCTCCTTAATAACCTTTTTAGGGGCTTTGTAGAATGAAAAGAAATACAAAGGAAGAGTGGAAAGCACCGAATTAATTAAAGTGACTCTACCTCCAATAGAGAGATGCCTGCCCTTCCAAGATGATAATTTACCCCTTATGGCTTTAATTACCGGTTCCCATGTCGCCACTCTTCTTGGATTAGCTCCAACTGGGACACCAAGGAATTTGAACGGAATTCTACCAATATTACATGCCAAGAAGGTAGATGCACATTGCAAATCCCTCTCCTCCATATTAATTCCGAAGACATTACTCTTAGCAAAATTAACCTTAAGCCCGGAACATAATTCAAAACTCCTCAAAATTGCCTTTAGACACCACAAATTACGCATGTCCCCATCACAAAAAATCATAGTGTCATCCGCAAACTGTAATAGCGTCATGATGCCTTATTAGCATGTAATTTTCTTTAAACTTTTCCTTGAGCCCTAAAATAAATTCTATTTAAAATTAATGTTAGTGATTAAAACAATTATGTCAGATTTTAGAGGGATGAAAATGTTACGATTGAAAATGAAGAAGAGGGTGGCACACAATGCTGGAAGTGGTGAATTGAGAGGAGGCATGAGAGAGAAATTCTATAACAGAAAGTATCTTACGGTTGCAGCATAAAAGGAAAGGCATCATCCATTTGTTGGGGTGTGTAGAATTTGATGAGTCTACTTCCTCTCTCTTGGGCACTATATGAGTGAGTCTCTTTTTTTTTTTAAACCAAAGTATCTCCTGCACGCGCAACTATAGAGACTAATTCTCCAAATTACTGAGATCTATTTAACGAGTTGACCTCTCCCACCAGGTATTTTTCCATACGCACCGGCCAATGATCGAACCCTTGACCAAATGGTTAAGGAGCTCAAATATCTACCACTTGTACTATACCATGTTGGCCTATGAGTGAGTCTCTATTACTCCTTTTCTCTTTCTAGTAATATTTTTCTATTCTTTAACTTCGTAGCTATTACCGTGACCCTCAGTCTCTCACCATTGTACTTCATTCCATGATTCTAATGAGAAATTGCTGAGAAATTTTCACCAATTCCATTTGTTAGTATCTGTTATTTTGCTAACCATTACAGAAAACTAAAGAAAAAATTTAGGAGCCAATACCAAAACTTATTCATTTGGGGGTTTTCATGGGGCATCCTTGCATGGTGTGATGGTGCGACAATGGTGAAAGCAGAACATAAACATTTACTAGGTGAAAGAAGGATCACGATTGACTGCAGTCAGGATTGACTGCAGTCACAGCATTCAAACTCATAATAACCGTTAGATCTAAAAATAGAGCAATCCTAGCTGTTCATTTATTTTACTTAAAAAAATAATGAAAAAATTAGTTTGGAGAGATATAGACTCAAACAACAGCAGACAATCTGAATCCGTGAAAGAATGAGGGACATATATAGTTGAAGAATGGGGTACATATCCTCTCCTCAATTTTCCACTAGGAGAAGGAAATACTCAAATATTAAAATAATAATTTTTTAATATAATATTATTTTAATAACCGAGTCTATTTCTCTCCTACTGAAAAATTTCAGTGACCGAAGAGGATCTCAGTCCTGAAAAATGAGACTCAATTGAGAAAAAAATCCAAATAAAATTATTTTGATATAAGATTAAAAATTTGATATGTGGTGTAACGATACACGTACATCATGTACATGCATATACATGAACTTAAACAAGAAAAACATAAGATATGTGCTAAAAGTCTATGGTTAAGTTAGTGAGGTTAATCTAGCAAGCTGGGAAAGTTATTGAGCAAGAAGTCCAAAACAAAAGTGCTTTTAAACCCTACTACATTACAAAGCTCAGATCCCATGGGTTGGACAGAAATTTGAAGCTAATGATTGTTACTCATCAACGTTTAAGATCATTACATTGTCCCACTAGGATATTGAAAGAATCAAATCTATTTCCATTTCAATTACCAAGTCTGAAATTTGTGTGCTTTCTCCCTTTTCAATACATCCAGTTTGTAAAGCTCCATCACCACCGAGTTTACCGCAAAAGTCAAAAAAGTAAGAGAAAAACATCTCACCATGTTCCTCTCCGATGGAGAAGAAGATAAGAGATAAAGAAAGTGCTGGAAAAAAAAAAGGGCTCGTAACCCAATGCCATGTCTAACTTGACTAGGTCTCAATTTGGTAAGTGGAATTCTGTTTTTACGAATAATTAATAATTTTATATGTAATTTATAATAACATTAGATTTATAAATTATAAAGTAAAAAGGGGTCGACCTGGTTCGCCTCTTATGTTGAATTCCTGTAGTGAGATCTCAGTGTTGGCAATGTGAGATTTGCTTTTAAGCAGGAGTGAAGATTAATCATTCGTTAAAAGCATTGAGACACTTCGTGAGTAGTAATGATCCAAACAAAAAAATAGTAAAAATGTTAATAGAGCAATGTTTTTTAAAAGGCAAACATATGATATATAATATAAATAACTGAGCAAAATGGGTACTCAATCCATATATAGCATGAAAAATCCACTTCCAAAAAGGAGAAAAACAAAAAGAACATCTACCTCATGAAAATACACTCAATAGGATCAACAAACCACTCGCAGAATAAACAAAAAGGAGAGCTACCCCTAGCCAAAAACCAATGCCAAGAGAGAGACACTTTCCGATCAAAACACCTCCTTAGGTCCACTACAAGAATAATGGGATTTTCCGGCCGAATTTATCTTTCCGGCGGATTTTATTCGCCGCAAACTTTTCCGGCGGATTTTGGGGGTATTTCTGGCGGATTTTTTGGCATTTGCGGCGGATTTTTAAAAAAATTTTTTTTTTTTTAAAAAAGTATATTTTTTTTAAAAAAAATTTAAAAAAATCCGCCGCAAAAGCCAATTTTTTTTTTAAAAAAATCCGCCGCAAAAGCCAAAAAAAAAACAATTTTTTTTTTAAAAATTCCGCCGCAAATACCAAAAATCAGCCGCAAAAGCCAAAAAAAATTTCAAAAAATCCGCCGGTAATTTCAAAAATCCGCCGGAAAATTCGGAGGGAAAAAATTCGCCTATAAATAAAAATTTCTCCTACACTCCTCTCATTCTCTCATTTCACTCTTTATTTCATTCTCATTCTCTTCTATATTTCTCTACATATCTCTCTTCTATATTTCTTATACTCTCATCTCCATAAATTTTTCTACATATCTCTCTTCTATATTTCTCCTTTCTTCTTCATTCTTTTTCATTCACTCCTTAATTCTTATTTCTTCTTACTTCTTTATTCACATTCTCTCATATATCATTCTCTTCTAACACTCTCTTTCATTCTTATTCCTTCCTACTTCTACATTCTCATTCATTTATTTATTTTCATTCTTTTCTATATCATTTTTTCTCATATTCTACTTCATTTTCATTTTTTCTTACTTTTTATTAAAATACAAATTAAAAATTAAAATTCGAAAAAATCGAAAAAAAAAATTCAAAAATTCAAATTTTTTACCGCCGGTTTTTTTAAAATTTTTTTTTGGATTTTGCGGCGGATTTTAGGCATTTCCGGCGGTTTTTAATTTTTTTTTTGGCTTTTGCGGCGGATTTTTGGCATTTGCGGCGGATTTTTTAAAATTTTTTTTTTTTAAAATCCGCCGCAAATGCCTTTAAAATCCGCCGGAAAATTCCAAAAAAAATCCGCCGCAAATGCGTTTGCTGCGAGCTGGCTACTGGCGGCAAAAATCCGCCGCAAAGTCCAATTTTGCGGCGAAAATATGGCTTTTCCGGCGGATTTTGCCCGCCGGAAAATCCTGTTTTTCTTGTAGTGCAGCTACAACTCCAGAGAAAATACAACAGTTTCTCAGATCCCAAGAAACCCAAAGCATAGTATGCCAGATGAGCATCAAGCCACGTCTGCCTCTAGTTGGACCACTCAGATGAATGAACTGAAGGAACATGGACGAAATATCCCGCTGCATCATAAAATCAAAACTCATCCAACTGACAGTGGCATACCAGATCGCTGAAACAAAACTGTGTTCCAACACAAAACACAAACAATAGCTGCCACGTCTATGATCACTCCTCTAGTAAACAAGTTTGTCTGAGTAGCTACTCTATTCAAGAGAAGCTGCCAAGAGAAGGTGGCTACCTTGAAAGGAGCAAAAATCTTCCAAACAATGAGGGGGTGATAAGCAGAAGAAACCGTGAACAATCCTGAAGCATGAGGGGACCATACCCAAAAGTCTAGCACTGCCGAAAAAGAAACAGAAGCTAGTGACTCGTGGAGCTCCCTAGAAATATCCTCCTCCCAAGCAAACAAACGACGCCTGCAAGGAATAAACCAAACCCAGACCCCTTCAGACCAACTACCACAAGAGCTGACTAGAGCAACAGGGTCTGAAACTACTGAAAAGAGTCTAGAGAACGTAGACCTACGGGGAAGAATCACCCAACCAAACATCATGCCAGAAAAGGGCTTTGTTACCATTCCCCACTTTTAACTTGGAGTTATCCGAGATCCAGTCTCCCCCCTCAGACCCCCACCAACCTAAATGTTATACCCCAATTTTGTCTGCGTTCCTTTTACTCCGGTCTTTTTTAGTTTGCGCGTCTTTTTTAGTAGGTAAAAGTTGTAAGGTCTCTCGGGTCCAGTTACTACGAGACTAATATCGCTTTGGGAATGTCAATCTTATTCGGGTCCCTTTGGATACTATTTGGTTTAATTGAGCCTATGTCTAAATAATTTGGGCCTATGCTTGTGCGATTGGACCTACGTTAGTAACTTGTTTTGATTGGACCTGATTTTAGTAATTTGTTGTGATAGGGCCTAAGTTTAGTACTTTATTTAATTGGTCCTAGCTTTAGTTTTTTTTTCATTATTGGGTTTGACCCAACTTAAGCTATTTGTTTATTTAGTCAAAAAACATAGAATAAAGAAAATTACAAAAAAATGCAAAAAAAAAAAGAAATAACAACAACAACAACAACAACAACAACAACAACAACAACAACAACAACAACAACAACAACAACATAGAGTAGCTGCGCATCTAGCTTGGCTCTCCTTGGTGAGCAAGTCTTCACCTTCTCCAACCCTAACCCTAATCCTGAAAATGGAAACAAATCAATCCACATAAATATTTGATTATGATTTTTACCTAGAAAAGTAGAACCAATTCATACAGAAGACAGACAAAAAAATTTAGAAATCACCTAAAAGATTAGTGGTTCACATCAAAACCCTAATCACCTAAAAACACGGGTTCAAATTTTCGAAGCAAAATAAACAATGATTGTTCAGAAACAGAGGTAGCAGTAAGAGCAATAAGCAAAAAAAGGAGTTTTAGAAACTCGGAAACCAGGTTGGTTTTGTCTTCTTTTTTTTGTGTGACTATTTTGCTTTAGGTGATTTTAGGGTCATTTACATATTATATTAGTTTTAGGTTCAAATGGGTTGGTCTATAATATTGTTAGTGTTACTTGACCATATGCTTTATTGGCCATTAATCTTATGTAAGTTTTGTTTATTTAAGATCTAAAATTATCAGAAGTAGATTAGTAGTAGAGATGGAATAGAAATAGGTAGATAGGGATTAAAATCACTAACAAGTTAAACCCTAAAAAAACATAAATAGAATAAGTTAGATGAAAAAGAACCATGAATCATTAGGGAAGAAGAGAAAGAAAATCAAGGTTCCTTCCAATGTTCTCATTTCCTTTTATATCTCATTTTCCTTTTTTTCATTTTTTTAAGAAAAGAATTAAGAACTTGTGTCCCAGGAAGGTAGCTCAGCTGGCGAGCTAATGGACATGAAGTAATTGCAAGATCGAGGTCCAGGGTTCAAACCCTGGAAACTAACATTCCCCCACCCCACTAACATTTGCTTATAAAAAAAAAGAATTAGGGTTCTATAATCTATAAAATTAGGGTTGCCTTATATAGCCCCTTTTAGTATTTATTTTATTTTAAAAAAGAATTTTAAAAGCATCAGATTCATTTTCGCACCTCTGCAGGCCCAAGATTTTAAAAGCCCATAGAATGAAATTTGGGCTGAAGTTGTCGCACCCCACTGATAAGGCACATGTTTTTTGTACCCCACCTCGATACACTATACCCCCTCAATTATTTTTATTCTCAGAATGCCCCTCAATAAAATGACCTAACGGATTTATCTAATTGAAATATAACAAATTTATCTAATTAAAAAATAAATCCGTTTTGGGGAAAAAAACCAAAACAGATTTATCTTTTAGTTAGATAAATCCGATTTAGTAAAAAATGCATAACAGATTTACTTAAAGAAAACATAAATCCGATATTTAAAAACAAGACAACAGATTTACATCAAACCCTTATAAATCTGTTTTGTAATTTTTTAATAACGAATTTATCTAATAAATAGATAAATCCGTTTTGTAAAATAGTTAATAAATAAAATTGATAAATCTGTTAAAAAATTAAAATTAGTTTTAAAAAAATAGATATGGATATCGGTGATCTTTTAGTTCCGTTTAGTGTGTGGATATTCGTTAACACGTGACGATGTTGTACGTTGAGTGAATAACTTAAGCTAAAAAGTCGGTTTTTGGGTAACCTACTCCGATTGCAATGAAACCACAACCATTAAAGCGAAAAAAATCAGGGATCATAACGCCCCAATAAGGGACTTGTATTGGGACAGGGGCTCAAAATCCCAAATTCCATCGTTTACTATTGTTTTTTAATTTTTCATATTCTCCAAAAAATCTAAAAAAATTTGCATACACTTATTTTGGTTTTATTAGATTTTGAGTGGTGTTTTTATAATTTATTTTTTAATACGCAACAGATTTACCTATTTATTAATAAATAGATAAATCCGTTATTATAAATTTACAAAACGGAATTATGTGTTGCTTAGGTAAATCCGTTTTGCAAAAATATAAAAACGGAATTATGTATTGTTATTTTTCTTCTAAACTAATTTATCTAATTTAAAGATAAATCCGTTTTGAAAAAAAACTAAAACGAATCTATCCTTAAATTAAATAGTTCCGTGTGAAGAAATTTAGTACAGGTAATTTGGGAGTAAAAAAGTTGTGGGGGTACGAGGTATTGGTGTGGGGGTAAAAAAACATGTGCTCACTGATAATGACACAACCCCATTCCATAAACCTAGTTGACAGCCATCAGTCCAAGACCCAAAAACGAAACAGGGCTTTAGCTAGGTGCATCCCCCATTTTTAACAATACAACACCCCTGCTGCTAATTGCACCCTTCTTTTTATATGTACAATCCATTTCGTTTTTTATTGTTTTTAAGGGGATTAAGTCAATTGTACAATCAGGTTAGTCAGCGTTTTAGGATGAATGAATCGTACGGCTCAAGAGTCCTACGATCCATATTAAAAATAAAATTCCAATTAAAAAACAAACACAAACATACAAACCTTTTTTCTTCTTCTCAAAAATATAATTTTCAATTATAGGAGATTAAGTCGGTTGTACAACTGGGTTAATCTGCTTTTTAGGATAAATGAGTTGTACGGCTCAAAAATCTTAAAATCCCCATAAAACAAAATAAATAATTTCAAATTCGAAAAACATAAATATACAAACTATTTTTTTCTTTCTTCTCAAAAAATCTAATTTTCAAGTTATAGGATATTAAGTCGGTTGTACAATCGGGTTAAACTGCTTTTTAGGATAAATGAGCTGTATGGCTCAAAAATCCTAAAATCCCTATAAAACAAAATAAAAAATTTCGAATTCAAAAAACATAAAGGCTTAAATATGTTTTAGGCCCCTGCAAATATAGGGTGTTTTGGTTTAAGCCCCTGCAATTTTTTTTTTGGTAAAAGCCCTTGCAAAATGACATATTTTGTTATAAGCCCTTCTATGACTAAAATGTTAGCCTATAACATGGAATGCTATGATTGCTGGATATGTTGAGAAGGGCTTATAACAAAATGTTTCGTTTTGCAAGGGCTTTTAACAAAAATTTTTTTTTGCAGGGGCTTAAACCAAAACACCCTATATTTGCAGGGGCCTAAAACATATTTAAGCGAAACATAAATATACAAACTATTTTTTTCTTTCTTCCCAAAAAATCTAATTTTCAAGTTATAGGAGATTAAGTCGGTTGTACAACCGGGTTAATATGCTTTTTAGCATAAATGAGTTGTACCGCTCAAAAATCCTAAAATCCCTATAAAACAAAATAAACAAATTTCAAATTCGAAAAACACAAATATACAAACTATTTTTCATTCTTTTAAAAATCAAATTTTCAAAAATAGGGGATTAAGTCAGTTTTACAACTGGGTTAATTTTCTTTTTAGGATAAATGAGTTGTACAGCTCAAAAGTCCTAAAATCCCTAAATTAAAAACACCAACACACAAACTCTTTATATTGGAGATACGTAGGAGCGGGGGCCCACTCATGTGAAGGGATTTACCAATGTTTGCCTTTAAAATCAAACTTTGATGGCGGCTTTATTTTGGACTTTGAAGAGAGAGTGATTTAGGGTACTAAGGATTTATTTAGTAACTATTACTAAAAGGGTATAGGTGTTTTTTTTTTTAAATTGGGGAAGGGGGAAATTTCATTAATCAAAGTGGCACTAATGGCCATTTTACAACTGTCCCCGAGGGGATTCGAACTCAGCACCTTGAGGATACAATGCTAAGCTCTTACCACTGAGCTAGGACCTCAAGTGTAAAGGGTATAGGTGTAATTTCCCTAAAAAATAAAAAAACCTTTCGGTAACCAAAACGCGCCCAAAAATTCTGCAACTTCAAATAATCAACTCTCAAACATAACGCCTTCTTTTCCACAAATCCTTCTTCTCCGGTGAAATTTCTTCCACCGTTTCAGCGACTCCCTGCGAAATTGTTCTTCCACCGTTTCCACACCCACTCTCAAATCGCGAAAACGGCTTCTTCTCCATCTTCATCGAAGCATTTGGAGTTGGTTGGTGAAGAGACGGTGTTTACGGAGGAGCTCTCATCCCTTGCGTCTTCTAGAAGGTTACTTCGGTTGGTTCTGGAAGCGGTTTCAACCATCGTTTACGGAGCAAATCGTCTCGTTGTCGTTTTGTTCATCATGAACGTTGTCTCTTCAGTTCGCACCGTCGTCTGCGGCGAAACTCTTGCGAAATCCTTCTTTTTCGGGGTGACACTCTTCCCCGGCGTGACACTCTGTTGTTTTCTTCAGGTTAGATATTGCTTTGCGCGTCTCGTCCTTCGTCGTCTATTTCTTCGCCGTCGCGTTCTCCGTGAGGAAACCGTTCTTCGCCGTCGCCGTCATTATCTGTATGCCTCTCTCTCTCTCTCTCTCTCTTTCTCTCTATCTCTCTCTCTCTCTCCCTTTGTTGTGTTCATTTCCATTGTAAGCACATGCATGTATTTTTGAAGTTGGATTATACTTCAATGAAGCCATGAACTAGTTAATTAGAAATGGTAGGTAAGTTTTTTAAGTTTTAACTTACTAACCATTGTGTTACTAGTTTGTTGTTAGTGGTTAAGTGCTTCGTTTTGGTATCTGTGACCACTAACCACAAACTAGTAACACAATGGTTAGTGGCTACTAACCATTGTGTTACTAGATCATGGTTAGTGAGTTTTTGGTATTGAAATTTTATTTGATTTTCATGCTTCCATTTCCTAATTTCTTAATTTCTTTTCTGAAGCTGTAAGATGTTGTGAACTTAGTTAACATGGCTTGAGGGAGTGGCTCCTATATTGAATTAATTTTGCGTAAAGGAAGAAAGAATGGAAGCAGGAGTATTTGGTGGCTCTAGCCAATGATTCCTAAATTTGGGTTCTATATTTGGTTTATGTAGTCATATGTTTCTGCATGTTGTTTGATTATGATTCTCTGGCTATGCTTATCTGTTTGAATGAGTTTGATTTAAGCTAGCATGAAGGAATTAAGTCACAATGGAAATTATGGTTTCTGAATTTATTGGTTCAAATTGCTACTGATATGTTTTATCTCTAGTAGTTTTAGTTGTTATTAACATAAGTCACTTCTAGCTTAGTGGAAGATTCTTTCTACGTCAAGTAGCATTCTATTTTCCAGTTAATGCCTTTGTGAAATTAAGGAGAACATTGATGCTCTCTGTCATAATTTGGTTTGATTGTATTTGAATGTGTAGAATATTGATTCTGTAAGCAAATGCCTTTTTGTACCATAATGTCTTCATAACTTGTATTCTGTTCTTTGTGAATGAGTAGGAAGTAATTGACTTAGATTTTGAAAATGCCCTGTATACTTCGTAATATGAATCGTAATTCTGCTTTCTGGTTTTTTGTTTTAGTTCATTCTGTTTGGTACATTAACCACACATATGCACATCACTGGTTAGTGGGCACTAACCACAGAATTGCTTGACAATGGTTAGTGACCACTAACCACAAAATAGTACAATTGTGGTTATTACTTGTAAGATTGATAATGTGATTCTAATTTTAGTTTTTGATTCTAACTTCATGGTTGTTGCCCACTCATTTTTTAACATGACCTATATTGCAGATCCTGATCCCTACTATTGCTCAATCCCATTTTGTCACGTATGTGCTCAACTTGAAGATGCAGAGATATGAGTATCTAACAAGCCTTAAACTGTTTTCAAGAAAGGATGAAAGTGACACAATTTCAGTATTTAAAGGCCTTGGGAACAAGTTGATGACTGAGGCACGCAGTTTTGTTGTGGAGAGATACAACGTCATGGGAAAGGCTTGTCCTTATAAATGGGAAGAATTTGAGTGGCATAATCCACAAATGCCACAACAGCCAGATGGAGATAGTTGTGGTGTATTCACAATGATGTTCCTAAAGAATTGGCATGGAAATGAAAATGACATGGATTCGTTTCGCAACCGGGATGCATTGGGAAGGAGTGAAAGGGTGTTTGCAACTAATCAATTCCGGATAGATCTCTGCTATCGTGAAACACCGAACCAACTTGCTGAAGGAATCGATACAAGAGGAAGCAAACACCTTTTGTGAGCAATTGAAAGCTGAAAGAATGAAAGTTGAAGGGGAAAAAAGGCTCTAGGAAAAAGAAGGAAAAGATAGGAATATTAGAGCTGTTTCTTGATTGTAATTTTTTTTAGATTGTGAGACACTATTGCAATTGTACCTGAATGAAGAAATTGAACTTCTATGTAATTGCTTTGGCTAGTGTATGGAATTTATCTAAGCTACTAGCTGAATGAAGAAATTGAATTTCTAATGTACTATTCTAATGAAGAAATTGAGATTTCTAGCATTAACCACTGTATCATGCCTTCAAATTTAAGTCTCTAAAAGACTCTAACAATTTCATTTCATGTATCATGAACCCAGCCATGTGGATGGATTTCCTACTAAGAGCATCAGCTACCACATTGGCTTTCCCCGGATGATACTTCAATTTTAAATCATAGTCCTTCAGAAATTCCACCCACCTTCTTTGTCTGTTGTTAAGCTCCTTCTGATCAAAAAGATATTTCAAACTCTTGTGATCGCTAAAGACCTCGAAACAAGACCCATAAAGGTAATGTCTCCAAATCTTCAACGCATACACTATAGCTGCCAACTCCAAATGAATCTTCAATTGTCTAGACGCATAAGCTACCACTTGCTGATTTTGCATTAGAACACATCCTAAACCCTTCCCTGAAGCATCGCTGTATATTTGGAATTCCAAAGATGGATTTGGAAGAATTAGGATTGGAGCAGAAGTCAACCTAACCTTCAATTCTTGAAAACATTCCTCACAATCGGCATCCCATGTAAACGGTTGGGCCTTACGAGTCAACCGAGTAAGTGGAAGAACCAATTGTGAAAATCCTTGAATAAACCTCCTGTAGTAACCAGCTAGACCCAAGAAACTTCTTATTTCAGTGACAGATGTTGGTCGTTCCCAGTTCAATACAGCTTCCACCTTACTGGGATCCACCGCAACTCCCGATTGGGAAATCACGTGTCCCAAAAACTTCACTTCCGGCATCCAGAAGTCACACTTCGACGGCTTGGCATACAATTTCTTTTCTCGGAGTACGTTCAGAACAATGCAGAGATGTTGGACATGCTCCTCAATGGTCTTAGAGTACACCAAGATATCATCAATGAATACTACAACAAACTGATCCAGGTAGGTGTGGAAATTTCGGTTCATGTAATCCATGAATACCGCTGGAGCATTAGTCAAACCGAAGGGCATTACTACGAACTCGTAATGTCCATACCTCGTACGGAAAGCTGTCTTCGGAATGTCTAAGACTCTAACTTTGATTTGGTGATACTCCGACCTTAGATCAATCTTTGAAAACACAACCGCACCTCTAAGTTGATCAAGAAGATCATCTATCCTTGGCAATGAATATTTGTTCTTAATCGTCACCTTGTTGAGTTGACGGTAGCCAATACACAATCTCATGCTTCCGTCTTTCTTCTTAACTAGCAACACCGGAGCACCCATGGAGAAGCACTCGGTCGAATGAACCTCTTTGATATTAATTCTTCAAGTTGAGACTTCAATTCTTTCAATTCTAAACGAGACATTCTGTAAAGAGAAATAGATATTGACCCTGTGCCAGGAACCAACTCTATAGGAAACTCTACCTCTCGGTCAGGAGGTAAGGATGAAACTTCATCTGGAAAGACATCTAGGAATTCATTTACCACTTGAACAGAAGATAAATCTAAACCCGTTTCCGTAGACGCAGACAACATAATAATAATTGCTTCCGCACCTTGGAATAATGTCTGGCTTGCTTCGGTGTAAGAGATCGTTGCTTCAGAATCTGCCTGTGTCAATCCCACGGATTCTGAGGCGAAGCTGATGGTTCGATCGGCACAGTTGATGGTTACTTGATTGGCAACCATCCAATTCATACCCAGAACGATATCCATACTTCTCATAGGCAGGCAAATAAATTTGATAACAAAGTTTCTGTCCCCTATGACAAGTAGGAAATTTTCACACAATGATTGGGTCTGGACACGACCCTTGGCAGCAGTAAAGATAGTTATCGGTTCGGATAGCTCAGACAATGCTAGTCCCAACCGATCAACACATGCTTGTGAAATAAAACAGTGATTTGCACCGGAATCATATAAAATACTGACTGAGTTATTAAAAAGAGATCCCGTACCCCTCAGAAGATTATCAGTAGGTGTGATTGTCCGAGCATCCAAAGTGTTGATTCACGCCTGACCAGGAGCATTTGGTGCTCTTTGGAAATTCTTCTTTGATGGGCACTTATTTGCATAGTGGCCCTCTTCATTACAAACATAGCACCTACTGGATTTTTGTGGGAAATCCCCACGGTGATACCTCCCGCATGCTGGACAATTTCTAAACCTCGATTGGTCGGCCGTTTGCACCTGCTTCCTTTTATAATTACTTCCTTTGAAAAGCCTGTATGGAGTAGAAGATCCAACAACCTTTTTCTTACCCTTCCAATTATCTCTTCTTTCTTCATACATCTTCCTCAGATCCTCCTCTGCCACATATGCTTGTTGCACTATGGCAGGATAATTAACTAAAGTATAAGAACTGAGTCCTTGACTTATATCAGCTCGAAGACCTTCTTTAAACATCCGCATCTTCCACCTATCGTTTGGGGCATAGCTTCCCAACTCATAAAACTGAGACAATCTTTCAAATCTAGCAGCATACTCCCCCACTGACAAGTCACATTGCTTAAGATTCACAAATTCCGCTTGCTTGCTTAACTTCTTCACTGAAGGAAAATATTGCTTCAAAAATATCTCCTTGAAGTTGTCCCAAGTGAGGGGAGTTTCTTGGAGTTCCATCATTCGCCTTGCATTACACCACCAGGTGTAGGCATCTTCATTGAGTACATTAGCTGCACATATTACCTTTTCCTCTTCTCCACATTGTAGGGTCTGAAAGATCTTCTCCATTGAGTCTATCCAATAATAAGCAACCATTGGATCTGGTCCGCCCTTGAAAGTCGGGGGCTTCATCTTTTGGAATCGGAAATATGTCCTATTAGGATCTTCTTGATGAGGTTGAATGTTAGGCTGCTGCAAACCCGTATGGTCATGCTGCATCTGCAACATATCATGCATCATTATCTGTTGATTCTCAACCACATTCTGCATCCATTCGAAATGTGGATCAATAGGAGGAGGGACGCCTCTACCTCTTCTGGCCATGATTCTGCGAAATATGCACAAAGTATTAAGTTGATCAAGCTCAATGTCTAATAGCATACTAAGAAAATCACGACTGAAGAAAGCAAAGACCCTAAAAGCTAAGTCCGACTAGGTCGAACCGCTCTGATACCAACTATAACACCCCGGTATTTTTATCGACTAAAAATGCCCGAGTGCACATTAGTAACACATCAGAGATATACAAGTCCTGCATAATTACTGAACACTGCAACATAGTTTTTCACTGAATAACAATCAAGCAGTCTTATTACACATAAGACCATAAAAAGGTTCTCAGACCATAATATTCAGCAACTATTGTATTCAGTATCATACAAGAAAGCGGAAATCTAACAACATCACACTAAAGCCATAGTGTTGTGATACATAGACAACAGAAGGAAAATAAACTTAAACATAAAGCTAAGTCATCATCCATCACTCGGGGCCACCTACTCGTGCCTCTGTGGTTTCTTCTGTCCCTGTTTCTCTGTAAAACAACAATATATAAACAATGAGATACAATCTCAGTGAGTTCTACCGAGACCCCTACTAACACTCTCGGTCAAATTATAACTTATGATTAACTCAACACGACACGACTGCAACTTTGCTAAAACCCCGGTGAACCGCATTATTTAACTTTTAACAGGTCACCGACTGCAACTTTGCTATATCCCCGGTGAACCTATTATGACACCGTACGACACCGAATGCAACTTTGCTATATCCCCGGTATCGCACAACAACTTTTTAACATAACACCGACTGCAACTTTGCTATATCCCCGGTGAACCCCCTTACCAACGGTATTTGCCAATTGGCACGGAGCCTAAGGTAAGAGTGCATGACTACGCTGCCTTAGTATGTTAACATCATGGGTCGTCACCCAAACTCGATATAGTATACACATATATCCACTATCGTATGAACTCATAGTTCATTTGCATTATACTTTACCACGTAGGGCTCATAGTTCGCTTTGTTATCAATAAAACATATCCGCACACGTATACTATTATTCGGTTTTTCGAGACAATTTCAACTTCAAAAGTATTTTATAAAACCCTTTTGAAACATACCCAAAATCATGGTATTATAAGCCTAATATCATTATAGAAGGGTTAGGAAAGAATTAGGAGAGGATTGGAATTGAAACGGAATCATTTCGGGAACTTTGTAAAATTTTGACAGAACCATGCGCACGGATCGTGCCCCTGGGACGCACGGATCGTGCGCCCTGTTGAGCTCTTGGAAAAACAGCAACCGAACCAGGCGCACGGATCGTGCCCCTGGGAAGCACTGGTCATGCGCATTTGACATCATTGGAAAAATGGCCTTTTTCATGAAAATTCACTTTCCGATCGATTCCTAACTTAACCACAACACTAAAACAGTCCCAAAACATGTCCAATAACATCACTCGATCAATCAATCCAATCAAAAACTCAATCTAAACCAATGTTATCAAATTACGATATATTTCGAAATAACGGTTTTTGACTCAAAATCTTTCGAAACCAAATCATGAAAAATTCATTTCAAAACGGAACAATCCTAAACGTGAGTAAAACTCACCCTTGACGCGAGAGCGACGGTTGAGCCGAAATCACCGAAACTTTGAAAATCCCCAAACGAACCCTAGAATCACCAATCCGCTTCCAACTTCGATTCGAGCTTCAAAACGCGATCAATCTTCCTCGGCTTCGATCCTAAGCATGATTCAATCATCAATTTCATTACACAATTCAAGATTTCACCAAATCACCATCAAGACCCTCATAAATTCGTAGGTCACCAAATAGGGGGAAAATGGAGGGGAATCTTACCAAGTTCTTGGGTTATGATGAGGGAGAGGAGATGATGAAGATGATGAATTTTGGAGGGGTGGGTTCACTTCCTCTTCTTCCTTTCTCTCCTTCTTTCCTCTTCTTCTTTTCTCTTCTTTCTTTCCTTCTCTTCTTTCTCTTCTTGCTGTTCGCGTTTCCTTTCTTTTCTTTCTTTCTTAAATCTTTCAATTCCTTTATATACCATGTGGTAATATGATCTAATGACCATATTGCCCTTATTCCGTTATTTCCTCCCTAAATTGCCCTTATTCCGCGTAACTTGGTTAGCGATCCTAAAAGCAACCAAATAATTCGATTAATTATTTTGAGGATGTTACACTCATACCATAGAATTCATTTAATTATAAGTCAGAATTTGCATGTATAATCATAACAATAAAAGCTGACAACTAGCATGCATGGGTACCTCTTTGAAAAGGAAAGTTTCAATTCAGTTTTAACATTTTTACAAACACTTAGTATGCATTCTACACAAAGACACAACGCACTTCGCAGAAAACAGAAACCCACTTTGCTACACAAATAGCAACAAGCAACAACAAATTTCATAGAGCAATTAAGAAATCATGAATGCACCAAAGTGAGAATGTGAGAACATCACTTACTTGTTGAGGAGTAAGGAAGAATGCGAGAAAAGATCCAACGGAGCAAACTGGACGCTCTGAAAATACAGTGGAGCAGGGACGATGATGTGAATTGAAATTAGCGGAAAAAAACGGCGATACGAACTGAAAACACAGCGGAAGAAAATAAGACGCGTTTTGAGAGAAGCTTTGTTTGCGTGCCGGAGTGCGTGATGGTTGCCGTAGTGATCCTTGCCGGAATGATCATTGCTGGAGGTTGCACGCGCAGAACTGATGCGAAGGTGAACGTGAGAACGAAAATGAAGATACGTGATGCGTGATCAAAAATGGAAGGGTAAAATGACACATATGCCCTCGTTAAACACTGTCCGTTAGATTAAAATTTATTAAAAAGGCTCTGATCCAACGGCTGCAACAGATTTAGTAAGCAAAACTAAGCTTTTGGCTTAGTATTCTAAGCTGGTGCCCTTCGAAGAATCCTTTTATGGATTTTTTGGTCGCTACACTAAACAATAAAGATCGTTCCACCAAACAGATGCTGATGAAGGAACACCCAACTAGTGAAAGTAGATCATAGATCCAATATGGCCTGATTGTACTTAGAAAACAAAACTTGCCTTAATAAGGCGTCCCCACCCGTGAGGAGCCTCAAACGCCACTTAGCCAATAGACTAATATTTACAACCCTCAAATCCCTAACCCCGCCGCCACTCTTAGGCTTACAAATATCCAACCACCTCACCCAATGTATTTTCTTCACCCCGAAGGTACCTACCCATAATAAGTCCCTTTGAATATTAACAACCTCTTTCCACACCTTCACAGACATCTTCATGAAGGAGAGGTAGAAAATAGGAATACTGCTCAAGATTGAGTTGATGAGAACAATCCTCCCACCAAGACTGATAAACCTATGGTTCCAACTAAGGAGCCTTCTCGAAGCACTTGAAGAATGTGGTCCCAAGTAGAGGCCCTACGAAGGTTAGCCCCAACAGGGAGCCCAAGGTAGTTGAAGGGAATAGCTCCTCTCCTACAGTTCAGGAATCTGGTGGCCATTGCGAAAAAGTCACCAGACACATTGGCACCAAGGAGGATACTCTTTGAAAAGTTCACACGGAGACCACATGCAAGCTCGAAATATCGCAAGACAGTCTACATAGCCCAAAGGTTATGTAACACCCCGATATTTCTAGCTTGTAGAAATACTAAAATGTACCACTTGGCATACATCAGAGTAACTTCCTGTCATTGAACATTGAACACAACTAAAAACTTCGTTAAATAATTATCAAACGGTTCCATGAACCTCATTAAACTTAACATAAAGTACTTAAGTCTCATAACTTAAGACTTATACAACCTGGTGTTCAATATCCAAAACATGAGTAGCGGAAACGATTTACAACTGTTACTACTAATAGTTATACAATCGATATTACAAAGACAACAAAAGGGACAAAGGCCTAAACATAAAACTGAATCTTCAATGACTTCATAAGTCACACCGGCTAACCGTGCTTCGTCGCCTTTGCTTTCCCCTGCTTCTCTGTAAAAACCACAACATATAAAGGGTGAGATAAACATTACCTCAGTGAGTCCTATCGAGACCCCTTACTAACTCTAGCGGTTCATTAACTTTAACCTTGAACTCATGGGCCTAATAAGCGACCATGTGGACATATATTTTATTTCTTGTAACTTGTAGCCCTAGTAAGCGACTACGCGTTATTATCTTTCTTTCTTTTTTGATGTAGCCCTAATAAGCGACTACATAACATGTCTTAACCTTTCCTTTAACTTAGCACAACACCTCAAGCCTACCTTAGCATGGTTATTTCTTCGGCTTTTGGTGAACCCATCCCGCTAATCACTAGTGGGCAAAACATGTGGACCTAGGATTTGGGGCTCATGACTTCCCCTCCCCTCCCGAACCGCTCCTCTAACGAACTCAGCTACCAGAAATCACTTGGACAGTACCTAATTCCAAATCCCAGCTACCCAATCTTCTCCCTAATGCTTAGAAACACAATGTAAGTTCTAAAATTGATTCTAAGGCTCTTCAAACCAACATGCAAGACTTCTCTAAGTGGAAAGTTCCATTTTTAGCTTTGGGGTCTGAATATGGAGAATGAAGAATAGAGGGGATGGGGTTCTGAAATTGGTATCAATAGGTAAAGACTGAAAAACTGAGTTGAATGGTGTTTTTGGATGTCACATGCATCAAGATGCTATTGAGTTCCTCCCCTCCCTTTCCTCCTTCCCTCTCGCGACTCTCTCTTCCTTTTCTCTGTTCTTTTTCTTTTCTCCAATTCTGAAATTTTGCAAATGATAGCTGCCTTGGGTATTTGGGTCAGCTGAAGCCTCACTTAATGAGGTGAAAGGACCAAAATACCCTCCCCACTAATACTCTCTTAACTTACTCCTAACACCACAATAATCCCATAACTCACTGACTTAACATAATATTTCAATTATGCTAATATCTTAGTTTAGCTAATTAATCATCTCATAATAAACCTCTTGTGCTAAATATTTGATTTAGCCAATAAATTATCTTAACCTCTTTGCTAATTTAAATAAATTAAGTTATCTAATTAGGGGATGTTACAGGTTATCTACTGATGCCTCTCCAATTAGAAGGGTATCATCGGCATATTGCAGATGGGAGACTGTCATCCCCCGAGGAAACTCCATTAACAAGATGACAGGCGACTGCCCGACGCATCAACTTGCTCAGACCCTCAGCTACTAAGAGGAACAGAAAAGGGGCAAGGGGGTTGCCTTGCTTCAACCCCCTCTTAATGCAAATCTCTTGTGTCGGTTTCCAATCGACCAAGATAGAAAGATTCCTCGAGAAAATACAGGCCCTAATCCAAGCTCTCCATCTGTCATCCAAGCAGAAATGCCTCAACATGTAGTCGAGGAAGCTCCAACTGACTGAATCATAAGCCTACTCGAAATCGACCTTAAAAATGACCAGGCAGTCTTTACGGTTCTTCTTTGCAATATCAATGACCCCGTTCACCACAAGAACCCCATCAACCAAGTTTCTACATTTTACAAAAGCAAACTGGACCGGAGAGATAAGGTCATCCCATAAACATACTTAGCCTCGCTGTCAAGACCTTAGCTAGGATTTTATAGAAGCATCCTAATTAAAAGATCAGACAATAGTCCCCCAAGGTAAAAGGACAACGAACCTTTGGGATGAGCGTGACAAAGTAGGAAGTAAACTATCTCGGGAGCTTAGCGTAGCAATAGAACTCCACAAAGAAAGTACCCAAATTTTGCCGCAACATATCCTAGAAAGTTTTTATGAAAGCAATATTAAAACCGTCAGTAAGACTGTGCAGGAGAGAGAACATAAAAAGGAATGCTATCCAAGTAAGGACGCTTCCAATCATCAGCAGAGAATCAATCCCTAAAGAACCGGGAGACTTTTGTGTTGTGTTTTTTTAGTTTCTTAAATACTTTTAATACGCATAATTATGTTATAAATTTGTTTTCAGCTTTTTTTTGTTTTTGTGTGTTTTTATATGCAATTTTTTTTGAAATGGCATGTGAAATGGTTTGCTTTTTGGAAAAATCAACTTAGTTGCATGATTGATCTCTACAATGAAAATTGGATTTTTGGTTCAAAAAGGATTTGTGAATTAGTGGTTGTATGCATTGGTAGCATAAGTGTGTACATCTTGCTAATAATCCAAAAGAAATGTTTTTGATAAATCAAGGAATTGTCGGATTTCAGGAAGTGCATAAAGCCTAAACCGTGTGAGTTGAGTGTATCCTAATCACTTGAATTGAGACTCATCATTGTTTTCACATGGTTGATTTTGCTTGAGTCTCTTACTGTTAAAGTTATATGTGATACATGGATATGATCAAGGCATGTTCTTTCATGATTCAACCTACTTAGCCAAAAAGCTAACCAATTATGATAATCCTTTGATTACCCCTTTTGAGCAGAAAAGGATTTTTTTCTTGTATATAACCTTTTAATCCTTAAAAGAAAAACAAAGAATCTCTCCCATACCTATTAGGTTAAAAGAACACTCATGAGTTGGTTATATTCAAGTTGGGGGGAAAGTTCTTTTGGATGGCAGAGTGGTATAAATAATAAGAAATGTGTGTCATACCCCAATTTTGTCCGGCTTAGGTCCAAACCCTAATTTTCTCCACAAAAAATAATAATAATAAAATGTATTGCATTTTGAATCCTAGAAACCGCTCCAAAGTTTTTGAAATCATTCTTAGGGTTAAAATGCACTTTTTAAGAAACTAGGGTTTTGAAAATGTGTTATGTATGCATGGCAAGTTTTGAAAAATATGTTATGCATGCATGGCAAGCTTTGGAAAATATCTTATGCATGCATGGCAAAAACATAAGAAACATTTTTTGTGAAAAAATAAGAATTGATTTCCATTCTGTTCCAAAGGCCAAGAATCGATTTATACTATTTTGTAAAGGCCATGAAATCGATTCCTTAATCCAATATTAAACCATGAAATCGATTTTCAGGCCATGTTGAGGAGCCAAGAATCGATTCCTCCTTATGTTATCAAGGCATGAAATCGATTTTCAGGCCATTTTTAGGAACCAAGAATCGATTCTTCCTTATGTCATTAAGGCATGAAATCGATTTTCAGGCCACTTTAAAGAGCCAAGAATCGATTCTTCCTTATGTTATTAAGGCATGAAATCGATTTTCAGGCCACTTTAAAGAGCCAAGAATCGATTCCTCCTCACTTTGTCAAAACATGGAATCGATTTTCAAGTCATTTCCAAGAGCCAAGAATCGATTCCCACTTATTTTAACTAAGCATGGAATCGATTTTCACCCATTCAGGATGTCCAAGAATCGATTCTTTGCTATTTCCAAAGGCTCAAACAATCGATTCATCCTTGCAATAAATGTTTTTTAAAAAATTCTACGCTTTCCTAAGCCTATAAATAGGCAGCCTCAAATCACATTTTCACACAGAGACTTCACACAAGATCAGAGAGAAGAATTGCTACACATTTTTCACGAGATCTGACACACATTTTTCACGAGATCTGAGAGACATTTTCACGAGATCTGAGAGACATTTCACGAGATCTGGGAAGACAACTCTCGCAAATCTCATTTTCCAGTTCTCCGCTTCATTTTCGCTCGTTCTTCAGATCTGTAATATCTGTCTTCATCAGAGGTATTTCAGTCTTTTCATTTGTTAATATTTAGTTATTGTGATCCATGTGATTTAAATTAGCCATAGCATTCATCTGCTCGTTCTTGTATGTTATCGTCCATTGCTGAGGACGAACCATAGGATTCCCACTTATGCCTAGTGCATCATATTCTAAGTGGTGAAGATGGTCTCGGGTGATTCAGCTCGCCCCTTTTAAACCCTTTCAAAAACATTTTTTTGTTAGAACTACGTCGCTTTGATTCCCGTTTGGGATACGTAGGAGCGAGCCACGTTCTCGTCAAGCGCAACAAATAAAAATTCTTTTCGTCCCCATAAACAAATTATTTTCATAAAAACAAACAAAAAGAATCATTTTCAAACCCATTGTTGCTAATAGCTCATCAGAGCCTCTGTTCGTTTAGCTATTAGTGGCAATGTCTTTTTCTCATAAAAATAATAAACGACGATCCATCATAACTTTTGTTAGTTTGATCATCGTACAAATCAATCTCTTTCGAAAATCATTTTCAAAAACATAATAAAAACAAGTTGTTATCAATAGTCCATCAGAACCTTTGTTCGTTTGACTAGCGGTACAACTCTTTTTGAGCATTTAGCAGTGATTCATCATAGCCTCTGCTAGTTTAATCATTTTGCTAATGCTCGTCCTATTTCAAAAACTCACTAAAAAAGGATAAAAAAACAAAAACTTTTCAAAAAGAACCAAGAACTACGTAGCTTTGAATTCTCCATCGCACCGGGAGATACGTAGGAGCGGGCCATGTCCCGTCAAGCACTTTTTCCTAAAAACCCTTTTTCCCCCCTTTCTCGCAACAAATAAGATTTCCAGTAAGTTTTCTCATTCGTCTTCAAACAAGAAATAAATAGGCAAATCTAGGTATTTTTCAAATCAAACGTTAAAACCACACATTTAATTAGAGGTTCCCTTTCGGTAGAAAGGACGTGCGCGGTGCTAACACCTTCCTCGCGCGTAATCGACCCCCGAACCTATATCTCTAGTTTTCAAAAGACCATCCGCCTTGTCCAAAAGACCTTTTTTCAATGTTTTGGTCTTAAAATTAAAATATTGGTGGCGGCTCCAAAATTATTTCACGTTGTACATCGAGAAACCCAAAGCGAGGATTTTTCGGGGCGCAACAGCTGGCGACTCCACTGGGGACATTTTTTTTTTTTTAAAAAAAAACGAGGGTCAAGCCTAACTAATTAAAATGTGTGGTTTAATGTATTGTTGATTTGATTAGTACCTTGTTTGCCTTTCTTTCTTATCATTGATTAGAGGCATATACATTTTTCTTTTTTGTTGTTCCCTTCTTCTCAACTCCCTTTCTGAAGTAAGTAATGTGTTTGTCGTTAGTATCCTAGGCTAGTTGTATTTGAATAATATTGAACCATAGGGTAGACAACATGCTATTATCTGGACTGCTCTGGTTTTCATTTCAGGTGGGGGTAGTGCTAGGGAAAATGCCCTTCACACACACTACACTTGTACCCCGAGATTATATGATTAGAGGAAAAGACCATAACCCAGGTCTGTTAGGATACCATAGGATGAGTGGATTCGAGTAGTGAGAGCCCATCAGGACCTTTGTCCGTTTGGCTACTCGCGAAAGTTTCAATCAGAGTTGTGCTCTTCCATGATACCTTGTACCTAGCAGTTTGCTGCATTTACAAGGAATTTCGTGAAAGAGACTGTGGCTCTGATGACCTTTGTGAGGGTGTGAATAGAGCTACATATTACCCCTAAAGTGTCTTAGATCATAGGTTCTACCCCATTTTAGGTCACAAGGGCTTTCCAAATTGTGTGTTGCATCGTGCATTCAGTTCAATCAATTTTCCCTCAAAATTTTTCGAAAATAAAAAAATGTGCTTTTCCTTTTCAATAAACGCCTATATGAGGTGGCATATAGTGTGAAGATTTTCAAAACACCACCTGTAAATATCCCCTTCCTGTAAAGAAACATCGTCACATCATGCATCGTGGCATCATTGCATCATCACGTCATTTGCATCATCTACATTAAATAAAACTCAATTTTGAAACTCATTCGTCACGCATCTAAGTTGTTTGCCGGGATTGTAAAGTAACTTGGAATCTTGTTTTAGGCGGGAAAAATAAAGCAACATGGGATCAAGAAGCGAGATTGTACTTAATTCGAGGTTTCCGGTTGTCAAGAGAATAGATGTAGAGGGTTTGAAAGAGTTTGTTTCCTTGATGGAGTCAGAAGAGAAGGATCTATTCGGGAAGGCTTATGGTAACCTCATCAGATTGTTACAATTAGATGTTCAAGAAAGTGCTATTATGGCCCTCAGCCGATTCTATGATCCAGACATTCGATGCTTCCTCTTCAAAGACTTTCAGTTATCACCAACTCTCGAGGAGTATGAACAGATCCTGGGGTTCTCGAAATCAGAGTTAGCACCTTACCAATATCAGAAACATCGGTATTCAGACCAGAGACTCTCCTTGTTGTTGCAAGTCAGTGTGAAGGAATTAGAGCTTCATAAGGAAAAGAAGAACCGTATCAAAGGTTTCCCGCTAAGTTATTTCGAAGGTTTGTTGAGGTTTTATGCCCAAAATCAGAAGTGGGGCCCTTTCAAACAGCTGTTAGCCCTAACTATTTTCGGATCGTCCTTTTCCCTCAGGTCGAGAAGTTCATTGATGAGACCGCTATTGGGCTTTTTCTAGCATTCATAAGTAAAGAAAATCCGATTAACCCTGTACCAGCAATCCTTGCAGATACCTACTATTCCTTCACTCATCACCGTGTGTTAGGAAAGAAGAAGGTTGCTTGCTCTTTCCATGTTCTCTACACCTGGTTCCTCAACCATGTTGTCACTCATAAGACAAAGCTGCGGACTTAGTAGAATATGCCCTGTGTTGTGATGTAGAAGCCAGATGTGCACAAGAATGGGTGCACACTTTAGAGAATCTCAGTGCTCTCAAAGTCTGTTGGTTCAATCATCCGTGTTGGAAAGATAGGCCTTCAATACTGTTCCGGTGTGGCAATTTCCAGAATGTGCCCTTAATGGGAACCCAAGGTTACATCAATTACAATCCTTCTCTCACCATCAGACAGCTTGGGTATCCTATGAAGAATGCACCCACTGAAGGCATGTTGGCCCCAATTTTTCTCGATAAGGAAGATTCAAAGAACCATGGCTTGCTTCAGAAAATTTCAAAGGCTTGGGAGGTGTAGTTTACAAGGATAAAGTGGAGATCACAAAGAAAACAGGTGATGTTACTTTCTACCAATGGCTTCACCAAAGAATCCAAAATATTGGCCCACCTCGCCAGAATTCATCGTCAGTTGGGAAAGAAATCCCGGAGCTTCACATTCCAAGTCTCAAAGAACTGAGTGAGGTCAAGTCTGCTTGTTCAAGGTAGAAGAAGAAAAGAAAGCCTTACAAGATAAGTTGGGGAAAGTGATTTCTGAGAAGAGAAAGTTAGAGAACGAGAACGAGCGCAGGGTCGAAGCTCTCGAAGAAAGCAGCAAGAAACTTAAGAAAGAAGAGGAAAGTAATCAAGAGTTGAAGAAATATCTGAAAGGTGCCAAAGATGAGTTGAAAAGATCGAATACCAAGGTGGGTGAGGCCATGGCTAGAACAAACGAATGGAGGAAGTTGTTCAAGAAGTCTGCGCAAAGTGAGAAAACTACAAAGGAATCACTAGAGGAATTCAAGAAAAAGTCTCAGTCTGTGACGTGTGAGCTTGAAAGTCAAATAGGGTACATCAGACAAGATAGAGATGCCATCGTGAACATCCTTAGAGAGTATCAGCAGGCCTTAAGGATGGAGCAAGAGAATTCAGATGAGCTAAAAAGGAATCTGAGGCACATCAGTGATGCTTACCGACAGGTGAGAGAGGAGAGTCAGTACTGGGAACATCGTCTTCTTGAGCTAATGGGTAGGATTGAAAAGCAAGAGATCATAGTTGAGATGAGGGCCGAAATTCGACAGTGGAAGAACAAGTTCTCCAAATTGGCATGGTTGGCTAATCAGGCGGTGAGGGATATTCCCAAGAGGTTGAGAAAGGCAGAAGCTGAGATGCTGCCTTACAACACTCCGGTGCGAGTATATGAATTCGTGGAGTACTGCAGGTCTCTGACTGAGGAGCTCATGAAAAAGGCAAAGGAAGCTGCTGCAGCTAGCAAAAAGGAGAGGAACCAAGAGAAGATGAAGGCAATAGGTTTTTAGATTTAAATTTTCCCTTTTTTTAGAATGTTCACTAGGAAATTGTAATTTTTCTTTTCTTAAAAGAATGTTGTGTTTTTCTTTTCAAAGCGTTGTATTGCATTTAAGGATATTGTACCTCGTTCTTCTCTTGGGATGGTTAAAGAAATGATGCTTGAATGAAGTATGCTTATCTCGCTTATTGATCCCAGCCGCGTTATGTTCTGGAAAATATTTGAATATACACCTATGACAAGAGCAAGTTGCACTATGATTCCCGACAATAAACAACAAATAACATAAAAATCATGTGCATTACATTGCATTCATTAATTTGCTCCTTTGCTTATAAAAATATTTCAATTCAAACAGAGATAAGGCAAGCTGGTGCGACCACATTCATATTGGACACGTTCACAGGCCAGAAGAATGGCAATCTTAAGTGACCCCGATCAACCTCCACCAGAGAATCAGAATCCTCCAGTTTCAGGCTCAGAGAATGGAAACGAAGCAGGCCAAGGCCCCGAGGTGCAGAATCAGAACCTTTCAGCTCCTGGTAGCTCCAGTCAAGGTGATCCTGAGTTGAGAAATGAAATGAATGCCATGAAAGCACAGATGAATGAGATGATGAGACTCCTGTTGTCCTTGAAGAATGGAAATGACTTCCAAGCTGCTCAGTGGCCTCCTTATGGCCTTCCTCTGGGTTATAGTCCTCCAAACCAAGGGACTAACCCAGGGGCTAGTCCCGGAGCGATGGCCGAGAATGTACAGCCAACGCCTGTCGGATCAGAAGGAATGACTGGTGAACCCCAGGTTCAGATCCCGCATTCAATTGTTATACCTCAGCCTACTCCTCAGAATCTCACTCCACAGCCAGCTGCCTTTCCGCAGACTCAAGGCTTTGTGTCCGGAAACTCCATTTACCCTCAGGTTCAGCACTCAATGCCTCCACCTCCTTATGGTATAAGTCATTCCCCTCAAGTCTATTCCGCTGAGCACCAACAAACCAAAGAGCAGTTCCAGATGTTAGAAGAAAGACTAAGAATGATTGAAGGCTTTGGCTCCAGGGCTAGGGAGGCCAGGGACTTGTGCCTCATTCCTGATGTGGTGTTGCCGCCAAAATTCAAGGTCCCCGATTTTGACAAGTACAGAGGCGCGACCTGCCCAAAGAGCCACTTCGATGTATGTTGAAATAGGAGATGTCTAAATCTACCTACTCCCGTGACGACAAATTACTAATCCATTGCTTCCAAGATAGCCTTGCTGGGGCATCTCTTAATTGGTATATGAAGTTAGAGCCATCCCAAGTCCGCTGCTGGAAGGATTTAGCTGAGGCATTCCTCAAGCAATATCAATACAATACTGACATGGCACCAGACCGGACACAGCTGCAGAATATGAGCAAGAAGGACAATGAATCATTCAAGGAGTACGCCCAGCGATGGAGGGCTTTGGCCGCACAAGTCACACCTCCTCTTTTAGACAAGGAATTGGTTTCTATGTTCATGGAAACCTTGCCACCGCTATATTATGATCGTCTGATCAGCAGTGCATCATCCAATTTCTCAGATATGGTGATTGTGGGAGAGAGATTGGAGAACGGATTGAGAAGTGGAAAGATTGCACAGGGGTCCACAAGTAACATGAGCTCCCAAAAGAAGCCATTCTCCAGCTTTCCCAAAAAGAAAGAGGGGAAACCAATACCATCACTATCAACCCACCATACCAGCCACCTAACATCCCAGTCCCCACTCCCACACAAACAGCTCATCCATTCCAAAACAACAACCAAAACAACCACCAAAGAACCTACCAAAACAGAACAACTTTTGACCCAATTCCCATGTCTTACACAGACCTATTTAACTACCTCATCACCAATAAGCTCATCAACACAAGACCCATGAAACCTGTCCAACCACCTTACTTCAGAGGATACAACCCCAATAGTACCTGTGCTTTCCACGAAGGAGCAGTGGGCATGTTGTGGAAGATTGCAAAGCCTTCAAGATAGTGGTGCAAGACTTGGTAGATAAAAAGGGCATAACTTTCAAGCAGGAGGATCCAAATATCGCGACTAACCCGCTGCCTGGCCATGGGAAGCATGCCATTAATGCAATCATGGATATGAAAGAGCAGTCCATAATCAAATCAGCAGAAGATATTCAGACTCCCCTAGAAGTCATTCATGCAGAATTGTGCAAATGCGGGATTATTGGAATGGGTTGTGTTCAGAAAGGAGTTTGTACTAATGTCCGCTGTGTGGGAGCATGTGAAGCATTCAAGGTGGTGTTACAGGATCTGATGGACCGCCACATCATCCAGGTGGGTATACAGGAAAGAGAAGAGGATGTTCTGACCTTCCAATCGGATGAGGGTAGAGATGTGAGGAGACCTATCGAGGTGCCATACAGTCAGAATTCGGCTGTGGCAAGACCAAAGACTATTGTGATCCCAGTTCCGGCTCCTAGCCAGAAGAACAATAATGTCCCATGGAACTACAGTGCACCAATTCCAGCTCCGAGATCTCGAGCTGCTCTTGACATCACCAATATTGCAGGAAGTAGCGGGGTAACTAGAAGTGGGCGTGTGTATGTTCCCCAAGCTCAGGAAGAGAATACCTCTAAGGCAGCAGAAGAGAGGGTCCGAAAAGGAAAGAATGTAGAGCCGGGCCTATGATAAATAGGAGGGTGTCAGACCCAGAGGTTGCTGAATTCTTGAGGATAATGCGGCAGAGTGACTACAAAGTGGTGGATCAGCTACACCACACCCCAGCCAAAATTTCCATCATGTCCCTACTATTAAACTCAGAAGCCCACCGTGACGCCTTGGTTAAAATACTGAATGAGGCCCATGTCGCCCAAGATATTACAGTCAATCAGTTGGATGGTATAGTTGGGAACATCGTTGCATCTAATTACATTACTTTCACTGATGATGAGCTCACCCCAGAGGGGAAGGGGCACAATAAGGCGTTGCATATCTCAGTGGCGTGCGGTGGGTATACACTCTCCAGAGTTCTCATTGACAATGGATCCTCATTGAATGTTATGCCCAATCAACGATGAACAAGTTAGAGGTGGATTGTTCCTACATGAGACCCAGCTCAACCCTGGTCAGAGCCTTTGATGGGTCTAAGAAAGAAGTCATAGGGGAAATGGAGTTCCCAATGCAAATAGGGCCTGAGGTGTTCTATGTGACTTTTCAAATTATGGATGTTGAATCCTCATACAGCTGTCTCTTGGGGAGACCTTGGATCCATGCAGCAGGCGCTGTCCCTTCACACTTCACCAAAAACTCAAGTTTATAGTCGACGATAAGCTTGTAGTTGTCTGTGGGGAGGAAGAGTTCACAGTCAGCAAACCTGTCCCCTCTCATTATATTGAAGCTGCAGAGGAATCCCTCGAATCCGCCTTTCAATCCTTAGAAATTGCGAATGCTGTGTTCGTAAGTAGAGAATCCCACTACCTGTACCCAAGTGGTCCAATGCTGATGTTATGGTAGCAAAAGTTATGCTGAAGAGTGGATATCAGATTGGGAAGGGGCTAGGAAGATTTGAGCAAGGAATTCTGTCACCTGTGCATCTGCAAGAATACAAGGACAGACGTGGGTTAGGTTATTGGCCCACTCCAACTGATAAGAGAAGAATGGTCGAGGAAAAGCGTGAGAAGAGATTGGCTAAGCTTCAGGGGAGAGAACCCCGGTTGATGATGGTCCCTGTAGATGACCTCAAGCAGAATTTCAGAAGTGCTGGCATGCTGATCCCTAATCAGATAGCTGTCATCGAGGAAGAGCTAGTTGAAGAAGAGAGAATCGGGGCCTGGTTCGTCGCAGTGCTGCAGGAGAAGAAATTGGCAACTGGAAGATCGTTAATTTCCCTGTCGTTTTCATTTCAAAGTAATGATCTTTGTAATGCAAATCCTTTGGCTCTGCCCAAGGCCTTAGGACCTTTTCATAAGGGCATGCATGTTTTTCTTATTTATTATCATCTATCAATGAAATGTAGTTTTGAATTTCTCGAATGAATAAAAATAGCTTTTTTCGCGTCTTCATTTTGTGTCTCTATTTTTGCTTGTTCATTGCTTTTCTATTCCCGCAAATGCAGATCTAAAATGAATACCTCTGAAAATAATGATGCCAGCGGTTCATATGTTAATTTTGATTACCCCGTTAATCAAGCCGAGGAGGATGCTGAGGATGACTGGGAAACGCCTCCAGAATTGATGAGAATGGTTGAGCAAGAAGAAAAGGTTATTCAGCCACATGGGGAAACTATTGAGATCATCAATTTAGGCACAGAGGGCGAAACGAAAGAAGTCAAGGTGGGCACTTCAATGAAAAAGAGTGAGCATGAGAAGTTGGTTCAACTCCTGCGTGACTACGTTGATGTCTTTGCATGGTCGTATGAGGATATGCCCGGGTTAGATACTGATATAGTGGTGCACAAGCTGCCAGTCAAGCCTGAGTGCCCTCCGGTTAAACAGAAGTTAAGGAGGATGAAGCCCGAGATGTCTTTAAAGATCAGAGATGAAGTGAAGAAACAGTTCGACGCTGGTTTCCTAGCCGTAGCTAAATATCCGCAGTGGGTTGCTAACATTGTGCCCGTGCCCAAAAAGGATGGAAAAGTTAGAATGTGTGTTGATTACAGAGATCTGAATCGTGCCAGTCCCAAAGACGATTTTCCCTTGCCTCATATTGATGTCCTAGTAGACAGCACAGCACAGCATTCCCTTTTCTCCTTCATGGACGGGTATTCGGGGTATAATCAGATTAAAATGGCTCCTGAAGATATGGAGAAGACTACTTTCACAACTCTCTGGGGAACGTTCTGCTACCAGGTCATGCCGTTTGGGTTGAAGAATGCCGGCGCTACTTACCAAAGAGCTATGGTCACGTTGTTCCACGATATGATGCACAAAGAGATTGAGGTGTACGTGGACGATATGATCGCAAAGTCCAGAACAGATGAAGAGCACGTCGTTAATTTGCGGAAGCTCTTTGAACGGTTGAGAAAGTTCAAGCTCAGGTTAAATCCGGCTAAATGCACCTTTGGGGTGAGATCAGGAAAACTATTGGGGTTTATTGTCAGTCAAAAGGGGATAGAGGTTGACCCAGATAAAGTGCGTGCAATTCTCGAGATGCCTACTCCTAAGACAGAAAAAGAAATTCGGGGTTTTCTCGGAAGACTGAACTACATTTCCAGGTTTATCTTCCAGTTAACTGCCACATGTGAGCCGATTTTCAAATTGCTGTGCAAGAATCAAGAGACTAAGTGGAATGATGATTGCCAAGAGGCTTTCGAGAAGATTAAGAAGTACCTGCAGAATCCGCCTATTTTAATGCCTCCTGTACCCGGCAGACCTCTGATCCTGTACCTAACCGTGCTAGACAGCTCAATGGGTTGCATGTTAGGGCAACATGATGAATCTGGGAAGAAAGAGCATGCCATTTACTATTTGAGCAAGAAATTCACTGACTGTGAGACAAGGTACTCTGCTAGAAAAGACTTGTTGTGCTCTAGCTTGGGCTGCTCATCGTCTGAGGCAGTACATGCTAAGTCACACTACTTGGTTGGTATCTAAAATGGATCCTATCAAGTATATCTTCGAGAAGCCCGCACTTACAGGGAGACTTGCCCGCTGGCAAATGCAGCTATCAGAATATGATCTCCTATATGTCACTCAGAAAGCAATTAAAGGTAGTGCGCTGGCCGAGTACCTGGCACACCAGCCTGTTGAAGATTATCAGCCTATGCAGTATGACTTTCCCGATGAAGATATCATGGCTTTGTTTGAAGAAGGGAAATCCCCAGAAGATGAAAGATGGAGAATGGTGTTCGATGGTGCCTCCAATATATACGGGCACGGAGCCGGGGCAGTGCTGATTTCCCCTGATAATCGCTTCATCCCATTCACTGCCAGACTAAGCTTCTACGTCACTAATAATATCGCAGAGTATGAGGCATGTATTCTTGGTATCCAGGCAGCCAGTGATTGGAAAGTTAAGAGACTTGATGTGTATGGAGATTCAGCTCTAGTAATTCACCAAGTGAACGGTGATTGGGAGACAAGGGACTCCAAGTTGATCCCTTACCGAGATTACATTCTAAAGCTGGTTGAGCTTTTTGAGGAAATCACATTCCAGCACCTTCCTCGCAATGAGAATCAGTTGGCTGATGCACTAGCCACGTTGTCTTCAATGTTTAATATCAGCTGCGACAAAAGCTTGACTCACATCGGGATTCAGCATCGAGATTTGCCAGCACATTCCTACTCCTGCGCAGCAATTGAGGATAATAAAGATGATAAGCCTTGGTATCATGACATCAAGCAGTATATCCTGAACAGAGAGTATCCTCCAGGGGCATCGGAAAAGGATAAAAGAACACTTAGAAGGCTGTCAATGAACTTCTTCTTGAGTGGCGAGGTGCTCTACAAGAGGAATCATGATAAAGTACTCCTTAGGTGTGTGGCGAAGAAGGAGGCAGAAAGGATCATGAGTGAGGTGCATGAAGGCTCGTTCGGGACACATTCCAACGGGCATACTATGGCAAGGAAGATATTAAGGGCTGGCTATTATTGGCTGCAGATGGAGTCAGATTGCTACAGTTTTGTAAGAAAGTGCCACAAATGCCAGATTTATGCTGATCATATACATGTACCACCGGCTTCATTAAATGTCTTGACTGCACCTTGGCCATTTTCAATGTGGGGCATGGACGTCATTGGTCCCATAGAGCCCAAGGCGTCAAACGGGCACCGCTTCATTCTAGTTGCAATTGATTACTTCACCAAATGGGTTGAAGCTGCCTCATATTCCAGCATAACCAGTTCTGTGGTTGCCAAGTTTGTAAAAAAGGACCTGGTGTGTCGCTATGGTCTCCCGGATAAAATCATCACGGACAATGGTAGCAATCTAAACAGTAAGATGATGAAAGAATTGTGCGCAGAGTTTAAGATCAAACATCACAATTCCTCTCCCTACCGTCCAAAGATGAATGGGGCAGTCGAAGCAGCCAATAAGAATATCAAGAGAATCGTGCAGAAGATGGTAGTAACCTATAAAGACTGGCACGAAATGCTTCCTTTTGCTTTGCACGGGTATCGCACCTCAGTACGCACTTCGACCGGGGCAACCCCCTTCTCTCTAGTGTATGGGTCAGAAGCAGTTCTTCCCGTTGAAGTTGAGATACCCTCTCTACGGGTGCTGTTGGAAACCGAGTTGGAAGAAGCAGAATGGGTCCAGGCTCGTCGGGATCAGCTGAATCTCATTGAGGAGAAAAGAATTGCTGCCCTATGTCATGGTCATTTGTATCAACAAAGGATGAAGACGGCCTTCGACAAGAAGGTTCGCCCTCGAGAATTCAGCGAAGGAGACCTTGTGCTCAAGAAAATCCTGCCTATCCAGAGTGACCCCCGTGGGAAATGGACTCCTAGCTATGATGGACCATATGTGGTAAAGAAAGCCTTTTCTGGAGGAGCATTGATACTCACCAACATGGATGGTGAAGAACTCAGAAACCCAGTTAATTCAGATTCAGTCAAGAAATATTACGCCTGAGAAAAATAAAAGAAAAAAGAGAGAGAAAGATGAGCCAAGCAAGAATTAGCTCGCTAGGTCGAAAACCCGAAAGGGCGGCCTAGGCAAAATTGAGCGACCCGGTGGATTGAAAACCCGAAAGGGCGATCCAGGCAAAAATTAGGGTCAGAAAAGTTGGACATAAAAGAAAAGGGGCAAGCAGTGCTTCCAAAAGCTTGGATAAAAGGGTGATCAAGGCTGCAAGTATGAGCGGTTGGCATCAAACGCTCCAGAGACAAAGAATATTCATAAGATCTGCTGCGTCCATTCTCCTTTTTCTTTTTTTCTTAGTTTCAGGAAAATTTCCAATGTACCCTTTTCAGTCAGCGTGACATTCTGCGCGTCTGACTCCCGTATGAATAAAAGTCCAAATTTTTCACTCCATCAGTTTGCTGTCTTACCATTGCTTTCTTTTCATTTCTGATTTTTTAAACTACGTTTTATGGTAGATGATAAATAAATCACGGAAATGTGCATAAGTCATTAAGATCATTGCGAAATTTTTGAAAATGACAACAAAAAGAGACGATCTTTCAGTCAAGTAAGCCCACAAAAATCAAATAAGAAGCGCTGATTGCATTGAAACAAGAGGACGAAGCTCGGCTCCCGAATAATTATCATAAATGATCATGGTATCTCATGACGCAAGTCCCGCGAGTGGATCGGACCAGCAAAGGAAGAGCCAAAAGAGCAAAAGAGCACAAAAAGAAAAATATATATGAAAAAAAAAAAAAAAGAGGGATTGAAAAAGCAAAAGAGCAATAAACAAATAAAGTCATGCATTACATTCCCCAAGCATAAAATCATGCACCCATCATACATAGGAAATAATAATAAAAAAGGTAAGAAAAGAGAAATTCAGACATTTGCATCACATTCATCATAAGAAAAAAAAAGCAATCATGGCATTTGCATTGCATGCATTTTCATTTTCAGCTAGACAGAGAGAGATGAACACCGGTGTTAGCTCGCCCAGATTCCGAAAATGCTCCCCCAAGTTGGGAGTTCAAAAAAAAAAAAAAAAGAAAATAGAAAAGAAAAGAGAGCGCTCAGCGCGCATTGCGGATTGGAGCCAGAGATCATCGCTCCCTTCTGCCCAGGTCTCACATCGTGTACGAGCAACGCGATGGACCGCAGCCCCATGTGAGGTTCAACGGAATAGTTGTATCAGCCTAAGATACAGTGGACGCCGTGCATTGATCTGTATATCAGTTCCGGAGCTGATAACGATCCCCCGGTCGCTCGAAAAGGCCAACAGGAAGAGCGTGCTCCTCAAAGCCACGTGCAAACTCGGATTCGTCAAGAGTTCGTTTAAGGATTACAGGTTTTAGGCAGCCTGGGCAATTTACCGTTTTCTGCACGCAAGTGCCCATTTTACTTTTCTGTCTGCACGCAAGTGCCCATTTTACTTTTCTGTCTGCACGCAAGTGCCCATTTTACTTTTCTGCTGCACGCAAGTGCCCATTTTACTTTCTATCTGCACGCAAGTGCTCATTTACTGCTTTCTGCACGCCAAGTGCCCACTTTACCGCTTTCTGCACAAAGTGCCCATCTTTTCAAAAAAATCTAGAAAAAGAAAAAGAGGAAAATTCGGGTTTTCCCAAGTGACAAAATCGGTATAATTTCTGAATTCTTTATCTTCATTTTGCCTTGGAATATGTTTCGGCCAATTCATATTCCTCGTTAAAATTCAGATAAAGAGGGGCAGCTGTCATACCCCAATTTTGTCCGGCTTAGGTCCAAACCCTAATTTTCTCCACAAAAAATAATAATAATAAAATGTATTGCATTTTGAATCCTAGAAACCGCTCCAAAGTTTTTGAAATCATTCTTAGGGTTAAAATGCACTTTTTAAGAAACTAGGGTTTTGAAAATGTGTTATGTATGCATGGCAAGTTTTGAAAAATATGTTATGCATGCATGGCAAGCTTTGGAAAATATCTTATGCATGCATGGCAAAAACATAAGAAACATTTTTTGTGAAAAAATAAGAATTGATTTCCATTCTGTTCCAAAGGCCAAGAATCGATTTATACTATTTTGTAAAGGCCATGAAATCGATTCCTTAATCCAATATTAAACCATGAAATCGATTTTCAGGCCATGTTGAGGAGCCAAGAATCGATTCCTCCTTATGTTATCAAGGCATGAAATCGATTTTCAGGCCATTTTTAGGAACCAAGAATCGATTCTTCCTTATGTCATTAAGGCATGAAATCGATTTTCAGGCCACTTTAAAGAGCCAAGAATCGATTCTTCCTTATGTTATTAAGGCATGAAATCGATTTTCAGGCCACTTTAAAGAGCCAAGAATCGATTCCTCCTCACTTTGTCAAAACATGGAATCGATTTTCAAGTCATTTCCAAGAGCCAAGAATCGATTCCCACTTATTTTAACTAAGCATGGAATCGATTTTCACCCATTCAGGATGTCCAAGAATCGATTCTTTGCTATTTCCAAAGGCTCAAACAATCGATTCATCCTTGCAATAAATGTTTTTTAAAAAATTCTACGCTTTCCTAAGCCTATAAATAGGCAGCCTCAAATCACATTTTCACACAGAGACTTCACACAAGATCAGAGAGAAGAATTGCTACACATTTTTCACGAGATCTGACACACATTTTTTCACGAGATCTGAGAGACATTTTCACGAGATCTGAGAGACATTTCACGAGATCTGGGAAGACAACTCTCGCAAATCTCATTTTCCAGTTCTCCGCTTCATTTTCGCTCGTTCTTCAGATCTGTAATATCTGTCTTCATCAGAGGTATTTCAGTCTTTTCATTTGTTAATATTTAGTTATTGTGATCCATGTGATTTAAATTAGCCATAGCATTCATCTGCTCGTTCTTGTATGTTATCGTCCATTGCTGAGGACGAACCATAGGATTCCCACTTATGCCTAGTGCATCATATTCTAAGTGGTGAAGATGGTCTCGGGTGATTCAGCTCGCCCCTTTTAAACCCTTTCAAAAACATTTTTTTGTTAGAACTACGTCGCTTTGATTCCCGTTTGGGATACGTAGGAGCGAGCCACGTTCTCGTCAAGCGCAACAAATAAAAATTCTTTTCATCCCCATAAACAAATTATTTTCATAAAAACAAACAAAAAGAATCATTTTCAAACCCATTGTTGCTAATAGCTCATCAGAGCCTCTGTTCGTTTAGCTATTAGTGGCAATGTCTTTTTCTCATAAAAATAATAAACGACGATCCATCATAACTTTTGTTAGTTTGATCATCGTACAAATCAATCTCTTTCGAAAATCATTTTCAAAAACATAATAAAAACAAGTTGTTATCAATAGTCCATCAGAACCTTTGTTCGTTTGACTAGCGGTACAACTCTTTTTGAGCATTTAGCAGTGATTCATCA